>JAHWFO010050510.1:1056491-1216893 GCA_023313115.1 Rhysida immarginata
AAATAAGATAAATACTAATAATACTATAACCAAATAATGACAACAATTTAACCAAAAATCAATGAATAGAAGAAATATTTTTCAAAATTTAAAAAGAATATCATTGTAAGACATTTAAACATTTCAACTGGAAATACTGATGATGTCCGAAAGGATGAAAATCGATTATATATCTAAACATTAATAAACCATTGTATTGTAAAATGGACGTTATAAAATTATAACTGTATACACTGTACAATACAACGTCTGTAAAATAATGAATCTTAAAGCTACCTTCCATAAAATAATTTAACTTACTTTCAATTACTTAATATTAATTAATTACCCGTTAAACGATAATTTTGTCTGTTTTTTGTAACATTCGGGGGCCTAGGGTTTCCCGGGAACCTGCTCGGCCGCTTACTCCATTTGCCGTTAAACCCGCCACTGTTTATATCTATAGCATCTGTTGTCTGTTTGTGATTGTAAATGAGAAATAATGGAAAGGCAGCAGAGAAAGCAGTCCTGTATCGGTTTCGCCTACGCACTGTTTTGCTTGAAGTGATGGATGCCCAAGTTTGGCTTCAAGATATCGTGAGCAAAGTGCGAATGCAACTATAGATTATCAATTAGTGAATAACCCAGCTCAGATTGTTGGAATTGCAGAGCACACAGACACAAACGATGGAAAAATGGAATTAGATAAATCTAATAAATAATATTCTCAGAAAATGGAATATTAATCAAATATTATTTTTTAGAAACAAACGATTATGTACATCCATGAAGAAAAAAGGAACTAAAGCTGGCTATCGAGCATCAGATGAAGAGGAATTGGCCACCCTTCAGCGCAGTTTTCTTCACCAAGTGGCCAACAACCGGATTAATGTAGTTGCATCGGAGTAGATGCGTTAAATCGAAACTCACCTTGCATTTATCCATGGTTCTAAAAGATATCCTAGCAGTATGGTGCAGCAAACTATGACGAGTGGATATGGGTATCCATTGTATCGTCGAACTTCACTACATTAGGGCGAGTTCACATCTAAAGTTTGATTACGTTGCCAAGAAATTATTCAGGCTAGGGACGTCATTCGCGTGGAATTTTGGAATTGTTGAATATTTATATGAACAAATGATATTTTTGAAGTCAGTTTTTCATGATTTCTTATTCTATACTGGTTACTAGACAGTTTAGAAGAATTCCATCTCAGTAATGAACGATACTTTTCTTTTAAATAAGGACATTTACCATAAACATTTCAAATTAATATATCTTCTCTACCCATGGGCCGACTGTGGTAAAACAAAGCCTACATATTGCCACAAGTTCTTCCAAACTCAAGTATGTGTCGAGCGAAATAGGAGAACTCAGCCACAGCCACTCGTATTATTTTATTTCATTCTATTCCTTCCTCTTTCGAAACCACATGCATTGTTCCATACATTATATAGAAGTCGGATAGAACCTCAGATTTAAGAAAACAGAGAAAACGTGTTTTTTTTTAATCTGTGGTAGAATTGCTAGAAGGCCATAGTTAGAGAGCACCTTGTACTGGGAGCATTTTAAAAGAATTATTTTCGGTTTTTCAATATGATTTTTACTGTATTAGGTCTAACCTTCTTCCATGAGTTCATTTTCACTGTATATTCGCATTCAGTTATTGCAAAATTTCATCAAAAATGATCCCGAGCAACGCCGGATATATCTGCTAGTAAAATATGTCAGTGTTTCTGGAGTTCGGTTTGGGTATGCGAAGTTTTATGAAATTAAAGAATATGACAGAGTAGGTATATGATTATTCAATTTGAATTAAATCTATAAACATTCCAAGCAGAAGCTTTAGCTGTAAAGCAGAAATACATTTTTAATTTAATAACAATTTAATTTAAATTAATCCCCCCTTCCGAGTAAGGTAAGGCAAGTAGTATGCCCCTCAATCATCTATTTTTACCTGTTTATCCGAACTTTTTACCTCCCCCCCCCCCTTCCCAAGTTTTTAATCAAAAAATTGATTTTCTCGAACATAGTATGGAGAAAATGTAAAAAACAGCTAGTATCCTCTTTCCTTTCTCATCATATCCCATATATTGCCTTGTTCTAAAGATATTGCCACACCAACAACTCCGACCCCACTAGAACAATTGGGGATAAAGTTCATAGTAAAGTAGATTTTGCCTAGAAGAATCTGGATAGAGAATTTTACTCCTTTACATATCTAAATAGCACATAGATCTTTTGTCCTCTCTGATTCCCATCCCCGTAATTCCGACCCCAGTGTTCAATCAAAACCAAACTAAATAGTGAAGGTCGACATGACCATAGTAAGCGACATTCCAAATTTCAATCTTCTACCTCAAAAAAATGTAGAAATTATGAAGGGGACAGACGGACATTATAAAACGAATAAGTAGCTCCATTCTTCCGCTACTTAAGAAGCAATTAAGCCTCTCGAAGAAGGTATAGGAAAATAGCGGAAGCTTTAAGTTCATCAATTTTAACCCCTTCATCTGCACTTTTTAAATCTCAATCTTTTCGTCAAAATGTTTTCTTTCTCGAACTTAGTATTTCGAACGAATTATATATCACATGCCATATGATGGCATATTCTAACGACCAAGTGATTGCCACCTTCACAACTTCGACCCCACTGTGAAAATTTGGCCCAAACTTCATAGTAATGTAGTTTTTGCCTAGAGGAAGATGCATTTCGAATTTCACAATTTTACGTACCTAAATACCACATAGAACACTTGGTTCCTTGTACTTTCCACCCGCGTATTTCCGACCAATGTGGGCCAATGAAAACCAAACTAAATAGTGAAGGTACTCATGATCATAGTAAGATACGTTCCAAATTTCAACCTTCTACTTCAATAAATGCAGAAATTATAGAGGGGAAGAAGAATGGACGGACAGACGAACATAGTCATACTCCGTATGTAGTCTATGACTCAATCCAACTCGAAAGAAATAGGAGTTGTCTGTCGGGCAGCAAGACGAAAGCAGGAACTGACGTCAGAACATTTTCTGCCTTGTGGTTTCTGCCGTTGTTTTTATGCGTGTGGAATCCACGCCCTATGCTTAAAAGATGAACATAAAGTAACAATATATTCATTCTTGACAAACAGATTGTTACATGACATGCCATTATCTTGTTATTCTTTACAATCACTGTTTTAACACGTGAATTCGACTTGAAGGGGTCCACAAAAAATTATGAAAAGTGCTACGGCCGAGCTAAGATCTTGATGGTCATATTTCTGAAAACAGAATTTGAAAAAGTGTGAATCCGTTTTCAAGTTATCGTGCAAACGAAATACTGACGCCCGGATAAAAGTACAGACCAAGCGTCCATTTCTTATAAGTAGCTTTTTTGCTAAAGCTCGTAATAAGTATTATAAGCATCAAAATAACTGGGTCTGTAGAATAGTGTTTCGCAATGAAAGTCTAATCTCAGGAAAGAATTTGTAGCGTGTAAATTATCATTAAAGAAATTATGATTAGAAGAATGTAAAAGGGAAAGTAGAAATCTGTTTGGAACTTTTCTAGATCCGATGTAACGTAAAATTATACGGAGACCAGATAGTTGAAGCATATTTTAAACAAGGCAGTTTAATAAGAAAGTAGAAATTCCGCGCTGTCGAAACTTGTATAAATTCTATAAAATCTTGTTAACATTCCAAGGAGGAGCTTTAACTGTGAAGCATAAATATATTTGTACATTTATTAACAAAAAAATTAATCTCCCCGAGTAAGGTATATGCAAGTAGCGGACTCTGCGGTCATCTATTTTTACCACTTTCTCTTCATTCCGCACCCCTTTCCCTTGTATTTTAATCGAAAAATTGGTTTTCTCGAATGCTGTATGTAGAAAATGTAAAAAGAGCTCTACCTTCTTTCCTTCCTCATCATTTCCGATCGAATAACATCATATGCTATAAGTTGCCATAGGTCTAAAAACCAAGTGACTGCCAACCCCGCAACTCCGAACCTACGGGAACAATTTGGCCTAACCTTCATAGCAATGTAGATCTTGCCTTGAGGAATATGGATTACTTACCTAAATTCCACATTAATCTTTTGTCCCTTCTGACTCTCACCCCCGGAATTCCCACCCCAGTGAACCAATCAAAACCAAACTAAATAGTGAAGGTAGACACGCCCATACAAAGCTACATTCCGAGTGTCAACCTTCTACCTCACAAATGTAGAAATAATGAAGGGAACAGACGGTCATAATAAAATCAATAAGTAGCTCCATTCTTCCGCTATTTAATAATACAAGGATGTTGTGTCCGGCGCAATCGAGCAGATGCAATAAGTAACATCGAGTCATTTATTTTTGTTGCCTCTGATGCCCGAGGACGCGGGTTCCACCCCGGCCGAGGACGACGAGGATTTTTTCAGGGGGAAAATCCTGAGATCACGCACTTACTTCGGAAAGGAAGTAAAGCCGTTGGTCCCGTGCAGTCGTTTGCTGGCTGCACGTTAAAAAACCCTTGCGAAGCAGAATTTGCGGCCCCTATAATGCCGTCCTGAAATGACCATGGCAGTTGAAAAGGACGTTAATACCAAACTAAACCAAAACAAACTTTTGTTGCGTCACTTAATTTTGTTGCCTCACTTGCGTCACTTGCTTCATTTACGAATGAAAAGCCTGGAAATCACAAGGTTTTGTGAGCAATGGCGTGAACGAGGGCGATCGGACTTCGTCCCAGCGCGAAAATCAACACAAAATCAACAAGGTGCAAGCCCCATCTATTGCCAGTAATGACACCTGCAATATTAATAGAGGCAGTATGCATAATAGCGGCAACAGATAGCGTCGTGCACAGGGAAATGACGCAAAATAGTAAAAAAGCGCGAATGATGAGACGAAGGACGAGAGGAGAGAAAAGAGATTAGCATCAGTGAGAGAAGGCTTGATCCTTGATAAAGCCGGGAATAAATGGCGAAACTGGTTGGAAACTCTGTTGTATCTCTGTTATACTGTAAGAGATTAGAAAGCACGAGCCAGCTAAGCGAGATGGGTCGAGGAGAAGATCTTCTCGACAGCCGAACTCACAATTCAATTATGGACATAGGCAATACTTCGAATATTCGGTGACAAGTGTTTTTGTGAGTGCTGGAACTGCCCCGAGTGCTTCATCAGCCGTATCTCCTTCGGTGCTCCTCACCAGCGACTCGGAGACGAGCGGCGAAGGTTCATCGCACACTCTGCATAACGGACTCTTTGCTTATCTTTATGATATCTTAGGAATCGAGAGGAACGTTGACCAGCCAGCGCGAGCCGAGCCTTCCGCACAACAGGCCGTCGTCGTCGAAACTTTAGCATAAGCTTCCTGACGGAAAAAATCCAAGAGTGTGATTAACGGCATATTAGTGTGGACCTCGAGAGACGCCGCCGTTTGTGACCTACGAGGGATGTCTTCGCATTTGTGGACATCGTCGCTTATATCATCATCTCCAACGTTCCAAAATCTTTGTTGCGTCACAGGACTATCGAGCAGGATAGGCTCATCGTTTGGTCAGCGAGACGACTAAATGCCAGCGTCGACACATTCATCGTATCTCGTGGTAATGCCCCGGGGACTGACCGCCTATCTGCAAGAGGAGTTAGGCGCCACTTTTCAAGCACAGAGGTAAGCTGAATGTCACTCAAAGTATCTTTCTATATCATAATGTGCTAATATCTCTCTCTCGCTCCTGTGCCAAGTTTCCTGCGCGTATCTTATCTTTTTAACTTATTTAACTTACGTTTCTCCATTGTTTGTTGCAGGAGCAAACGTCCTCTGTCCTGTAACGTCTTTTTGCGTCGCTGTTTTCCTGAGGGACGGGATCCCGTATACAGCATCATTTCCTGCCTCAATCTTATTACGTTTGAGTCCAAGTGCCCAACGGTCATCCACGTGGGCTGTGAACCTCAACGTCATAATTTGTGACTTCATTTGACTATTTTGGACGTTCATTATATTAAAGACTAAATTAGGGCGCGTGCCTGTTGTAATTATCTATTTCTCGACTCTACAAGTTTGCTACACTTGAGAGCGACATCTTTCTCATAAAAGTAAGCTTTTATGCTTTTATTTTTGTATAGAGGATATCGAAATGGTGTCCGAACACAGCGCACATCCTCGTGTTAGAGAATGCGTTGAAATAGGCCTCTTATTTTATATGATTGAATTTACCAAGTATTTTAGTGTGTGTTATTAAGTTATCATTTACTTAATAAAATTCTATTGATATGACTACATAGCTGTCTTTCTGTGTGATCATTCTTTTAGCTTCCACTGCCATATTAAATCTACGTGACACAGGATTTACGTGATATGACAGACTGAGGAAAGACTATATATATATATACATATATATTACTAGCAGAGCTACCCGACGTTGTCCGGGAAAATTACACCTGTAGGTAAACAGAACAATCTCAAAAAATTAAGTTATAACTCCCAATTGGTTAAATAATAATACAGTCAATACAACACAGAGCAAAGGGACTATCCATTCTACGAACAATACGAACAGGAAATCTAGGTGATAAACCGGGACTTTATCTAAACTCTTCTTGACTTGCCTCACCACTGCGGAGCATCACCAGATACTTTAGATTCAAGTTTCTCTTCCCCTTAACTTAGATGCTCTTATACCCTCTTGCTCTGTACGAGACTCCAGTTGTTCAGATATTACAAATGCCCGTACAGCTTTTTCTGTTTTCGTTGCAGAGTTTCTCTGACCAATACTCGTTCTTCCTCTTTCCTTTCCAGATACATAAATTTTTGCCGGGCTTCTGGACGTTTGATAGGGAGCTCAAGGGAGACACGCGTGACTCCTTTGCCTCATCAATAGACGCTGCGTTATTAATGTTTTGTCACTGCATCATCATTTTATGCTCATTATTAATAATTCTTGGAAACGAACGTTCAATCATCGCATTATCAGCATCTGAGTTACCACAGAATATAGTCCAAATGTATTTTTATGAAATGTTTGGATTTGATGTGCCACTAAATAAGCTAGGTGATAACCCCGGCGTGGGACTTTTTTTTTTGATTAAATTTTGCAATATCTTAAAAATAAACACATGAAAACGCTTTGAATTAATACAGTAAAAATTCTTAAAGAATATTCGAAAAAAAGTTTTAAAGGCTTACAATGGATGGACCTCTCCAAGGATGCCACTGCTAGTCTAAATAGTTTCTTATTCACGTGATCTTACTCCAGATGTACACTTGTTGTTGCAAATCCACTCTTCTCTCGATGTCTTGAAGCAAAACTTGACCATTCATCACTTTGTGTAGTATAGCAGTCACCAATTCTTCTATTTACATGCTTATCATTTGCTCAATACAGCATGGAGCTAAAGGAGAGCTTCCTCTGTCATCTTTACACTCTTCCTCAATAGTCTGCTAACTCTCCATTATTTCCAGTTACTGATCATTTTTAAAGATTTTCAAGAAATTGAAAAAGTCGGGGCAATAAGGACATAACCCATAAAAAGAATTTTTTGAGAAAAGTGATGTTATATCTTTTAAAAATCTGTAAATCTCTTTGGTTGATGTTTTGCTTTAATGCGGAAGCTGTTTACTTGTGCAATTGTTAGTGAAACATACTGTAAATGGATTTTACAAGCAGTAATGATTACATTTAGTAAGAACTTCTTCCTGTGGGTTACGTCCTTATTGTCCCGAGCCCTTCAATTGTTAAGTATTAAGAACTCCCATTTCTATGAAAAGCCTGAATAACAGGAATTCTATGCATTGTTACAAATTGAAACTTATCTATAATGCACAAACTTAGCCTTGCATTGTTGGTCATGAGATATATCTTGGTCGTCCGTGCAGAGTGTTTGTGAATTGCATGTTGATGCCATTGTTGATACCTATTGTTGCACAAACTTTGCCTTGCATTGTTGTTCATGAGATATTTCTCATTAATATGCCTTGCCATAACCATGAATATCGATTTTTTATCAATCATTATTATTTTTTCGAAATCTGAGGTAGACAGTGACCTTCCTCATGGTTTGTAGGTCAAGTATGCATCAAGATCGGAATAAAACTGTAGATTTGTATAAGAAACAAACAAACCCAAAACAAACATCCTTCTGTATATATTTAGAAGAACTAGCAAAGGTACCCGGCGTTGCCCGGGATAATTACACATGTAGGTAAACAGAACAATCTCAAAAAATTAAATTATAAATCCCAATTGTTTAAATAATAACTAAATCAATACAACACAACAAAGGACTATCCATTTTAAGAAAAATACGAAAAACACGAATTCTAGGTGATATACCGGGTCTTTATCTAAACTCTTCTTGACTTGCCTCACCATTGCGGAGCATCACCAGATACTCAAGGTTTTCTTGCGCTTGACGTAGAAGTTTTTGTTCTATTCGAAACTCCCGTGCTCATTTCAACAATACCTAAAAGATAAACAGAAAGGAACAGTGTATTTATTCTTGAAGAATCGATTGTTATACGACATACCATTATCTTGGTATTCTTACATTTATTCTTTAATTACGTGAATTCTACTTGAAGAAATCCACGAATAAGTTTGATCTGAGGTAAGACCTTGACGGTCAAATTTCTGAAAACAGATATTTGAAAAAGTTACAGATCAATCATACCCTATAGGTTGTAGAGATAATGTAGTTTATATGGTCAGTGAAAGATAGGTTGTATTTAAAAACGACCCCTATATCCTTTATAGTTGTTTGCCTGTAGAGAGAAGAGCCATTAAGGATGTACGAAAATATGTGTCCATGGATTCGGAATAAGGATCGTTTGGAATTCGTCTTTTGTGATGATGTAACAATGTATGACGTTTCCGTTATCAGACCTTCTGTCTAGGTGTTGATAGAAGGGAAGAAGAGAATAAAATTTTTGGAGAGAGATCGAATGAACGTCGCTATGATGAATGATGCGAAGACGAATCTGATGCCGTCCATTAGAAGTCTTCTTGGCTGTCGTTTCTGAAATAATAAGGTAGAGCATTAAAGGAATAGCAATTTATGTTTAAATGATAAAATTCGAATTTACTTACCTGATCATCTGGCGAAGCGAAAAGCTGCAAAGTTCCTGGAACCACGAACCGATTGATGAATGTCAAAGATGAATGTGATATGTTAATGCACATTGATGGAGTGATCTGTCAGTACGTCCACGCGATTATTTTCTTTGCTTTTTTCTCGTTGAATCTTGTAGCGCATGACGATGGCTTACAGTTTTCGATTATCTGGTCACTCCCTCACGTGACCGAGTGATATTGTCTGAAGACAGGTCGATAACCTCCTGAACGAAATCCGCTGAGCCTCAACAAATGGTGAAAACGCAGATAAGTCAGGACGAAAATGGATATGGTCGTGTTCCCTACTAGTTACTAATATTTCCTTCCCCCACATGCGCCCTCTCTCGTTCACACACCATGCGATCCGTACTTCCCGCGCGTCCGCGCCTTAAATCGATTTCAACGCACCCTAACATCGAAAACCGCTCAGGAACGCATAGAACCTTCCATGGCTAAAAATGCAGCTGAGGAAGAACTAAATGTGGAAGTTGCTGATCATGAACTCTGTATCATTGAGTTTTGTCCAGGAGAGAACTTTAACTCTTTTGTTTTACCGTGAACGGCGTCCGAGATGTGTTGATATAATATATAATTGATGGTAGAAGAAATTAGTTCTGCCCAAGCTGATTTTTGCGAAACTTAGAAATTGCTAAGAAATAATAAAACCCTTCTTTGTAGTTACGGAGACAGATGTTATAATGCATGCATATTGTAAATGGATGTTCAGCTTTATTGAGTAATGTTCCTGTTTTTTTAATAATAAGTGGGCATCACTTACGTGTACGTCTTAGGTCTTATTGAGTTTTTGAATAAAAAATAGTTAAAACTAACATACACTCGCATACACGGACACTGCCTGTTTCCACTAGGTAACCTGCCCTGGTTGACTCCCCAAGGCGGCCTTACAGAATGCACGTATGCACGTTTAGTCTGTACGTTTATCCGGCTGTCCGTCCGGCCGCTGCCGCTTACATAACTTGAAAACGGATTAAGCTTTTCAAATTCTGTTTTCAGAAATATGATCATCAAGGTTTTCGCTCGGCCGTAGCAACTTTTCAGATTTTTGTGGAACCGTTCAACTCGACTTCACGTACTGAAACAGTAACTATAAAGTATACCCAAGATAATGGCATGTCATATAACAATCAATTTGTCAAGAATGAATATATTGTTACTTTCTGTTCATCTTTTAGGTTTTATTGACATCGGCACGCGCACATAAAATCGCTTTGTCTACTTACGATTGCTCAAGCGCTCATAATCTGAATTATTAAGTAGCAGAAGAATAGAGCTACTTATTGTTTCCACGATATCTGTCCGTCCGTCCCCTTCATAATTTCCGCATTTTTTTGAGGTAGAAGGTTGAAATTCGGAACGTAGCTTACCATGGGCATGTGCACCTTCGCTATTTAGTTTGGTTTTGATTGGCCCACTGGGGTCGGAGTTTCGGGGGCGGAAAATAGAGGGGACCAAAAGGTCTACGCGTATTTATGCATATACAGAGGGTTGATTCAGATAAAATGAGACGATTTTGCAGTTCTGTTACGATAGTGTAATACCATGGCGCCACCATCGGTTGTGTTCGTTGCGAGAGTCACGTTGTTGGACTATCGCCCGGCACCGTAATTTCCACTGAAGTAGGCTGAGTTTGAGGGACTCCATGGGAAATTTGTTCCACACCTGCTGACACACTTTCCATAGCCCATCAACGGTTCTTGGTCGGCGACTTCCAAGCCGTCGTTTCAGGAGACCAAAACCACAGAAATCCATCGGTGATGCGTCAGGATATTTTACAGGCACATGAGAGAAGGGAATAACTCGTATGCTCGTCTCCTGTTCTATCTTCCTGTAGTAAGCCACAGATGACTTGGCAGTGTTCAGTTGTGTTCAGTCACTCAGTTGTGTGACCACGCGCTTTATGACGTCGCTCCAGCCCAAGATTGTCATGAATTATTCTGGAGACTGTTGCCTGTGAAATACCTTTCCTTTGGGCTAGACTTCACTGTGTGGGGGGATTTTCTTTCAGCACTTCAGACCGGATTTCTCGCACCACCTGAGCTGGGCGTGTTGGCTGGGGCTTGTTTCTGGTCCGCTTCTCTGCTGTCAACGTTCATTAGATGGTCGCAATTTGTTCTTTTTGATTATTCGACCCACAGTAGCTTTGGATACCACAATACCATTTCGTTTGCATAATTCCACAATGCACGAAAGACTGAAGTTAGCGTCGGAAAGGCCAAACATATACCCTTCCCAAAAAGCTGTGATTTTGGAAGTCAAGGTTTCAGCACGAAATGTCCCAAATAACAGCAACAACTATACAAAGCTAATCCCCATGAATAGTGGACGAGTCATGCAAATCACATTCCGTCAAGGTCATACGCGGCGTTTAAAGTCGTCTCATTTTATCTGAATCAACCCTCCGTAAAGGAGTGAAATTCGGTATGCGGGTTCCTCTAAGCAAGATCAACATTACTGTAAAGTTTGGGCCAAATTGTCCCAATAGGGTCAGAGTTATGGAAGTGGCAATCACTTGGTCTTTAGAACTATGGCAACATATATCATTCGATCGAAAATGATCAGAAAGGAAAGAAGATAGGGTTCTTTTATATTTTATAAATACCAGGTTCGAGAAAATCAATTTTTGATTTTAAAAAATGGGGGCTTAAAAAGTGCAGATGAACAGATGAAGGAAAAAAAATAGATGAACTCAGAGCTTTCGATACTTTTCTATATCTTTCTCGGGAGGCTTAATTTCTTGTTAAATAGCGGAATAATGGAGATGCTTATTGGATTCTCAACGTCCGTTTGTCCATCCTTCCCCTTCATAATTTCTGCATTTTTTGAGGTAGAAGCTTGAAATTCGGAATGTAGCTAACTGTGGGCATGAGTACCTTCACTATCTAGTTTAGTTTTGATTGGCCCAACTTGGTCGGAAATACCAGGTTGGGAGTTAGAGGGGACCAAGTGATCTATGTGGTATTTAGGTATGTAAAGGAGTGAAATTCGATATGCATACTCCTCTTGGCAAAATCTATATCCCTATGAAGTTTGGGCCAAATTTCCCATTGGGGTCGGAGTTCTGGGGGTAGCAGTCACTTGGTCTTTAGAAATATGAGAACACATGGCGTGTGATATATCAATCGATCGAAAATGATGAGAAAGGAAAGAAGATAGGGTTGTTTCATATTTTATAAATACTAAGTTCCAGAAAATCAATTTTTGATAAAAAAAAAAAAAAAGTTTGGGGAAGGGGATAAAAAGTGCAGATGAAGGGATAAATATAGATGAACTTAGGGCTTCCTCTACTTTCCTATACCTTATTCGGGAGGCTAATTTGTTATTAAGTAGCGGAAGAATGGATCTATTATTTGTTTTATAATCCCCTTCATAATTTTTACATTTTTTTTGAAATTCGGAAAGTAGCTTACTATGACCATGCGCACCTTTGCTATTTAGTTTGGTTTTGATTGAAACACTGGTGTCGGAATTACGGGGTTGAGATTCAGAGAGGACAAAAGATCTATATGCTATTTAGGTACTTAAAGGAGTGAAATTCAGTATCCAGATTCCTCTAGGCAAGATCTACATTACTTTGTTTAGGCCCAATTGTTCCAGTGGGGTCGGAGTTGAGGGGTAGCATTCACTTGGTGTTTAGAACAGTGGCAACATATGGCATATGATATGCCATTCGATCGGAAATGATGAGAAAGGTAAGAAGATACGGGCTTTTTTACCTTTTCTACATTCTACATTCCGAACATCGTTCGAGAAAATCAAGTTGTTTTTTTTAACTTGGGGGGAGGTAAAAAGTGCAGATAATGGGATAAAAATAGATGGTGTAACGTGCTAGTAAAGGCGATCAGCGTTTACCCGAACGTACAGCCAGACCCAACAAAGCAAAGCGAAAAAATAAAAAATAAACCCTCCCTTAACTAAGAAAAAATCAGTTACGGAAAGACAGAGGTTAACCGCGGAAAATACACTAGCAACGCTTACTTGAAGAAGCAACAAAAGATCCCACAAGTAAGGTAAAGTGAGCCAAAGCAAAGGTAAAAATCCCCAACTAAGTTAGAAAAGCTTAATACATACCCGAATTACTAATCCCCACAAAAAAATCAAAAAATGAACGAAGAGTTAAAAAAAAAAAAAAAGGAGAATTGATAAAAAAAAATCCAAATAAATATTTTCCTTTATTACAATAAGAAGACACAAGGATAATTGAGAAAAAAATTAAATTGACTATAGTCTCAGAATAGGGAAGAGACAAATAAAAGTCTTGCAATAGTAAGGGCGTAACAGCAACGGGTAATTCAGCGGCGAATCATCCAAGATCAGGACAATGACGAGTGACGAGTAGGCTGGACGAGAGTTAAAGATTAACTCAAGAAGGGATCGCAGAAGTCTGTAGGACGGTGAAAGTCAAGTAAGGTTGACAAGGAACGACCAAGCTGAAATCAGGCAAGACAATTAAGCAAAGGCATAACAGGAAAATATGAACTGGAAGTAAAAAAAAAAATCTTTTTCTTTTTCTTGAAACATTGGATAAAAAAATAATGGAAGAAAAATTAACGATTCAAAAAGATTTCAATTGAATACATAAAAAAAAATTAAAATAAAAAAACAAGACAAGCAATAAACCCGGGACCTTCTCCAAACAGTACCTAAAAACGGAATACAAAATTATAATCTAAAACTAAGAACAACGGATCTATCACAAATAACGAACTATAACATAGAAACAATGGGAAAGGACGGACAATGAAGGCTTACAAATAACGGTAGGTCAAAAGAAGAGGGCAGGACGAAGACAGTCACGAGGGCGAGGTCCTAAAAGAAAACCCAAAAAAAAAACACAAAAAAAAATTGGATAATAAAGTAGAAGACAAAAAACATGATAAAACGGTAGCCCTAGAGTAACCGGAGTCACTCTCCCATAATAAAGCTTAAGCACAGTCAAAGTGAAAGAATAAAATCACACAGTTCGCGATAGAAGATAAACCCGGACGAAAAACTCAAAACACAGAGTCCTCATGGCGTGTAAAAGTCCAACGTCGATACGATCCGTCAGCAAAAGTTCCCGGACAGAGAAACACTCCCGTTGCACATCACCAACGAGGGAATTCGCCAGCTCCATTGGTGAACAACAGCAACCGCCAGGAGATCAAAGTCCGAAGAACAAAACATCAAGACGAGGAGAACGGCAGCTAAAGTACACGACGAATAAGGTCCGAACCATCACGGCCTGTCAAAAAATAAGTAGAAAGGGCTCTGCTTCAAGCCATGTCAGGTGAGAAAGACAAGTTACCGAACCGTAGCAGCAGCCGACGAAAGACGATCACCGACATCCATCGTCGAAAATCAGGCTGGACTGTCTTAATCTAAGAAGTCAAAGACTAAACGAGAAGTCTACTCCTATGTCCCAGGAGAAGGTTGTCATCCTACTGCTGCCTTTTTCGGACTGTCTAACTAACTAAATCATTTGTCCAAAAAAAAAAATACAAAAATCAAAAAATTTAAATAACGAGGACACGCGGTACGACACCCGAGTTCTAGGAAAAAAAACAGCGAGACGCTCTAAGAAAACGAGCAACCGAATACAACGAAACGGCCTAAACAATAATAAATGTTAAAACAAAGCGAACGGAAAACTCGCACGCACATCCAACAATAACATTAGCAAAAGGAAAGCGTAAACATATCCTAGTAATAAAAAAATATTTTGAAATAATAAAAAAATTAATTTTTCAGCTCACAGAGAAGACTAAGAAAAATTAAATAATTATTCCTATTTTTCTTTCCTTTTCTCTTTTTACTTCAGTAACCATCGCGAACGGCGCAAATCTCTATCATTTATCAAAAGGAGAGATCCGGAACATCATCTTCATTATGGCTCTTAGGAGAATCATAGGAGTTTCTAAACTCTTCTCGCGGACGGGAAAATCAGAGAGAGAAGTAACCAAGGTCACTTAATAAATAACGGGAGAGGTTCGATCGGAGAACGAACATGAAGTGTCAAAAACTGACACGACGAGGAACGAGCTAAGAACTAGACACTCAAAATAATTAACTCACCGGGGAACTAAATATCAATCATTCCGTCAAGCGCCAAAAATCATCTACAGATAAATAAAAAATGATAAGAAAATAGCGCTAGTAACAACTCGATCCGTGAGGGACCGTAATCGCGACTATTAAATAAATAAATTACCTAACTATGTGTCTTACGTGAGCGATCTTGGAGAGACGCGAGCGAGCGGACGAATTGAGAGGGAAAGGGCGCGAAGGAAAGAGAAGCGGACAGTGTGTCTTACGTGAGCGAAACATAAGAGCGAATTCAGTGCGGCGAGCTAAAGAGGTATACAATGAGACCAGTCAGATTATTTTGTGTCAGTCATGCTATCTGTCGTTTTCTGCTAATGTAAACTCCTTGTGTAAAGTTATTACAAACGAAGAAGAAAAAATGGAATTGTATTTTATTTTAGTTTTTTATATTATTTTATTTCTTCGCATCAAGAAAACCTATCTAAAATCACAAAGGCATATTTGGAGGTTTGCTGGGGCTTAACCCTCTTTATTTGTGGAGAATTAATTAAGATAAATAAACTTCCCCTTTGAAGAGCCAAAACCGCCTTTGAAAAATTCCTGGAAACGGGCTTGATGCCACGCTACTCTATTCTAAATAAAGTTCTATTCTAAATAAATAAAAAACACTCTCCCCAGGTCATCCAACTCAATATTGAAGTTTTTCAAGTACAAATTTAATTCTATTAACAATTTTCCAATTTCTATTTCACTTAATTAATTTTTAATTTCCATTCTCGATAGCTTAAAAGATGGTTATTTTAATGTTTATTCCTTTGATCCCACAGATATGGTCTTTTCTGTACGCAGGAAATCAAGTTTTCCTCGACCATTATGGCAGGCACCGCTTCGTTCGCGTGAAAAAAACAAACTGGTTTGTTCTCTTCGCGCCCGCCTCTTTGCCGCCTCAACCTCTCGCCGCTAGGATTCGCTAACGTAAGACACTCTCACAGAAATAATGCTCTTGATATTTTCGCTGCGATCCGCTTCGCTCCAAGTTCGCTCACGTAAGACACAGCGTTAGAGAAAGAAAATTTTAGCGCGAGGAAAAATTAAATAGAATAAGTCACGCCCAAATGAGATACCAAAAAACCCATAAACAACGCGAACAGAGCGCGTCACGTGAACCCTTTAATATTAAAAAAAATGAGGAGGGGGAACACAGTAACCTCCGTAATAATAAATTAATAAGTGTCTAACAAACATAACCCGTGTCCGAGACAACCGACGAACACACCAGTCTTACTATGTGTCTTACTTGAGCGATCTTGGAGAGACGCGAGCGAGCGGACGAATTGAGAGGGAAAGTGCGCGAAGGAAAGAGAAGCGGACAGTGTGTCTTACGTGAGCGAAACATGAAGGCGAATTCAGTGCGGCGAGCTAATGAGGTTATTACAGTGAGATCAGTCAGATTATTTTGCGACAGTCATGCTATCTGCACGTAAACGTCGTTATCTGCTAATGGAAAACTCTTATGTAAAATTATTACAAACGAAGGAGAGAAAATGGAATTGTATTTTTTTTAAATTTTATTTTAGTTTAGTGTTTTATTTTATTTCTCCGCGTCAAGAAAACGTATCCAAAATCACCAAGCCATTTTTGGAGTTTACCGGGGGCTTGACCCTCTTTATTTGTGGAAGATTAATTAAGATAAATAAACCTCCCCTTCTGGAAACGGGTTTGATGCCACGCTACTCTATTCTAAATAAAGTTCTAAATATAAATAAATAATAAGGACCCTCCCCATGGTCATCCAATTCAAATATTTACTTAATATTGAAGAACTGACCTTATAATTATTATTATCAAGTAGTAACTTAATTTTTGCAAATTACTATAATAGATGTGTCTTCAAAGTAACTTTTTAAGAATCAGTTTTAACGAAGTTTTTCAAGCACAAATTTAATCTTATTCATAATTTTTCAATTTCCATTTCACGTAATTAATTTTCATTCTCGGTAGTTTAAAAGATGGTTATGTTAATCTTTATTCCTTTGATCCCACAGATATGGTCTTTTCTGTACGCAGGAAATCAAGTTTCCCTCGACCATTAGGACAGGCACCGCTTCGTTCGCGTGAAAAAAACAAACTGGTTTGTTCTCTTCGCGCCCGCCTCTTTGCCGCCTCAACCTCTCGCCGCTAGGATTCGCTCACGTAAGACACTGTCACAGAAATAATGCTTTTGTTATTTTCGCTGCGATCCGCTTCGCTCCAAGTTCGCTCACGTAAGACACAGCGTAACTATGTGTCTTACGTGAGCGATCTTGGAGAGACGCGAGCGAGCGGACGAATTGAGAGGGAAAGGGCGCGAAGGAAAGAGAAGCGGACAGTGTGTCTTACGTGAGCGAAACACGAGAGCGAATTCAGTGCGGCGATCTAAAACGGTATTACAGTGAGATCAATCAGATTATTTTCTGCCAGTCATGCTATCTGTCATTTTCTGCTAATGGAAACTACTTATATAAAATTATTAGAAACGAAGAAGAAAAAATGGAATTGTATTTTATTTTTTTTATTTTATTTTACTTTTTTATATTATTTTATTTCTCTGCATCAAGAAAACCTATCCAAAATCACCAAGGCATATTTGGAGTTTTGCTGGCGCTTAACCCTCTTTATTTGTGGAGAATTAATTAAGATAAATAAACCGCCTTTGAAAAATTCCTGCAAAGGGGCTACTCTATTCTAATAAGCACTCTCCCCAGGTCATCCAACTCAAGTATTGACTTAATGTTGAAGAATTGACCTTATTATTATTATTATTATTATTATTATTATTATTATTATTATCAAATAGCAAATTAATTTTTGCGAATTACTGTAATAGATGTGCCTTCAAAGCAATTTTTTAGGATCAATTTTAATGAAGTTTTTCAAGCACAAATTTAATCTTATGAATAATTTTTCAATTTCTATTTCACGTAATTAATTTTTATTTTTTATTCTCGGTAGTTTAAAAGATGGTTAGGTTAATCTTTATTCCTTTGATCCCACAGATATGGTCTTTTCTGTACGCAGGAAATCAAGTTTCCCTCGACCATTAGGACAGGCACCGCTTCGTTCGCGTGAAAAAAACAAACTGGTTTGTTCTCTTCGCGCCCGCCTCTTTGCCGCCTCAACCTCTCGCCGCTAGGATTCGCTCACGTAAGACACTGTCACAGAAATAATGCTTTTGTTATTTTCGCTGCGATCCGCTTCGCTCCAAGTTCGCTCACGTAAGACACAGCGTAACTATGTGTCTTACGTGAGCGATCTTGGAGAGACGCGAGCGAGCGGACGAATTGAGAGGGAAAGGGCGCGAAGGAAAGAGAAGCGGACAGTGTGTCTTACGTGAGCGAAACATGAGAGCGGATTCAGTGCGGCGAGCTATAGAGGTATTACAGTGAAATCAGTCAGATTATTTTGTGCCAGTCATGCTATCTGTCATTTTCTGCTATTGGAAACTCCTTATGTAAAATTATTAACGAAGAAGAAAAATGGAATTGTATTTTTTTAATTTTTTATATCTCCGCATCAAGAAAACCTATCCAAAATCACCAAGACATATTTGGAATTTAGCTGGAGCTTAACCCTCTTTATTTGTGAAGAATTAATTAAGATAAATAAACCTCCTCTTTGAGAAGTCAAAACCGCCTTTGAAAATTCCTGCAAACGGGCTTGATGCCACGCTACTCTATTCTAAATAAATAATAAGCACTCTCCCCAGGTCATCCAACTCAAGTATTGAATTAATATTGAAGAATTGACCTTATTATAATTGTTATAATGAAGTAGCAAATTAATTTTTGCAAATTACTGTAATAGATGTGCCTTCAAAGCAGTTTTTTAGAAACAATTTTAATGAAGTTTTTCAAGCACAAATTTAATCTTATTAACAATTTTTCAATTTCTATTTCACGTAATTAATTTTTTATTTCCATTCTCGGTAATTTAAAAAATGGTTAGGTTAAACTTTATTCCTTTGATCCCACAGATATGGTCTTTTCTGTACGCAGGAAATCAAGTTTTCTTCGACCATTATGGCAGGCACCGCTTCGTTCGCGTGAAAAAAACAAACTGGTTTGTTCTCTTCGCGCCCGCCTCTTTGCCGCCTCAACCTCTCGCCGCTAGGATTCGCTCACGTAAGACACTCTCACTGAAATAATGCCCTTGATTTTTTCGCTGCGATCCGCTTCGCTCCAAGTTCGCTCACGTAAGACACAGCGTTACTATGTGTCTTACGTGAGCGATCTTGGAGAGACGCGAGCGAGCGGACGAATTGAGAGGGAAAGTGAGCGAAGGAAAGAGAAGCGGACAGTGTGTCTTACGTGAGCGAAACATGAAGGCGAATTCAGTGCGGCGAGCTAAAGAGTTTATTACAGTGAGATCAGTCAGATTATTTTGCGACAGTCATGCTATTTGCACGTAAACGTCGTTTTCTGCTAATGGAAAACTCTTTATGTAAAATTATTACAAACGAAGAAGAGAAAATGGAATTGTATTTTTTTATTTTTTTATTTTAGTTTAGTGTTTTATTTTATTTCTCCGCGTCAAGAAAACGTATCCAAAATCACCAAGCCATTTTTGGAGTTGACCCTCTTTATTTGTGGAAGATTAATTAAGATAAATAAACCTCCCCATTGAGAAGTCAAAACCGCCTTTGAAAAATTCTGCAAACGGGCTTGATGCCACGCTACTCTATTCTAAATTAAGTTCTAAATATAAATAAATAATAAGGACCCGCCCCATGGTCATCCAATTCAAATATTTACCTAATATTGAAGAACTGACCTTATAATTATTATAATTAAGTAGTAACTTAATTTTTGCAAATTACTGTAATAGATGTGCCTTCAAAGTAATTTTTTTAAGAATCAGTTTTAATGAAGTTTTTCAAGCACAAATTTAATCTTATTCACAATTTTTCAATTTCCATTTCACGTAATTAATTTTTAATTTCCATTCTCGGTGGTTTAAAAGTTGGTTATGTTTATCTTTATTCCTTTGATCTCACAAATTTGGTCTTTCCTGTAAGCAGGAAGTAAAGTTTTCCTCGTCCATTATGGCTGGCACCGCTTCGTTCGCGCGAAAAAACAAACTGGTTTGTTCTCTTCGCACCCGCCTCTTTGCCGCCTCAACCTCTCGCCGCTAGGATTCGCTCACGCAAGACACTCTCACAGAAATAATGCTCTTGATATTTTCGCTGCGATCCGCTTCGCTCCAAGTTCGCTCACGTAAGACACAGCGTTAGAAAAACCCCTCGCGATAGGAACCCGGAATAACGGTGATCCGAAATGCTAGAAACGCACAACGGAGGAGGGGAGCGCATAAAGCGTACTCTACTTCAGTGTTTAAAATGAACACAGCAAGCAATAATCAAAAAAAATCAGAGGCAGACGGGTCTCTAAAATCCCTGATAAACTTACTAAAGTCTAAACAGGAAAAAAAAAAACGGCACGTTACAATGGCCGCATGTTCTACTTGCCTTACCCAACTAGGATGGGATTCTTTTCTCATTAATAAATATATAAATGTATTTTTGCTTCACTGCTAAAGCTCCTCCTTGGAATGTTTACAAGATTTTATTCTATTTACCATTTTGTTTCCCGGTTCTGTTCTTGTCCACGTGACACTACGCAGAAATTGTTTTAATGAATAAGTGACCGATCTACGTCTTATTTTCAATAAACCAAGAGCCAATCTAGTACAGATCAAGGTGTAAGTCGAAACATTCAGGAGGGCTGCAAATAATTTTGACCGCTTTGATGTCGTCTGGGAACAAAAATAAAGAGAACGATTACACTGCATCTTGTATGTCATTATTAAAGAGGAGAAACATTAATGGGCCTAGGAGAGCCTTGAGGAAGACCTGAGGAGGAAATGAAACTCGTGGAATTAGCGGAGAAGACATTGATGATTACATGATTTGTTCGATCAGTTAAATTTAAATATAACCATTTGACATACGAATGATATAATGCAAACTATACGAGTTTTTTAATAAGGAGAAAATGCTCCACCTTCTCAAACGCTTCTCGAAGTCGATTTATAGTTATTGCCACCTAAAGAGAAGGTCCGTTCGCTGAAACTTCATACATTGTTACATCATCATCAGAGGGCGAAATTTAGGGCTTATAATTGGATTTCTACTAACAATTAGGGATTTCTACCAATAATAAACCCTAAATTTCGCCCTATGATGATGTAACAATGTATGACGTTTTAATGAACAGGCCATCTATTTAGGTGGCGTTGATACAATCCATGAGATTCGACTGAGTTGATCTATCATTCATAAAACCATACTGGTAAGGAGAAACGTGAGGCGAGGCAGTGGGACAGAGCCATTAATAGAATGCATATTCGAAAATTTTTGTTGGATAGCATAGTATAGAAATGAAACGATAATTTTTGACATTGGAAAGAATTCCTGAAGTGGGCCTCTCAAAAACAAACATATCATGAAATTTAAAACTTTTATTATAATTTGATAATACCTAATGGAGTATGAAAATTCTCAAAATATTTTTGAAAAAATTTCGATTTGTTAAAATGTTATAAACAAATATAATTTTCGGTATATTTTGTTTCAAAAGTCATATCTCAAGCTGATTTTTCTGAAATCAATTTGAAATTTCATACATAACAAGGAAAACGTTCTATTTCATAACAAAACATAAAAGAATGAAAAAAAAAATTTTTGTGTAAAAAATGATTATTTTCAATATTCTCAATCGATTTCGACAATTTTGAAAAACAAAAACATTGAATCTGTATTTATTAAGGATTTAGAATTTGAAAAAAAAAATTGGTGATCTCTATTTTTACGCGAACGATGTCAATTTTTGTCAAGCTATTCAATCGTACCATTGAGCTGAACAGTCGCAATATTCCAAAATTTAGTAAATCCTTTAACAGTACAGGAGTGTATAATAATTATCAGTATATACCTGTAGCCCTGATTTTGTAATTTTTCAGTTAATGACATGATTACGTCATGTCCGAGGCCTTTCGAACTGAATTTCTGGGAGGCTCCATTATACATAGAAAATTTTCATGTGTAATCAGTCAAAGGATCTGCCAAAACAAACTGGCTTATCTTTTACATACTGCTTCAGTCCAGATTTTTTTTGAGTATGACAGAACCATACGTTCATCACATGAAATTTTACAATAGTTTTGAAAATACTTCATACAATTTTCACAAATTTTATCTAAAAAAATATCTAATTTTTTAAGCGTATCAGAAATAGGCTCGGTAACAGGCTTTGATCAAACCTTAAATCTATCACGGGACATTGCACGTTTAATGTAATCTCCGAAAACTCATCATTACTCTATAATATTATAGTAAGAGTCTATTGTAGGTTGTTTGATTATCCCCATAAAAATTCCAATTCCAATCATCCCGTATATTTCCTCAATTGAGGTTACTCTCCAAGCCCCATCCTGATCAGCATAGAATTGCTTATTTAGAGTATGTATAAACCTATATACATTTGTATGATCGATAATTTCTTGTACGATCTCAAAACTAAAAAACACACATGAATATGGTCATACGGTCCCCACATGAACACCAGCAGGACTTTAGGGATTTTAAATGTGAAGTTATTCAAATTAGGGCCATTAAAACCTTCATCATCAAAACCGGTCATCTTCTGAATGCAGCCTTTTCCTACGGTGCCTTGGTGTAGTAGAATAGAATAAAAACAGCCACTTTAAACATTTACTGTAAATGGAGGTGTGTTTAGATAATAATGGAATGAATGTTGATATGAGCACCAAATTACAATAACAATGCATAATCTCTAAAGTCAATTCTAATGTACAGGGTGATTCAGTCAATTTCGACCATTTCACTCAAATGACGTGCATTAGGGATAAACAATTGAAAGAATTTGAGCGCCATATCGAATTTCTAAATAGTTGGAGTTTGTATTGTTGCAACGGCGCTGCATGAAAATCGTATTGTTGAAAAATGGCGCCCGCTTTATCAACAGAGCAGAAATGCCAGGTTGTCGAATGGTATTTCGAGACAAAATCACCTGTAACCGTGCAAAGAAAGTTCCGGAAGAAGTATAAGTGTCGAAACGCACCAGGCAGGCAGGCAGGCAGGCAATCATGGATTTTGTCAAGCAATTTCGTGCCACTGGATGTGTTAAAGGCAAGAATAAAGGCGGGAGCGAAGCTCGTGTTCGAACGGCCGAAGTTGTCGAAAATGTTCGCACAAGGTTGGTCGATTCCCCTACCAAAAATCTGTTCGCCGCCTATCCATGGAAAGGATTTTGAGAAAGGATTTACACCTGTTCCCGTATAAGATCCATGTTTATCAGGAGTTAACAGACACTGGAAGACAGAAGCGACAACAATTTGCGATGGAAGCCAATCAGGACATTGTGGACAATCTGTGGGTGTCAGATGAGGCCTTCTTCCATCTGTCAGGTGACGTTAATAAACACAACGTTCGTTTTTGGGGTTCCCAGCACCCTCATGAGATCCATAAGTCACCTCTTCATCCACGAAACGTTATGGCTTGGTGCGCGATTTCCAAAAGAGGCATCATTGGTCCGTTCTTTTTTGATGGCACCGTAACGTCACAGGCTTACCTTAACATGTTGGAAACCTTCTTCCTCCCCGAGCTGCGCAGGAGGCGTATACCGCTTCTTCATCAATGGTTTCAACAGGATGGGGCTAGGCCTCACACCACTAATGAAGTGCTAGACTTTCTCAATCAGAAATTCGGAAATCGTGTCATTTCAAACAGGTTTCCAGATCGATTCGGGGGTGGCATTCTTTGGCCCCCTACGAGTCCTGACCTAAACCCATGTGATTTTTATTTCTGGGGGTTCCTTAAAGACAGTGTGTTCACTACAGCACCAAGAACCCTAGACCAGCTGCGACAAAGCATCATCGACTGCTGCACCCTTGTGGATGCAAAAATCCTGGATAGAGTTATGAACAGCTTCACCATTCGGCTGTGGGCAGTTCAAAACGTTCGTGGTGGCCACATTAAGCATATCATCAAGACTTTTCCAGGGGAATGAAAACTCCGAACTGCCTAAAATATTTTACTGAAATGCTAAGTTTGTAAACATTAATGGGTCAATAAATCATAGTACTGAAATGGTCAGAAATTGACTATCACCCTGTATTAGACTAAGTATACAGTAATACAAACCGTGAAATGCTCACTGCACTGCATCCTGGTACAGGGTTGTCCCCGTCTTGCAGAGGCATTTCAGGCGGGCTATCAACTGTCATGTCATCCACATTTTCGTCTTCAGAGATCTCCTCAGATTCAGTAACCCAGTCATCATCCAGTAACCATTGCTTCTCTGATGCGTTCCCAGTGCTTCTACCATCTCTGGCAGTTAAGAATCTCACCATTCCTATTAAAGGCAGAAATTTAAATAAATGCATTAAAAATTAAGAAAAGAATAAAAAAAAAGTATATCCAACCACACAAAGGGAGGGATGGCGGGGGGCTCGGTTTGCTCTCAAAGAGAGAAAATATTCTAAAAATATGACAGCAGTTGCTTCACTTATTCAGAATAGGAAATTATTGTTTAAATAAATTGTAATTTCCCAATAATGTTTTCAGTTACAAAGGGGTATTCTAAAACCTTAAAAATTTCTCATTTACATCACAAGTGTTTTGTTATTGTTTTAACAAATAAATTTATTACCAACAAACTGAAAAAAGGTAATTTTGATAAAATTAACATAACTCTGAATACACTATTTCACTCTGTACATTGTGAAAAAGAGAGGAATGTGTAATTGGCACAAAGAGTAAATGATATTCATATAAAGAGACTTGAAACAATTTCCCTGAAGAAAATCCATATTGTGACAATATATTTGAACTTTCATGAATGTTCTTAATTTAGCAAATGATTTATTATCATAAAACTTGAAAATATTTCTCATTTATATCAGCTAATTATGTTAACATAAATAAAATTATATCTAGCAAACTGAAAGAAGAAACTTTTATTTAAAATTAACAGACTTATGAAAGATATTTCATATCTCTATATTAATTTAGCAGGAATGGATGAGGAAAATCCATAAAATCCGTTCTTTATTTTAAATACTTGTGATGAAAGAAATGTATATCTCTTACAAAGAATCGAAGTTATGCTTATGAAAACACTATAAAAAATTCTCTCATAAAAATGCACATTCATTATAGCATATTTAAACTTTAGAATAAGCTTTTCATTCATAATATGACTTATGAAATTCACAAAATAATAATGTCTAATGTCTGTTATTTTCCAAGTGGGGGGGGGGGGGTAACTTATATTACATAATAAGGCATATAAAACTAAGGCTTGCTATAAAAACTTCGTAAAAAAGCAAAAATTGGAAATATATACTACTAAAACTTGAATAAACGCAAATACGATAAAAATGTGATGGAAAAATTGGGAGAAAACTGTTAAATGGCCTTCAACCAATTTTTATAGGAAAAATTTTTTACAGGAAAATGAATTAAAAGAAAAAACAAATAAATATCTTGACTATATAGTTTTTTAATATTTTTATAACATAAATTTAAGTATACTTACCAAATTCAATGGAAGGGTTAGAAAAACGCATTTGGATTGATGCGCCTGTATGATGATCCATCCCTAAACTCTCTTATAGGGAAGGTCAAAAGAGCACGTACTCTTTCCCTTCCCTTGACTGTATCTTGACTTTTTATATAGGCTAAGAATGTGCTTGTGACGTTATCAAATGAGCAAATTTTTGAGAGCTTCAGTAATCAAGTTTATAAAAGAATAATTCGTCTATTTTCATACAAAAACTTAATACATAACAATTAATAACTTTCTTTTTAATAAATTTAATTTCTGGGGCACAGAATTCTGTTCACGAGGTTATTCTTCCAGGAATTAGCGAAAAGGGCTCCGTAATTGCACATGCTTCTGTAAGCCAAAAATTTTAATCATTTAAATGTTTTTTTCGCTTTTACACATATGCTGCATTATTATAATGCAGTATTAGTTCTCGTAGGACATAATATATATTTCTGTAAGCTTAGTAACATTGACCTTATCATCGTGAAGTTACGCACTGTTGGATGTGAAGTAAAAAGTTATTTTTATATTATTTTCATTGTTTATTTTTAACTTTAAATGCATACAATAAATATAGAAACTGCTTCGATTCGAATAAAATTATAACTATCTTTGTACAATCTTGAATTCGAGTTAGACGTTTTTAAATTTCGCGCGCTATTAAACGGATACTCGAGGACACCAGTGTCCTTGTCATTGGGGTAACTGCTAAGCAAGTAACTCTTCAATTATGAAGATTCTTCATCATTCATTATTGACAGCAATAAGCAGCTTCCCTGTAAAGCAACTGTTTTTAAAGCTAGGTTTTTAATATCAGTACGCTGTGAATATTGATTGATGAAAAGTAATGCTGGGTGCCCACTTAGCGCGACGATCGCGCGATTCTATCGCTTTGTGAAGCACGCATGCGCAGAGTGACATCGGGAGGGCGATTCTGTGGCGCATCTGAGGCGATTGAAAAGCTTAGCATGCCAGAGCTTTTTGATCGCGCGACTCTATCGCACCCAATCAGAAAACAGTTTCGAATCACATGGCACATGCAATCATGGCAGCACCTATTTTCGATCTTATTAGCGCATCCTCATCAGTTCCGTACAATGTGAAACATTATATATATTTAAATTAAATATAACCAATATGTTAATAATTAAATGATCGTGTAGATAGCGCATGCGCATTCAGTCACGCGGCCATCGCGCCAAGTGGGCACCAAGAAGCGATTTGATCGCCTAGCGTTTGTTGCGCATATGACTCAAAGCGATAGAATCGCGCGATCCAAGGTTATTAGAATAATAAGGTTGCGCGCTCAGAGCAGATCTCGCAACTTCTCGCACAATCTCAAAAAGATCTCGGCGTACTGTGACGTCATCCAGAGGCGAAGTGGCGCGATTAGCAAATGAATCAGCGCGAATTTCGGTTAGATTGAGGCATTATTAGGTACTTTCGTGGAACTCATGAAAGCTATTTCGGAATAAAATTGTTCCTCGTACTGCCTATATCGTGATGAAGTGAATATAGAGTAATTAAACTTGAAATTTTATTGTTCAAATGGTTTGCAACTAATACAATAGCGTGTTGCCAGAATGAAAGAGAGGTGGAAGCATTTCGTTCTTCTCTTTTCCCAAGGACTCTTTTGCTATAACCCTAAACAATGAATTCATTTTATTACGCATCTAATTTTATAGTTTCTTTTAAATTTGACTATTCGAGAATTCTCTTGTCGATGAAAGCTTACTCGATCAATTTTCATTTAATCTGTCGATTCAGACTTATTCATATAGACAGGAATATATGAGACTCCTCATATGTTCTTGATATAACTTTATTTACTGTAAAATCAAAATTGCAATAATTTCATCGTTTTATTTTAATATTCAGAAATTGCATTTCATGCCATTATTTAATATTCAATTAATTTCCGACCATTATTATCTAAAATTGAATTCATACTTTTTGTTTACAATATACCGTCGTGATCGTATCGTTTTCTGCTGAATCGCTTCATTCCTTTCCGCGCCACTTGCCTCTGGATGACGTCATCCGCTTTGCTTGAATTCGACCAATCGTACGGAACCTTCCTGAGCGCGCAACCTTATTATTCTAATAACCTTGCGCGCGATCGTCGCGCTAAGTGGGCACCCAGCATTACTTGCATAGCAGCCCAGTGGTACGATTGAATACCTTGGCAAAGAAATTCTAAATCGTTAATAAACACAGACTAAATGTGTTTTTTTCAAAATTGTTGACATCGGTTGAGAAAATTTAAAAATTTGATTTTTTTTTTTTTTTAACAAAATTTTATATTTTTCTCATTCTTTTATGTTTTTTTATGAAATATATTCACCCCATTTTTTATCAAGCTAAAGGCTGTGGTCAAAAACCCTCATCGGTAAGACAATGATGGCGTAATTTCTCACTGGGCTAACCGTCTTTTTCTCGGTGAGGACGGTGAGACTAACCGGTTAGGCATAGTAGCACTAACTGGCGTTTCTGACCGCGTTAAAATGACGTCACAAATTTCTCACTAGGATTTCTGACCGACCAAGCGCTAACTCTTCTCACTGGTGAGAGTTTTTGACTTCCTGGATCCTTCTTCACTTCCTGTCGAGCGCTGAGGCCAGGCTTTACTATTGAGTTCGTGTTGTTGTTATTCTGATGTGTTCAAAAATGTCTCTGTATAAGATTCGTGGAAGTTGTGGCTGTGCTGTTGGCTGTTCAATGAGATCTGGCTGTAATGCTTTGTCAGAAATTAAAATGTACAGGTTTCCGAAAGATGAACCTCGGCGAACAGCGTGGATAAATGCAGTAGGCCAAAAAATTGGGAACCGACACAAGGAAGCCGTTTATGCTCCGTACATTTCATTAACCGTGAGTTTTTCTTTTATATTATGTTTGATTTAATTACATTAATAATTTTATTGAGTAATTATAAACTTAACCTGATAAATTATCACTGAAGTTCTTTTTATTTGTTCTCTTAACCCTAAAACATCACACTTAATTTTCGCGATGTTAACTTAATGTTCGGGTCTCTTTTTCTTTGTGTAATTAATAAAAAATATAAATATTTTTAATATTTGAAAAGAATAACTCAGCATTCCTGGGAAAGTGTACGCTAAGTGTCTGGAGAAGAGAAGTCGGGAAATAGTCGACTCCAAACTGTCGGGGGAGCAGTGTGGTTTCCGACCTGGCCGAAGCACGACGGATCACATCTTTGCTCTAAGGCAAATCTTTGAGAAATCCTGGGAGTATGCAAAAGAGGTCTACGCTTGCTTTGTGGACCTCGAAAAAGCATATGACAGGGTTCCTCGGGAGAAGCTCTGGCAAGTGTTGCAAGAGTATGGAGTGGATGGGCAATTACTGGTTGCTATCATGTCTCTGTACGAAAGCTCTGAGATGTGTGTCCGGATAAATGGCATTAAGTCAAGACCGTTCACCGTGGGTGTTGGACTCCGCCAAGGGTGCGTACTGTCGCCCATCTTGTTCATTATCTTTATGGACTGGATAGACAGGGGCAGCCGAGGCGATGAGCGTGTTTGTGTGGGCGACTGCCTGGTGGAGAGGTTGCTCTTTGCGGACGACCTTGTCCTGCTTGGGTCTTCTCGCACGAACCTTCAGCATGCACTAGACCGGTTTGCAGCCAAATGTGAAGAAGCTGGGATAAAGATCAGTGTGGCTAAAACCGAAGTTCTGGTTCTTTCAAGACAGCCTGCTCAGTGCGCTCTCCATGTTAGGGGAGCCTCATTGAGACAGGTGGAGAAGTTTAAGTATCTCGGGATTGCATTCACGAGTGATGGACGGCAGGATAAAGAATTGGATGCTCGGATCGGTGCAGCAAGCTGTGTCAGACGTGAACTGTGGCGATCCGTGGTAACGAAACGAGAGCTGGGTAACAAAGCCAAGCTCTCCGTCTTCAAATCTATCTTTGTCCCCATTCTCACCTATGGTCATGAGGCTTGGGTAATGACCGAAAGAGTGCGATCGCGGGTACAAGCGGCCGAAATGAGATTCCTGAGAGGTGTGGCAGGTGTTACCCTACTAGATAGAGTGTACAGCAGCACAATAAGGGAATCTTTAGGTGTTGAGCCGCTACTTCTCCGCATTGAGAGATCTCAGTTGCGCTGGTATGGCCACATGATACGGATGCCGCAAACTAGTCTTCCTAGGCAGTTGTTATTTTCCAAGCCGGTGGGTAAGAGACCAAGGGGTCGGCCTAGAACCAGGTGGCTAGACTACATGGAGAATCTGGGTTCGAGTCGCTTGGATATTACCAGGGAGGACATGCGCCTGATGGCGGAAGATCGCGATCGCTGGAGATCCTCCATAGGGCTGCTGCCCCCGCGACCCTAACGGATAAGCGGGTTTGAAAAGTAAGTAAGTAAAAGAATAACTAATCACACAAGAATTTATATCAGAAGTCAATCATCTTTTTTTCTTGTCTTGTATACATTTGTAAGAGTTAAGAAGACACGAGTTAACAATTTTTCTACTGCAAATAAAATTTACTTTAAACGAAAAAAAAATAAACATCTGAGCAGGCTGGCCTGAGCAGAACTAATAATGTTCCTGTTAACAAAAATAATACTGTGATTCGGCATATTTACAGTATATCTGCATTCATTTTCAAATATGGATGAATTATGAACATTCCTAATAGTTTTAAAAAAAGATTTTCGATTATTACTATGACTTTTTTCTTGGTATTCGAAGCCCCAAACAATGGCATTTATGCCACTCCCATCAAACCGATTAATTGACATAAACTCCACATATGGGTCTGATAAACCCTTTTCAGTTTTCTTATTCTTCTCTTAGAATAATACTGTTTCACTACAGTGCAGAAATTGATATATATATATATATTCCAATTCGGGTAACAGAAAAGTGAATTTTTAAGTTGGAATGGACAAATAAAGCCTTCCAGTCATCACATTGTAATATGCATGTGAGCCTACGAGTCTGAACATAAGTGTGCAGTTCCAGGATTAATATTTACATTAAATTAAATAGTGGATGCTAAATAAATGATTATTAGACTAAATTCATTTTGTTCATTAATTTAATGAAATTTGTTTTTTTTTTCATGTACAGGTGCACCCTCAAAAGATCCTAACAGCCCAGATTGGCTACCAACTTTGTTTCCCCTCAAGCCTTTATCAGAAGCTAGGATCAAACAAAAAAATGATCGTTATAGAAGATTGCAGGAACGGCAGTCATCTGAAGCTGTACTACCAGCAGCTAGTACTGAGAGTGAAGACTGCTTATCTGAGATTGAAGACAACTCACCTGGCGACTCATATGCCATGCAGGATGTTCCCACAACACCTTGTGAAGTGACTACTGCTGTCTCAACACAGACATGTACTTCATGGGATTAAGTCCTTCTTGAAAACTCCATGCAAAAAAAGAAAATTCAGGAACTCGAAAATTATCTGGCAGCAGAAAAGCAGCACAAAAAAGTAGTAAAGAGGACCTTTTGAATGAGACCATCAGTGAACGGTTAATAAGAAATGATTCAGAGATGAAATTCTATACTGGTTTGAGTATCACCATGTTCTTAAACTTGATTACGTTTTTTACTAGTTTTTGGAGCCCAGCTATCTACAAGAAAATGTCAATGGCAGAACAGTTTGCACTGATATTAATGAAGCTTCGACTGGGTTTGCTAAATGAAGATTTGGCTTTTAGATTTAGGATTCCAGTTGCAACAGTCAGTCAGGTTTTTCATGAGTGGCTGGATATGATGCACAGGAATCTTAGTTTTTTAATACGGTGGCCTTCACGTAAAGTTATTAAAAAAAACTTTGCCTGATTGCTTTAAAGACAGCTATTTTGATGGTGTCCGTTGTATTATAGATTGCACCGAAGTACCCGTTGAAAAGCCTAGTAATTACACTGCCAGATCCCAAACGTACTCAAACTATAAGGGTCGTAACACCTTGAAATTTTTGGTGGCCATTTCTCCAAATGGATGTATTTCATTTGTATCTCAAGCTTGGAGAGGACGCATCAGTGATAAAGAATTGACCAAGAATAGTGGTTTTATAGAATTATTGGAATCTGAAGATGTTGTACTAGCTGATCGTGGATTTCAAATAAATGATATGCTTGCATGCAAGTCAGCAAAACTGTTGGTTCCTGCAAGTACACGAGGAAAATATCGGCTTGCTGGATCGGAGGTAACATTTTCACGAAAAATGTCAATGGCTAGAGTTCATGTAGAAGGTGCCATAAGGTGCATGAAAACTTATAAGATTCTTTCAACAACATTACCTATTTCCCTTATCAAGAAAGACAGTGACATTCAGTATGCTACCATAGACAAAATTCTGATTGTTGTTGGAGTATTATGCAATTTAAAAAATGATTTGAATGCATCATAATTAAATTAATAACAATAAATGTGTGAGTAGATTTATATTGAAATGCAATCTATCCACTGTTACATTATTGTTATGTACTTGATAGTAAAGTAGAATATTGCCCAGAAGCATTCTGATATGCAAGAGACGTAAAAAACATACTTATCAGTAATAAACAATATGCAGTATATTACAAATAGTAAAAGAAAGATATAAACACTTTTTCCCACAATAAAATAAATTGGATTCACGAATGTGCATTTTGGCAACTATGATGGCATCGATCACTATGAATTCGACAGGGTAATTCATTTGATCAGGGTGGTTGCCGAAAGGCACATTTGTGAATCAAATTTATTTTATTGTGGGGAAAAAAGTGTATATATTTTTCTTTCACTATTTGTAATATACTGCATATTGTTTACTACTGTTCCATATGTATTTTACATCTCTTGTATATCAGAATGGTTGTGGGCAATCTTTCACTGTATTTTATTTTATATTGTAAATGAAATCTTAAAACTTGCATCATAATTGATGTCTATCCTTTAAAAAAAATACAAAGCAATAAAACATTTCAAAAATATGAAGATTTATTTACCAAATAAAAACAAAAAAATTTTCCAATGAATTTTTCCAATCAAATTATTGACATTCAAAGCAATGCCAATTGTATTTAGGTTTTCTAGTTTGTCTTGTACATTTCAAATGAAATAATTTTTTACAATTCATGGATTGGATGATAACTCCATTTTTGGTTCCTGCACAGTAGCATGTACAAGCAGCAGTATCAATCTTTCTTTTAATTGTGTTGCAATCTCTGTCACGATGTGATCTAAATAAAATTCTATAAGCATTGGAAGTAATTCTTCCCAATAGTTGATGTCGAAAGATATTTTTTGAATTAAAGTTTGTTTTTTGGTATAAACAACAAAAAATGTTTGTTGTTTTCCCTATTATTGCCATTTGTCCTTGTACTTGGGCATAATAATCATGTGATTTCTTCAACTTCAAATTTTCATCTAAAAAAGTTGGTTTTGCTGTAGGCACGGTTTCATTCCTAGCAGCATAAGGGCATTTTATTTCTAGATTAGCAGGAGAACAACAGTCACACATTACAAGTCCGTCTGGGTTGGCTTCAAGAAATGAATATTTTTCATGTATAAATAATCCAACGTCATGTACTTTTAAGTTTGTATGATTTAACATTTCTGTAGAAAGAAAGGATTACACAGCTTTTTTCTCGTTTCCTAATCCCCATCGTGTACTAGCCGATGAGCTTTCATTTTCATACTGCAGAATTTTGGTTACTAAGGAGTCGTGGGCATTTTTGCATTTTCGGACCTGACCAAATAAAGATGGAGTTAATCTTCCTTTTTTGTGTAAAAACCATTCTTTTCCTTTCCACTGTTGTTTTGTATCTTCCCCTATCCATCCCCTTTCTGCATCAGTGAACTTGATCATTTGAAACAAAAGTTCCTCATTTTGCTTTGGCAAGTCTGGAAAATGCTTTAGTGCATATAATATTCTTTCTAATAGATCTGGACCAGACTGACGACTTGAGCATATTTTCTTCAAAGGTGATGTTTCAGTTTCACTAGCTGTCTCAGTTGCATCACTGTCATCATCAAATGAAGGTAATATGATCATTCCAGGATCAGTTTTCTGAAATGAGGCAGCAGAAAAGTTATCTTATTAATTCAGAATTGCTGTCAAAATTTAAAATTGAAACAAATCAAATTATAACATATCATTTACTTTACACTGAGATATGAAAGCAGTAATATGTTCATCTGAAGCATCCACTGGTATCGGAGCACTATCTTAACTATGTGAAGCATCACTTGTAGTAGATTGGCTGCATTTGTTTGCAGACAACCTGCGTTTCTTCAAATCCATGTGTATTATTTTACATACTTCAACCTCAAAATTAAAAAAAAATATTTGTAAAAATCAGTTACATAATTTAATGGGTGTAATTGAAACTAGTAATTGATCTGTCCTAAAACCCAAACCAACCTTAATATAATTTTATGTGATAAGGTTTGTTGTAACAGAATAATAATAATAATAAGTAACCTACTTGTTTGTTTGCAGCATTCCATGTGCATGGCATAGAAGTACATGATGGGTTTAAATAACCTTCTTGAATATTTAGTTGGATTGTTTGTATCAATGCACCCAGGTGGCTGCAGGCTTCACCAAGGCTGTAAATAAGTTGAACATTATTTGAAAAAATTAAAGTATATAAATGTGAAATGTATAAATATATAAAAATTAATGACAAAATATAAATATCTTACCCAGCCATACAAGTACAATGGCCATGAAGAATTTCTCCAGTATTTCGAACCATGCTCCTATGCCAAATAGATATTTTTGGCTGTCTGGCCTGCTTGAACCTTTCCCTTCAATAAAGATAATTCCAGTTTCTGATTTCCGAAAATTTTGATTTCTTTGACTTTGCCATTAATTATGTAATTAAAGCTGTCCAGTGGTTTATGTGCTGTGAAGGCAGCTTTAGTATAAAAGCATGTGCCTTTAACAAAATATCCATACACATATATTACAGTGATAGAAGGCCACTTGGTTTTATCATTTTTGAATAAGTAATCCAAATTTTCATCAGCAGGATCAGGAAATTCTTCTCCAGCAAGCAGCAGTTTCTGTTTATAGCGCTGTTGGGCTATAGCAGTTAAAGATTTATAATAATCGCTTGACATTATCTTCAGATGAAAGCAAACACAAGTAATCGAAACCTTAGAAACGCCAGCAATCTCAAACAGATTTTATTTTGCGGAGATTTATTTCGCGGGGTGGATAGGGCTGGACAATTTTTATTAAGGGGGGAGGGGCAGCACGAAAAATTTTTGGCAACATGGTCAATTTCGGGGGAGCCCTGGAATATGGGGGGGGGGGGGGGCTAATCCTTAGCGCTGTGGTCAGTAAACGAGGTATAACTGTCATTAATTGTTTGTGTCCCTCCACAGCGTGATTTTTAAATAAACTAGGAAGGGTTTGTAAATATTACCTTGGTAATTTTAATTCGTTTTAATGTAATCTAATGTAAAGCTATATTTATTAACTTAGCTCTAAGTGGATATCGCGATAGCACTTTAAAAACGCGATACTGATGTTCGCTTTTAAAATAGGTGAAGTTAAATGAATTAAAATGATCAAAGTAATATTTGGAAACTCTTTAAAATTTGTTTACTTAAAAAATCACAGTCTTGATTGTCATGCCCCAGCATTAAAGATTATCCATGTATCAGATTAACTTTCCCTAAAAACGTGTCTAGAAAACATCGCAATCGGAAGTTTCCTAGGATCCAAGCGTCGCGCTTCCGGTTTCATGCCCTGAGGGTTTGTTGTCATTTCTAATGGGGTGAATATGTTTCACGTGTTATCTTTAAAATGTTAAAGAGATTTGAAAAAATTAGCTGAGATATGACTTTTTAAACAAAAAGTACGAAAAAAGTTATTTGTTTATAACCTCTTAACAAATAGAAATTTTTCAAAAATATTTTGGGAATTTTAGTGCTCCATTAGGTATTACCAAATTGTAATATAAGAATCTAAAATTTTATAGTTCACATGTTTGTTTTTGAGGGGCCCACTTCAGGAATTCTTACCCCATTATTAGAATCAATTTTTTTGTACATGGGAAGAACTTTAATATTATTCCATAATTGAGGAAAAGTGCCAGATGTGTTTTTGGAGGCAGATGAGAAGAGCGCTGCAGGCTTTGTAGATCTAAGAAGGAATGCCATAGAATAGATGGAAGTTGTGTTACTAACTTTGGTGATAGCTGTGTGTATTTCGGAGTTTGAGAATTCAGTTTAGGGCCTAGAAAATTCCACCCTGTCATTAAGAATATAATTATGTGGGAAGATTTCCTCAAAGCATTTCGAGTTATCTGTGGTAGAAGGATCAAAGACTGGGTTAAAGCAAAGTGATTTGATCGCCTTCGTGATGACCGTGAAGAACTTCCAGATGACCCGCACCCTGGAGGACTAGTTTTCGTCCAAACGCCAGAAGCACCGAGAAAGTCGGGATACTCGTCACTGCTGACCGCCGAATCACAATTCTTATGTTTTCGGATGAGTTTCATGAAACGGTCAGTTAGGTTCTTCACAATAATGCCCGGCTGCATACCGTCAAAGTGTGAAGCGATTTCTGGCCAAACACAGCATCACAGAGCTCATCCGTATTCGTCACAGAGCCCGCCCTATTCTCCGAGTTTGCCCCTCCAGAATTTCTCTTGTTCCCAGGGATAGAAACGCTATGAAAAGTAACCGAATTCAAGACGTTTACGACATTGAGAAAAACATGGCGTCAGAAATCAAGAAGATTCCGTCTGAGCATTTTAAGAGCTATTTTTCAAACGTATACAAACGCGCTCAAAAGTGTATTGTGCCCGGTGGACACTTTGAACCATATTAAACAGAATTATCATTTGGATTCCCGTTTGTGAGTATTTGTATTAGTCCGACTATTTAATTGCTGCACGTTGTATGCCGAAAGCCTTACTTTAATTGGTCAACACCTGTAAGCCTGGTTGTTTCAATGGCGTTGTTTCATTACCGTGCGTGTTTCATTTTTTGCTTAGAATCACCCATACTAACTTCCCCAGAAGTTTGTAAATGAATTCTGAGTAACCCTGTATTTTGTTTAATGAACAGCTGCGAATTACAGAAACAATTAACATTCAGGATGAATTGAAATTCTTGTAAGCCTGAAACTGTATTCGTACTGAATAAAATAATGTGTTTTTTTGTACTTCGTTTGTGATTAAATTAAATTGCATATCATTCTAAATCTGGTCCTCTGTATGTATTCTGTTGTCTTTCTGAGTACAGTCATGGACAAAAAAAACGCTCCCTCACTCTGTGCTGCTATATTTTTAAATGAGCGTTTACTAGTTTTGCCACTAGGGATCTGATATCGTTTAGCATGTCAGTTTTTCTGCTGTATCTTGATTACAAGTACACCACACTGCAATCTAATGATAAAATCTAGATTTAATATTTCTTCTCAATTGATTTTGGATAATGATTGTGAACAAAATTTATTGCTTTGTTATTGTTAACTTTAAAATTTTTTAGAAAAATAGTCCGTAGGGAAGAAAATAGGATTGTATGATTTTATTGGTTAAAAATTTAGATAATTACAGTAAAAACTTCCTCATGATCTTCTAACCACTCGTGTATAATTCCAGCTATATGAGATGTCTCATTGCCGTGCTGGAAGTTCTATCATGCCCAAGAAAAACAATGTCCACGTATGGATATACTGGACCATACGTACCTAAATCGATTCATATTGCCATCCAGAATTATGAATGCACCAGAGAATGCCACGAAGACATACCCCATAAATGGTGCCTCCGCCAACTTATTGCCATCCACAAATGGTAGAAGGGTGTTTGTTTTCAGACGTTTCTCGACGTATGCGCCAACGTCCATCCCTTCTCAAAAAACGTTACTCATTTGAAAAGGCAATCTTTTGCTAATCAGTAGATACCCAGTATCTGTACTGTCGTGCAAATTCCAGCGTCTTCTGCCAATGCACAATGGTTAGCATAGGTGCTGTCAGCACCCGTCTGCTGCGGAGCCCCATGCGCAGCGATGTTCGCTGGACTGTCGTTCTAGAAGCATTTTTGGTAGCCCCCTGATTTTTTTGGGCAGTTTCTGCACTGTAGAATGTTGATTCGCCCGAACGTACTGTAGCAACCACCATACCCTATTTCATCTATGCCTCGTGGAACACTACATTTTCACATCGCATTTTCTATAGTGCCATTTTCATCACATTTTCATCACATTTTCTATAGTGCCATTTTGCCATGTGTCACGTGAAGATCGTGAGATTGGGTTAAATTTAAAATAAGGTTTTGTTAAATGTTGCTAAATAATTCTTTTTTATTATGAACAATAAATTTATAGCAAACTGTTTACATTAGTAACGGAAAAATGAAATGAGTGCGTTTTCTACAAAATAGAATGAATGTTATTAGCTTTTTGCAACTATGCCAAAGTTTTTATGGAGGAGGTGGAAACTAAATTACTTTCCACGTCTCCCTTGAAGTCATTGGTCTGGCTGCAGTATATTGAACGATGTTTTCCTTATCTGGCAACATGATGAAGAGTCAGTCCTATCCGTTATCGACCACTCTAACTCTATCAAATTTCTCACAGCTATTCTACCATGATGGTTCCTTTTTTGGATTTCTCTATCTTTATCACTAACAATAAATTGTCCACTAATCTCTATAGGAAGCCCACCGACCAGCACCGGTACTTACACTATGACAGCTGCCATCCATGCCATTGAAAGAGAAACATCCCTCTAGATCAGTTAACTCGCATCCATAGAATCTGCACTTACCAATCTGGCAAGGACTTCCATGCTAACGCCTTTACCCACTCCTTTAAAAAAAACGGTTACCCCAAATCTTTCATAGGTGCTTCTATCTATAAACATCGTAATTCCCGTTCTAATAAGAATCCCAATTCTTTTTTGTACGTCTGATAAATCGCCCCGTTTCTGCATTATAACATTTGAAATTTTTTCGAATATCTACAATACACAGTATACAGGGTATCTCAGAATTCATTGTACAAACTTTTAGGGGAGTTAGTATGGGTGATTCTAAGCAAAAAAGTTCATATAAACATGGGTCTGAATTTGAACGATAACTGAGATATGAACAGAAATAAAAATACCACCACCAAGATCAACAAGTTAAGAACTCAGGTTCTGTAAAGTCTAGATTAATGAAATTTGGAGGAATAACAGGGTACATAAGACTGTGTATAACGTCAAAATTTGATTGAATTCCAACGAGAGGTTTCCGAGTTACACAGACAAAATTTTAACAAGTGCTAGTTAGTACTCACAAGTGAGCACGTGTTATGATGTTGAATGAGTAACTCGGAAACTTCTTGTTGGAATTCGATCAAATTTTAACGGTTTACGCAGTCTTATGTACCCTGTTATTCTATCAAATTTCATTAATCTAGGCTTTACAGAACCTGAGTTATTAAATTGTTGATCTTGGTGGCGGCATTTTTATTTCTGTTCATATCTCAGTTATCGTTCAAATTCGGACCCATGTTTGTATGAGTTTTTTGCTTAGAATCACCCATACTAACTCCCGTAGAAGTTTGTACAATGAATTCTGTGACACCCTGTATAATCAACCAATCTGCTGATGAACGTCATTTATTGCCTAATTTATTTCGTGCCTTCTGCGATTGGTTATTTAGGAGGTGGTAAAGTTAATGTTAAATTTTATGGGTTATATTTAAATTTTAACTAATAGGAGCTTATTTATATATATTATATATTAAATTTAACATCCTATATCAACGGTGAGCAAATGCGGCTCTTCATTGAGTGCGGCTCCCATTGAATATTTTAAATCCGTTTTTCTTATTATTTCATATTCGATAAAATAATTAAATTAAATTAGTGTATTTAATATTATGTAACTATGGTGTGGCTATTTATAATATATCAAATACCGGAAAGGGTTCTCATTGACTTCATGCGGACCCACCCCTGCCCTATATTAACAAAATTTATAACTGCTGAAGGATTGTATATACACCATTTGAAAGTACTTTTAATGAGCTTTAAAATGAACCACGTGACAACGTTCTTATCCACAATTTTATTGGAGTTATTTAAGAATACGTTACAACATGCATTTATTTATCTCATTTTTGGCGAATAATAACTTACATGAACATGTTTGGGTACAAGGTTTATACATACACAAAGTTTCAAGTAAATCTGGAGGAATCAAGTTTCAATTTGAAAAAAAAGTTGGTTTTCCATGAAATAACCCTATTGAATTATCATAGCTTCATTTCTGTTTGTTTTTACTGCTTGGTAATTTTTTCGCGTTTTTTTTTTTCGTTCGCAAAAAATGTACAAAAGAGGAAGAAAACTCAGTTTGAAATCATTATACTGCAAGGCAGACAACTTCCTCTTTTTGACTGTAGCATATCCAAAATCAAATAAGGAAAAAATAAGTACATAATTTCAAAAAATAATAATATTTCTGTTCTGTCTTCTCGCTATGGAATCAACGGATCGCACCATAGAAAGATATAACTGATACTCTAAAAGAGCTCGACTCGTAGAACATGTGTATAGTAAAAATTATTTAAGCATTCTTCAAACTAATAAAAATAATAAAGGTTTTCATAATTGCTTTTGAATCGATGAGAAACCTCCTCGTTAACTTTCATATGGTCGATCGTCATAAAGAGGCAGCCGACACGCACTTCGACCAAACCTCAGCCTTCACTTCCGTCTCTTGAATTCGTATACTTTTCAAAGGAACTTGATAATATTTTCAGTCATTAAAATCATGCTGTTTCCCGTTATTGTTGTTGTTGATGTTGTAAGTTTATTGGCTTTGAGGTGCATCATATTTGGGACACTTTAATGAATCCGCGTTATTTCGCAAATCTAGTTATTACTATAATTATAATTTCTAAAAAATTTATTTATAATTTAATATACAATTTCACTCACGAATGCCCAGAAATATAGTTTCCCTTACTAAGATTTAATTAGTTAACAATAGCACTAATCGTTTCTAGAGTGTTGCAGTTTTCGGAAAATAACGAATACGGAACGCTTTTTAATTCTGCATCTGACTATAGCTATAAACGTAAACTCTACTCGTTTGGCTCTTGAAAAATTCCTTTAGTATGTTTATAGGTTTCCAGTATCAAAAATATTGCCCGAATGAATAGTTGTTCCCAGAATGTGAATAGTAGATTTTACTAAGTTCTCAGAAAGATTGAATTACTAGCAGAATTAGGTTAAAAAAAGCAACATAGCCCAAGGTAGATTTTTATGGAATGTGGAGGGGGTGTCTCAGCATTTTCACACCTGGCCACACACACAGGTGAGAACGGGGTATAGCGAGTATCTGGTATGTGGAGGGGGTGTCTTATTGTTTTTACACCTGGCCATACTCACAGGTGTAATTTTTAATTAAAAACCCAACGCCCTCATTAAATATGAATTAAATTTGATTTTTAATAATTTTATAATGTGGAGGGGGTGTTTTTTGCTTTGGTTATGAATTATGAATACTTTGCATAATTTTAGGTGTGCTGCTACCTGTCTTCACCACCTGGACCACCCCTCTCTTGCCCAAAGGTGTTCTGTGTCCTGCAGTGCAGCACCACAGCAGCTGCCCATATTTGCCCTTGGTGCTCACAGCAGTGAAGCAGACCGAGGGCATTTGGGGACGATTGATGAAGAGCTCTGGTGGCGTGTAATGGTACTTATCGGTAAAAAAAAATACATGTGTCTCGGAAATTTGTATTTTTCCTTCCCCAATCAGGTGTCATCCTCTTCGGGGAGGTGCATCGTCCGTTCGACTGTTGTACCTGGGTGCCCAAACGCCGGCTTGACCACACACGGGATGCACATAAGCTGGCAGTAGTGCATCAAGCGCACATGTCTTCATACACTATAGCAGGCTCATGCCAGCTACAGCAGAGCAAACGCTTAATTAACTGAAGCTACACCAAAAAAATTACACAATATGAGAAACTCCTCGCAAAGCACTGTAGAGGAACCCAAGCCAAAACTAACACAGAAAAAAGCCAGGCTTAAGAACTGAGATATAAAGACTTGGGGAACCTCACACAAAAGCCGCTGCTTAATTTATTCATTGAGCAGAGCTTCCCAGATTTAGCATATCGCCTCTGAAAAATGATAGAACATAAACTCTGGTATTCCGTCAGCAGGAGGAAGCGGAAATGTGAGTGAACCTTCCTCCAGATAATAAAGCTAGACGTAAGAAAAACTTTTACCCGCAAGCACCTACTCTCCCAAAGTTCCCTATTGATGAATCCAATGGGGACCATCAAGTCAAAGGGGAGGGTCTCCCCCGTCGAATCATCCAACAGATATCTATCTATCTTCTATATATATAAAGAAGGATGTTTGTTTGTGGGTTTGTTTGTTTGTTTTTTATACAAATCTACAGTTCTATTCCGATCTTGATAAAATTTCGCATCCATGACCTTCAAAGCATGAGGAAGGTCACTGTCTACCTCAGATTTCGAAAAAATAATAATTATTTATAAAAAAAATCGATATTCATTATTAATGCAGGGCATAAAAATAAGAAATATGACCAACAATTCAAGGCTAAGATACTGCAATAAGTTATCAACAATGGTGTCAACACGCAATGAACCAACACTATGCAAGGATCAACAATATATGTTTCATGACCAACAATGCAAGGCAAAGATTGTGCAATATAGAATTCAGTGCATAGAATTCCTGTTATTCAGGCTTTTCTTAGAAAAGAGATTTCTTAGTACTTAACAATTTCTTGAAAATCTTTAAAAATCTTCAATAACTGGAGATAATGATTTAGCTGACTATTGAGAAAGAATGAAAGACGATAGAAGAAGCATTCCTTTAGCTCCGTGCTGTATTGAGCAAATGGTAAGCAAGTAAATAGAAGAATCGGCGACCGCTGGACTACATAAAGTGATGAATGGTCAATTTTTGTTTAAAGACATCGAAAGAAGAAAGGAAATTGCAACAACATCAAGTGTACATCTAAAGTAAGCTTACGTGAGTAGAAAATTATTTAGACTAGAAAGCATTCTTGGAGAGGTCCATCCATTGTGAGCCTTCAAAAAATTTTTTTTCGGTAAATCAAGTCCCGGTATATCTCCTAGAATGGATTTTTTCAGTGAAGAGGCAAATTCCTGTCTTTCGGATTTTTTTTAGAATGGATAGTCTCTTCGCTCTATATTGTAGTGATTGAGTTATTATTTAAAGTCGCTATTGTGTGTCAAACCATCTATAATTAAACCTAAGGGAATGAATCATGCCAAACATCTTTACCCACTCAGAATTCGGGAAGCCTACTGTCACGTGGATCGCTTAGACGTAATTAAAGTGAAATGTGACCACCTGATTAGTGGCGACAGCTGAATTGTGTAGTGTGTCCTCAATTGGGTGTGCTTCATCAAATTAACAGTCGTGATGCTACGTAATGATACATCGTATTTTTTCTTCTGAAACAAGTTCTTCATAGATAAGGTGCAATCGCCGATTCGCAGGCGTCCTCATTCACAAGAGCGCCGAAATGAATTTCGTCAATTGTTTGATCCGATAATCAAGGACTCTTCGCAATATCTTCTGCGGTGGGTAACCAGCAAGCTACAACAAATCGTTGTCTCCTGACCTCTACTGCAGCAGGGTTTTGTACATCTCTTCATCTAAGGACGTTATTCGACCCTTAACAGTTGGGGATGACGCCAGGACAATCGGTATAACTATAGTTTCTTCGCCGTATCCATGTTGGTTACGGACTAAATTAGTGAGGGTGACTTAAAGCCTCTAACTCATTCTTTGTTCACCGTTAATAAAGACATTACCAAATTTAAACATGAAATTCCACTGCATAGACTTTCAAATTACAAATTCTAATTTATTCCTTTATTATTTTATTCATCAATAAAAATATTTCTTTGCTTTATATCGTTCTCTCTCTTGTCGTTCACTCTGCTTATCCATGTGACACCTACAATAAAATCTAATTCTTTTGCTACCTGTAATTTATCAACTTACCACGCTTTCTTAAGACTGCCTAGTTGCGAAGAGTCAATCTGCTTCAACTCTGGCATAATAGGAGAAAACATGGCCTTCAAAGCAAAGTAAAAAGACGAGGGATCCATGTAAACTACATGGCGCTTATTGAGCAAAGATGGAAGGTCACAGAATCGGAAAAACCCATCCAAATGAACAGCTGCCAAAGGAGCCTACATCGGAGGGGACCGTTCAAAAACTTTAACAAACATTGCCAAAACAGATGAAACAACATGATCGTGAATAACTGGCACCCCCACGCTTCCTCTATTTTGAGGCAAACAAACCACAACTTTAACTTACTGGAACACTCCTTGGAGATCGAGACCCGCGCTCAATTGGAGCATAATTTGACTTTCCAATATCTTCCATAGGGACGTCCTCGTCAATCATTAGCTTGTCATCAGAGGAGTCACTAGAGAGATCATCCGACTGAACGATCGCAGATGAAGACTGACACAAATTCTCGGATGGAGCGCTACCAATACTGGCTCCTCACATGAAAATTTACGTTTCTGAGGGGCAGAAGAGTCACGGCTAGGCGAAGGATTATGAGATCTCTTTGAAGAGAGAGTACGCTTCGATTTACTGTTGTCCTCATGCTGATAAGATGGCAAAATGGGGAATTCAGGAAATGATTCCCTGCCTTCAGACGAAAAAGATGGGGGAACAGCAATGTCTTTAGAAATCTGAGCAGGAGTTCGGAAAGATGAGAATGGTTGGGAAGAAGGACCAAACGGACAGGAATGAGCCCGATTCACATAACGGGTGCAATGTTGGCATTTCTTTACCCAGGGGCAATCGTTCCTGACGTGGTCTGGACGTTTGCAGTACCAGCATACGTGGCACATACCGGGGTATGAAACTAATGCGCGCTCTCCATGCACCAATAATGATTCTGGAATATCCTTATCTAGACACTTATCAATGCTGTTATCCCCAGTCTGTAAATAATCAGGATCCTTATGCTTAGTTGTAGTCATTTTAAACACCCTCACCATACTGGTTGAAAACATTAGCAATATAAGGCCATGAAACTAAAGGGGAAATACCACACACCGAAATGCTTAGCCATGATGGTTCACCAGGTAAAAGGTTCACCCTAGATTCACCTACCATAACAAACTGAGCGTCGGAAATCTTCTTAGCAATGGCTTTGGTGGCCGCCAACAAACGGTGTTCCGTGAACGTGAGTTTCTGTAAGCAGATCACAGCTGGGCGATCATTCGGCAGAAAAGTCGGGACATCTATCTTTTGGAGCAAAGCCCTCATGATTTCAGCCACATTGAATGGCTTCTAACTGGTGACCAGCACCATCCACGCTATGGCGCCGGATGGGCTGGGAAACCGAAAAAACGACCAGAAAGGAAAATGGAAAAAACAACTCACCAAAGTGAAAAGGGGAAATTCACTGTACCGATTGAAAAACTGCTAGTCCTGAGATGTGATACTTCGCCCACTTTTGAAGTGGTGAGGCAGATGGTATTGCCTCCACGGCTTTAAGATCTAAAAAGATCCTCAGGTGGCATAATGCTACACGCAACGTAAAAAACCTAAACACCTCTAACGAGGCAACATGAACTTGGCCCACAGCTTTTGCTAGTTGAAAGTTAACTTCCGACACCTAACTTGCGCTTAGAGCCCGAGTAGCATGAACCAATGAGCGTGAAGAAAGATTTTGACGTCACTCATTTTGTCTTCCGCTGCAAAGTGACTGGAATGGTTTGGCAGATGATGCTGATACAATAAGATATTTTTGAGAATTTTTTTCTTTCTTCATTTGAGATTTTTTTCGGAGTTTCTGGGGCTAAATTTGAAATTGATAAAAAAATTTTGAAACAGTTACTCTACCTAATTTTTTTATAATTTAACCTGTCCATTAAAATATTAAATTATAGGTTAATAATTTTTGCATGACTATTTGTTCCGTAAATTCATATTATCCATAAAATTGACTAAATTGTCAATTACAATTAATATAAGCAAGCTCATTGAATAGAGCATTTATAAACGATGTCATTTTCTTATTTAGTAATATTTTTAAACGCCGATTTTTTTTTTAGCGTATGAAAACGCAACTTTGAAATTATCGCATAGAAATAGGTTAAAAATAAACGTAATTTTCCATTTATATTCATTTTATATTAAATTTACTTCAGAGTAAATTAATTTTGTTACCAATTTTTATAAGATAGTCCATTAGAATTTAATTCCCAAAAATGAGATTTTTAAGCAATTTAGACTGTTATTTTAAATTGGCATTTTGAATTCTGAAATCTTGATTTTTAAATTTATAAGCAATGATTAAACACATTTATAATATGTATCATCTATAGTCTTAAAATACGTGCCGTTTAGAAGGTAAAAACCGATTTTTTATTTTTTCAACATGTAACACCACTTGCAGGGGGTGGCCGTGGCCTGGTTGTCTCGTCGGTTGGCATGCCAATCGATGGAGTTCAGCAACTTCAGGCGCGGCCAGCTGCTGGTTGGGTGACGGCCTGGGCTTGAGGGCCACCGCTGGCGGGACAGCTATTTGGGGCGCGGCTGTTGGGGGACTTTGGTCTGACCCATTTGCCGATTGACCATAGCTGGTGTTCCAGCAGATGGTGACAGCCTCTGGTTCGTTTATCCCCAGCAGCTTTTCCATCATGAAACCCCCCCGTGCTTCGGAGGGCACGTTAAGCCGTCGGTCCCGACTGCTACTGTCATCTCGTAGCAGTCGTTTTTAATGGGATGGCGCAAAACTCCCTCGTTGGAGTAGGTGCCGCAGATAAGATCTTTTGTTTGGGAACAACTTGACCACCCGCCTTACAGTCCGGACCTCGCATCCAGTGGCTACCACCAGTTCCGGGATCTAAAGGAGATCATCGGCAGCATGCATTTCAACAACGATGAACAAGTGAAAACTGCGTGACTTTCTTCACCGGCGGCAGCTTCTACGAAGTGATCATGGGGAAGTACATTGAGCGCTATGACAAGTGCTTAAATAAACTTGGGAACTATGTGGAAAAATAGTTAAAGGTACATAGAATCTGGTAAAGAAAACATTTTGAATATATATGTAGTAGTTTTGTTTTTATTACCGAACGGAACTTACTTTCTGGACGAGCCTCGTATTATCACCTTCTTCCAGGCCAGTAGGAGTTATGGTTAAAAAAAATTTTTGGCAAACTTTACGATTCACAAATTTTGGGAAACAAGGAGGATGTTTCTTCTAATAATTCATAATTATGAAGTATAAACTTAAATTTTATTATCAAAAAGTAAGAGGTATTAAGTCTAAGATCAGACATATTAACAATAATTTTGTTGATCTTAAAGACAAATTCATTTGTCTTACCGAAATTTAGTTAGATGATTCGATTATGGATTCTACTCTCTTTCCTGGTGTTATGAAAATATATCGGAAGGATCGCTCGAAAAATCCTACTGGGGCCGGAGTTTTAATTGCTCACCCTTGTTACCTCAATTCTTCTTCCATTAATTTTACTTATGTACATCAGAATTAATTTTCTTACTGAATTTGATAATTACCTCGTTAATTTAGATTAAAATTTATATTTTTGGCGATTTTAATTTTTTTGAGAATTATAACACTCATTCGTACTATCATAAACAACGCTGGTTAACTACCCAGACGTTTCTTACACGACATAGTTTTCATAATTATAACTCGGTGGTTATTCATAGAAATGATTGTCTAGAGAAAGTCTATAGTAATAGTCGCTGCACAATTAAGAAGTCTAGTTTTATTTTATCTACAGTAGATACTTATCATCCTCCCCTTCTGGTAACAGACTGTGAAATTGCATGTACTAGCCCTAACAATTATGTCTATTCTAAAATTGATTATGAAAAATCAGATTTTAAAGATCTATATATGTATTTAAAAAATTATGATTGGGACTTTAATTGATAAAATTGATAATGTTGATTCTTTGTGGTCTATGATACAAAATGTAGTTGAAACTGCATATTTTAGCTTTATTTCATTTAAAACGTGCATTAAAAGTCCACATCGTTTTCCTGTCTGGTTTTCCCAACATGCGATTAATTTGTGGACTGATGTATATTCAGTTTTAAATTTAATATTCGCTCGCATTTAATATTCTAGTTTAAATTTTTTACTGGAAACTGTACTGGAAATTTTTATTATTCTTAAGTTTATATAAGTTTTATAAACTTTCGTGGAACGTAAACGTAAAAGAAAATTACATAAAATTTTTAAGAAAACAAATGAACCTACTGACTATTTGAATTTTTAAACAGCTCGTAATACTCTAAAGCAAACTATTAGAGTTGATAAAAACAATTATTTTAACAATATAGCTAATTATCTGTACTTTAATCCACAAAATTTCTGGACTACTTTAAAACGATTTACTAAGTCAAAAAATTCTTATGCCTTTGATAGCCTTCCTAATAATGATTCTATGACTTCTAATATTATTTCTAAACTTGAACCTAGTTTTAATAATGATGTGCCTTTTAATCTATCTAAGTCTGCGTACGAGTGGTAACTCGAGTCGAATAAGGCTGCAGACGAATTCATTTGAAAACCACAAATTCTGCTACAAATGAAACAAATATAATTTTAAATGGATTCGGAAAAAGTTCAAAGCCACTTGAATTGAAATCAAATCCATTCGATTAATTCGATTCAAGGAGGTTGATCACTCCTGTAAGCTCGAATTGGTTTTATCCGAACGATACCATTCGAAACCTTCAAATACATCCGATAATAAGCTTATAACTACTTACAAATAATAGCTCAGTTCGGTGTTTATGGCGGACTAATCCATTAGAAATCTTTGGGGACATTGTAAATGCAGTTTCAATTAGTTAAAATACCTAATTGAAATTCAAAGATTTCAGAACCACTCGTACGCGTACGACTGCAGCGTTAACGTTAACGTTAGAACAATAGTGCTAGAAATGGAACCAAATTCATCATGTAGGTCTTTCATACGGAAAATTACAACAAATATGTTGAGAAAAGTGAAGAAAACTAAGATAGATTCAAAAGAAATATGTTCAAATGGTTTCGAAAGGAATATTCAAAGGCCATTCGAATAGGTTTCGAATAAGGTATTCAAAAGCTGTTGAATACAAATTAATTTAATGAATCACACAATTCGTTACAGCAGCCAAACTTCAATGCTAGTTCAAATGAATTCGATAAAGGCTCGAATGACTCGAGAAACAGATCAATTCATTTCGAATTGTTTTAATGTAGATTTGATAGCATGTTCGAATGGTTCAAATCAAAGTTTTCTTGAAATTATTCGACTCGCACGCAGCCTTAAATCTATCCAATACTTCATTGCTTTTTTTACAGAAGACTGGAAATGATTCCAATTATAACTTTGTTTTTAATTATTTTGACTCAATTAGTCTTGCAAATTTAGGATCTAAGACTAATGGTGTTAATTTCCTATAAAAGGTAACATTCCAGATTACATTTATAAAGGATGTCCACCGGCGATACATAAACCCATGTTAAAGCTTCTAAACATGTCACTTAAGACTGGTGTTTATCCGTCTCATTGGAAACATGTTTTAATACACCCAATTCCTAAAAATACTACGAAGAAGTTTTACAATACTGAATGGCGTCCCATTACCTTTATACCCTATCCGGCCAAGTTATTAGAAACTTGGGTCTCTAAATGTCTTGGTAATTTCTACGAAACTATTGCCCCTGAATGCCAACACGGCTTTAGATCAAAAAGATCAACATTTACTAATCTTCAGTCAATTAACTATGCCATTGCGAAAGCAATAGACACAAGGAATCAATTAGATGTGTTCTATTCTGATATTAATAAGGCTTTTGATTTTAAACTAAATACCGAGGGCCAGATACTGTAGATGGACATCAAATTAAGGAGAACTGGGAAACCATTAATCCACATTAGTGGTTTCCCAGTTCTCCGCTTTTGATTCTGTTAATCACAAAGGTCTATTATTAAAGCTTTCCTCTTTAGGTGTACCCGAATATTTATGTTCTTGGCTCTCTTCAATGCTAGCTGGTAGAACTTTTTGTTTATATGGTAAATGTAATAATTCTAAAATCACTTGTCAAATATCTTCTGGTGTCCCGCAAGGATCACCTCTTGGGCCTATACTTTTTAATTTGTTTGTTATTGACGTTGATTTAATTGTTCAAAATTTTAATGTTCAAATTTTGCAATATGCCGATGATATTAAAATTTATTCTGTGATTACCTGTATTCATGATAAATTATTATTGCAACGCTCTATCAATAATTTTATTAATTGGTTAGAAAATAATGGATTCCGTTTGAATCTATCTAAATCATGTATTATTAGTTATACTAATAAAACGAATAGATTCGAAACATTATATACAGCTGATGACCAGGTCATCGAAAAGAAAGATCATATAAAAGATTTGGGTATTTTTTATAAAAGAAATGGTAAATTTAATTTCCATCTTCAATATCTCATACATAGACTTTCACGCGAAATAGGTGTTATACATAGACTTTCAAATTTCTTCTCCTGCAGTATTGTTTTTTGGAAATTATATCAAACTCAGGCGTTATCAAAACTCTTTTATTGCTTACCTATTTGGTATACAGGTAATAATTATCTTTTTAAAAAGATTCTCATTCTTCATAATAGATTTGTAAAATCTGTAAAAAATTCACATCGCTTAAAGCGCCTGTTTCATCAGCCTGCTATTATTAATTTGGATGGAATTGGCGTTTCCCTAATTGATAAGATTGAACAAAACCATCTTCAGTGTTTAAAGAAACTTTTTAAACGAGATATTAATGCTCCGGATCTTCTTATGCGCATTGGATTACGTTCCTCAAGAAGTTAAAGACGAGCTGCTCTCTCTCTCTTGTGACTGATTCTTACCGAACTAAGATCGCTATTATTGACCCTGCTTTTAAATTCTCTTCTATTTTTAATAAAATCTGGCCTCCTTTGAATGAAAAGTGGGCCTGTAGAGCTCTTCCATTAGCAAATTAAAAAAATAACTCAGGGCTTTTTAAATTACTTTATTCCATACATATTTGTACTGAATATTATTTTAGTCCGGAATTGAAATTCAAAACTTGTTTCTGTAAATTTCGAGAACGAGGGAAGAAAAGAAGTCGACATTTTAACATTGCATTGTATTCAGCACTGTATTTTAACTATATAAAAATATAATCATTCTTTATTATAGTTTTTACTTTATTGAAATAAATAAATCTGCTTAGTAATAATTTAGCAACTGCATTTTGCTGCATTTCTCTATTTCTATATTATCAACATATATATCAAAAGATAAATCTTCAAAAATAGTTATGAAATCATTAGCCTAAGTGTGACCATCACATATATCAATAAAGCAAATAATTAATTTTGATTCACAATGACCATGCTTCTTTCCACTATCGATTTGGACAAAATCGAAATCGCAAGGATATCATTTAAATTTGGGCCTGCGATATTCTTTTAACTCCCCTTTATACAGTACTAGCTGATATACCTAGCGTTGCTCCGGCTCTTTGTTTGATGAAGTTTTTCAATATCTGTATGTGAATATAAAGGTTTTTCATTGACGTCATCAAGCGTCAGCTGTTCACCATATTGGTGCATCACCGCTACTTTCTTGACTATGTAGGATTTGCGCTCGCGCTGGTTCACCAGTATGGCCGCCTTATTGTTGCGACTTCACATGAAAACTCACCGGGGCTAACGAGAAATACAGGCTCCGGCACTGAAAAGTCACCTGATCAAGATAGGTCTAGCAACAATCCAACCTTCATTGTTTCCAACAAAAAAAAAAAAGGCTGATTGTTAAAATCCAAGATGGAAATAATGAAGGTTACATTGTTGCTGGACCTATCATGGTCAGGTGACTTTTCAGTGCCGGAGCCTGTCTTTCTCGTTAAGGCTGATTCCCACTGGACGGTAAGGACGGTAAAAATCAGCCAGTATTCCAAACTGTTATGACCGTTCACGGCAACAAAATATGACCATTCTCACTGAACGGTAAAAGTTAAACATTCAACCAATGAGGAGTGTTTATACTTCGAAGTCGAAAAACCAATAGAATAACAGCTCTCATAACTTCTCAGATCTTATTATTAAATATCCAAGGATATTTTCTAACTTCTTCAATAAGCAACTCGTTGTTGATTGCAGCCATTTTAATTTGCACTAAGAAGCGTGATCAATGCCAAAGCAATCCTAGCATTCTTGTTTCATGTGCTCTGCTGGGATTGGCTGGTTTCATCAACGGCACGGTAGAGACGGCTACAAGACGGCAAAACCGGTTGCCCTTGAGCTACGTTTCCATGGCAACTCTACCAGTACCGGCTGATTTTACCGTGCTTGCCGTCCACTGGGAATCAGCCTTTAGCCTCGAAAACGCACCATACAGTAAAAATGAACACATTGAAAAAAGCTTAGAATTTATAAGTAAAAATTTATGGTGAAAAACCAAATAGAATTCTTTTAAAATGCTCCCAATGGATGGTCCTCTCCAACTATAGCTCTCTACAGTTCTACCCAGCTTCACTCGTGTTGGAATGTTGTGTATACCTCAGTGAGTTTTACGTAAGGCAGACGAAAAATCGTGTAGTACACCGCATGTACACTGCACATAATGAAACGTACCTAACTTTTGCAAGTACACTGCAAGGAATCAGCACGCTAAATTTCAGCTTCCCACCTATAAGGAAAGTGCGGCAATTAATAATGAGCCTGCGAGGATTCTAATAGAAACTTAAAGCAAAGCAAACAACGACCTCACTATTTGCTTAATGCTCAAAAATCTAGTTCAGCTCGGATAAAAATGTATAGAAAATAAAAGAAACTCTCTATTCCCGCGCCGTATTCTATTCAACCATGCTCTCGACCATCTCTCGCGCACAATCCAGTTCTTTTATAGAGACGTTCTCATTTCTGGTTTGCGCTAAGGATTGTGGGATACTAGGGTGAAAGAAACAGAGAATTTCGTGGTATTCCATGCGAACACCTTGCTGTTTACGATCTGTTTTCAGGTCGTTTAAAAATTTTAAAAGTCCTTTAGAACCGTTGGTCATTAAGGATTTAGGATAAGTTGATTCATCTTAAGCTTAGTACACACATTAGCTGCAATGCGTTACGCTATTTCCTGTTATGAACACTGCAAAAGCATGTGCGTGCACATCTGTTTTGTTACTCGAAGAAATGAGGAAACTCGTGGAAACACAACTATCAGGAAGAACCCCTTTCTTCGGTCTCCCCCTCCAAAGGGGGGGAGGGGGCGTGAATGCAGGTTCTCCCGCTAATGTAGGCAGTCTCTCGTTTGGATCTTACACGATGATTTCTATACAATTAATCTATCGAATATTCAAATCCATTGCAGTTTATAGGATAAAAAAATATTTGTTTCAGTGTGAATTACATAGGCCAACAAAAAGTATCTTTTTAAAAATTTCTTTAACGTTAAGTGCCGATTCTTATTTTGTGCTAAATCCATATCTAACTACAGTTTTTTTTTCTATCATGAGCTTACGAAAAATAAAATAAAATAAAGAGGAGACCTCGACATGCTGGATTAGTAAACTATATACTACTAGGAAGGCGTATTGTGGCACGAATATGTTGGGTGATTTAAGATTTCAGGACATGAGTGGAATGTACAAAAAACCTCGTTCAGATGCACCCAACAGATTTCGAATTTCTGTTATCTTTAATCGGCCCTAAAATTGCTAAAAATGACACGAAATTTCGGAAGGCGATTTCCATCATTGAACGGTTTAATATTTTGGTATTAAAGAAAATAATATAAAAATAATATAGAAACAGCGCAAAGATTTTGACTTATATAATACATATTTTAAAACTACGGTTCACTTCTGTAATATTTTATATTCCCATCTTAAACAACAATGAGAAATATTTCTTTAACTCATTACAATCGTGAATTTATATTTGTATAAATGTAAATTATATATCAATGTATAAATAAGATATTTTTTAAAATAAATAAATAAATAAATAAATAAGTAAATAAATAAATGAAATAAATATTTTAAAATAATAAATATATAAATGAGATATATTTTATAATAAATTATCATTTATATAAACATATAAATTAAAAAATAAATCTATTAAAAATTGAGAAGACTATATTTATTTATTCCTTTGAAGAAATGAAAATAAAACTACTGATTATATTTAAACAAGGAAAGGGGGCTATAGGGAGGGGGAAGGTTAAAAGAAACGCTCCACAACGGTGACGTTTCAATCCGTTGATGTGTTGGAGAAAAACCGCCTTCCGAGCGATCGTGCCCGTTGCTTGCTTCGAGGCATATTTTGACTAACCAAACCGTCCAAACTTGTTTTCATCCGGTGTAACGCAATGGGCATTTGCAACTTTAGTTGATCATATCTACTTTTTGCTAGGTATAATGACCGACCTAAAAATATATATTTCTGTACAGCAGTTAAAACGTAGGAATTTGTGTTATATTGGCCTGTGTTCGTTTCCCTAACTCAAAAATTATTTTTTCTGAAATCGCCGAAAAAACTTATAATCCGAAAACGTATATTGAAATTTTGAAAGAAAAAAAATCCGTTTTTGCAGCTGTCTTTTCTGAAACACCAAAGAAAGAACCAGATGAAATTAATGCACTGTTAAAGGGTACCTTAAACTGTGCCTTGAAGAAATTTTTATGACAATTCTTTTGGTTATATTAATTGGAGATCATAATTTTTTCAAAAAATAAAAAATAGCTATAATGTTCATACAAGCGAACCTAATCCCCCCCCCCCTAGAAAAATTCCTTAAACATATTAAAGTTAATACATACTTGGAGGGTTCCTTAATCTCTGCATTGACGTATTTTTCGTTAACTTCAGTTAAACCTTTTTAGAGATACTAGTTTGTTTTTTTAAATAATTAAGTCATAACTGATACATTCCATCAAGCCAAAGTCAATAAATTCGACATGAACGGATTCCTCTGTCAGAATCGAATAACTTTGGTAGCTAAATTGTTTGGCTCTGATGATACAATTTTGAATTATAAAGGTTTTTTAAAAGAAAATAAAGATAAATAAGTAAATACCTCCACTTTTCCTTTTATTATTATTTTTTTTTAATTTCCATGATGAAGTGGGAGACCTGTGCGAAGGTTCCATTCCACCATTTCAGTTTATTTTGTTTACAGCCAAGTAATTATATTTCATTAAATTGTTGAAGAAATTACACAATCCAAAGATCCAGCCCAGAAGTAAAAATTGCTTACAAGAAAACACTGAAAAGTCACTTTTTAAGATTTAAACGTGACTTTGTTGCGTTGATGTTAATTCAAAAAGTCAACAAAGCTGAAGAGGAAAACCCAGAGTACAAGGCTAAAATTTTTATATAAATTGTTTAGATTATATAAAATTAATAAATGGAAGGAAACCAAACTCAGCACATATATTTTAAAACATTTTCAAACATAGCATACTCCCTCTGTAAATTTAAAAATATTTAAATTTGCAATATGTGTGGCTGTAAAAATTCACTGTCGAATGGGTGTTTTCTGCCATTAATGAATTTTGGAGCCGAGATAAAGCTAAAATAAATATTGAAACATGATCAGCAGTCGTGTCAGTGAAAGTAAATCTGTACTTGAAAGAAAACGATGTACTTGAAAAATAGTCATTAAAATAAAAAATATATTTATAGAAGATGAAGGCATCTTTAACTGGTGTGTTTGTTAAGTGCATTGTTAATATAAAATCAGAAAATAAAATCGGAAACTGTGGAGAGTGGCAAAACTAATGCAAAATGGCTATTTGTTTTAACCTCAGTATCCCACAATCCCTTGCGTCAACACGCTGATGACGTCGACTGAGAACGTCTGTATTCACATCATCGTTTTTACTCTTGGCTTAATTTATGCATGACTTCAGTGCGCCTGCACTCATGAGGCTAACCGAGTCAATACAACTTCCGCTCGAGTTTCCGCTATTGTTTTTCCAATTAGTACAGCTGATTGACTAGCCACGGCTTACAGACAGAATGACCTGAAACGTTTAAAAAATCTGAATTGATTTATGTTATGATTGGATTAGCTAAAAGCGAAAAACCTGTCAATCTGCATATGAAAATAAATGAAATAATGAAATATGTCCCCGATGCTAATACTAATCATTATATCTGCCAGAATTTCACGCGTTTATGCGTTTTTCCGTCAATGCGAATATGTTTCATCCGATTCGGTATAGTTCCATGGACCCATAAAGTCGTGCGTTTATACGTTTACGCACAAAACGATGGTTTACATAGACGCATAAACGCATGCGATGCTGCGATTCTGTGATGAATCGCATATCCCATGGTGCATCAGGCCAATTTACATGCACGCATGAACGCATGCGTTACTGCGATACTGCGTCGAATCGCACGTCGCATGAAGTTCGAGGGGTTCAAACTTTTCATCGCTGCGTTACTGCGATTCAGGCCCCCTTTCCAAACAAATGTACTTCAACGAGTATACATATATATATCTCACATGTTTCGAGGATATCTGGCTATAAGATTGTCTTAGTAATCTATTTCATATAAAATGAATTAGAAATAATAAAAATTTTCTCATTATAATGAACAGCCAATCATTATTTGTATCATTCAATATTTTTATTGTTCATTTATTTTATCTTTATTTGCATTTTTGTTATTTTTTATTTTCATGATTTTGATGAAGAGCAATATAATTTTCGGTATATTTTTTAATTTTATCTTATGTTTCAAATACTTTATTTTCGTTTTTGAACCATCTCTTTCTTATTAATCATAAATTTCTTATTTGTTTCTGGTTGTTCCATCGTTTTGGAAATAAGGGAACGATTGTCTTATTTTCCCACTTTTTTAATTGTTTGGAAAATTTAAATCTCTTTAAATTTAATATCGTAAGGGAAAAATGATTACATTTCATTATTTGATTTTAATTTTAATTCCAATCCCAAAACACACACAAATTATAAACCAAAATTCCTAATATACAACAAAAATTACAGAAAATGTTTTTGTACATAGTAAGCTTTATATAATTTTTTACTGTATTTAAGGAATTTTGGTTTGCAACTTGTATATTGCGTTTGGATAAATATAAAATTAAATTAATTTTTTTTTTTTAATATTTTCCCTTTTTTGAAGAATTTTTAAATTTTTTACAAATTGGTTACATACAGTTTTACAAGAATTTCATACATTTCTAAATAGATTTAATACAATTTTATTAATAAAATTCAAACATAGTGTAATAATACATGTGTTTGAAAAAATGGTAGGAAAATTCTGCGACCCGGATTCGTACCAGGAACCACGAGTTAATACATAATAGATTTTAAGAATTTAATACCATTTTAAATGAATTACCGGTGAAATACCCCATCAGTACAGAAATACGGAAGAATGATTTTTTTTATTAATACTATATTTTAGTTTAATTATACAGTGGTTAACTGTTACTCTTTATACATTTGTTTATGTTACAATTTTGTTTTCTGTAATTTAATTAAAATAATAAAAAATAAACTATCCGAATTTACTAAAACAAGATTTCAATTAAAATGTTTTTTCTTACTTAATTTTGATAATTAAACTCTATTTACACTGAAATAAAACATATGTTATCTTTATTTAAAATTGTATTAAATCTATTTGAAAGCATATTAAATTCATTTGAAAGTGTATTAAATTCATTTAAAATTGTATTAAATCTATTTAGAAATGTATGAAATTCATGAAAAACTGTAATTTATTGTTTTGAAGTAACCATGTTATCACTTATTTTTCTTATTCATTTTAATTTTATATATTTGCGAAAATAATGATTATTTTATAAGAAACAGATTGATATATTCTTGATTTCTGTAAGGAGCGATGAAAATAAAGAAGGGAATCATGTATTAAACAACAGACATCGAGAACTTTACTTTATTTGCTGTGCTCTTTGCAGAAATAGCACCCCCTGCCCTGTCGGTCCAGTGGAAACAACGACACTGCTATATACAGTATATATGAATTTCTTTAGAGATTGTCAGTTCAATCACATCAAGGAGCTTTGAATCAATACATATGGACAGTCTAGTGATATATTTTTTCTAGATGGCTAAAAACTTCATTAAAAAAGGCACGAAGAAACATCGTCGCTGATGCTTCGCTAAACAAGACGCCATGTTGCTTCGAGAACTTTTCAATCCATGAGCACTTGCGCAATGAGAATCGGAGCGAACGTATGCGTTGTATGTAAACCGGAACCTCCATTTTGCAGACGCAGCGTTTCATCACACCGACGCACATCGGCTAATCGGACAACGCACCATCGCAGTATCGCATGCGAACGTGCGTCCATGTAAACTGGCCTAAAGGCTGATCTACATAGATGCAAATTCGCATGCGATACTACAGTTGTTCGATGAATCGCATATACCATGGTGCATCAGGCCGAGTTACATGCATGCATATACGCATGCGATACTGACATTATGCGACGATTCGCACGTCGAATGATGCATGAGCCGATCAAACTTTTCACCACTGCATTACTGCGATTCAGGACCCCTTTAAACAAATATACAGGGTGAATCAAAATTCAATGTACAAACTTTTAGGGGAGGTAGTATGGGTGATTATAAGCAAAAAAGTTCATATGACCATAGCTCCGAATATGAATGATAACTGAGATATGAACAGAAATAAAAATTCCGCCACCAAGATCAACAAGTTCATTACTCAGGTTCTCTAAAGCTAGATTAATGAAATTTGAAGGAATGACAGGGTATGTAAAACTGTGTACACCGTTAAAATTTGATCGAATTCCATCAAGAAGTTTCCGAGTTAATCATTCAAAACCCGATGAATCACTTATAATAAGCTGGTATATACATCTCACATATTTCGAGGATATCTGGCTATAAGATTGTCTTAGTAATATATTTCATATAAAATGAATCAGAAATAATAATAAAATTTCTCATTATAAAGAACAGCCATTCAATTTTTGAAGTGAAAGCTTCTTTAGGAGCACCGCGTACAAACATTTTGCTGGGCAATAAATGTGGCTCATGCGTCACGCCAGAAGTGCTACAATGATAATACTATTTCCTAGTTATCCGAGCTTAGCCAACATCTCCCAGACAGAAGGCCTGATAACGAAAACGTCAAAATTGTTACATCATCATTAGTCTAGCTGGTGTTGGTTTAGCTGTAACCACCAAGAGAGAGAAGGTATCTGCAAGGAAACGTTGTGACGTAGTCAGTTGTTTAATTTTTTTTTTTGGATCCCTTGTAATGTTACAAGGTCCTTTTCCCTCTGTTTTCTTGTAGAAAGAACTCTTAATCTCACCTTGTGAAGTTATGTTTATACCTGACACTTTAGTGATCTATATTAAGCTTATGGATGTTATGGATACTTGTTTCCCACCTTAGGTACAAAAACTCCAGTGCGATAGCGAAGTTCGCCATGCGGCCGTTAAGCCTAACGCCCGTCGAAGCCTTTTAGAAGTGATTCTAAGTTAATAACTGTCAAAGAACTCTATATTTTATCTGACTTATAGTACCTGATGTGTAGAATAATATTATCTAAGTTTTGGAATTTGTTTACTCATATTTACTGTGTTTCAAAGCCATTTTCTGTGCTAGGCTGCGGTTTGTTTTTGAAATACATGCTGGGAGGACTGAACTTCGATGCCTATTACAATTGTGTTGTCACTTGGAATTCCGGAAGTGTTGTGGGTACTTCTAGCCTTGCCACCAGAGGGCGATCCCGTGATTCACTGCGGGATTGGCCGTGAATATAAAAGGGGGAAGCGCGAACCTTGAAATTGGATGCCAAGCTAAACTGGGGCGACCATGTCTCCTACGCCATCAACAAGGCAAAGAAGGCAAAATTCAGTCTGGAGCTCTTCTGGGGCGAAACAGCGCGCTTGCATTGGACTGCAAACTGTACAGGACGGTAATCCGAACCATCTTGCTTTATGGTATGCCTGCCTGGGCTACAATATGTAAGTCCAGATGGAAGGACCTCCAAACCTTCCAAAACGTTACCTTGAGGACTTTTGCTCAACTTGACAGGAGAGTTGCAACAAATACTTCTATTTCCGACGATTTTGAGATACCTCCCATTGGTAGCTATGTACAGGAGTCACTGAAGAAGTTTCTTCCGAAGATTAAGGACCATCCCAATCCTCTGGTTGCAGATATTCTGGAGCATCCACTCACGTTTAGAAGTTTCCTCAGTCATCGCAGGCCTCGACACGTCCTGGACATCAATTTTGACGATATCCAAAAGGCCATCTTTCCCGACTACTGGATCTCATAGCTCCTCGTGCCCCTCGTCAATCAACAATCAACTTATTCGTCCTTATAGGAAAGGACCCAATCTTATCCACTGGATGACTTAACTAGGTCTCATCTGGCTTCTTGCCTAGCTCAGTGTACTTCCCCTGGTTACTTCCTGGATGAGTATGGCAGCGAAAGCGTTGCTTTCGGGCCGCACGTTTCGTTTTTCCCTGCGCTGTTCGATTGTCGATTGATTGTCCTTGAAATTCATTCCAGAATCAGGTTTCATCAAGTGAACATGCTTCTTCTTCTTCTCCATGGTCAGTCGAGTCCAGCCCAACCCAGTATGTAAGTTAACTATATCTGTTAATTTTGCATTATCTTGCTTAGTCGTTTTTATTTCTTAGATACCTCTGTTTTATTTTGACTATCATATTGGAGATTTTCTCTTTGTTATAATGTCATTATGCTATGGGAAGGCTTTAGTATCTTTAATGGGACGTTTCAATTTAAAGAAAATTTTGTTTCTTGATTAAGCTTGGAGCATATGTTTTGCAACTTAACCCTATTGTAAATAAGCCTAGGGGATGTTTCGTATTGCATTTTTTCTGATTTTAAGAATTAAGTAGAATTTTGATGCCTATCTTGTATTTAGTAATAATGTATATCATAGTTTTTTTGTGATTATTAAATCTTGTCTATCCGATCCTAAAACCTTGACCTAGTCTGTTTCATTATTCCGAAAGTTTCACAACCCATTCACCACAACGTAATAAATTGTTACATCATCATAGCTAGAACAAATTTAGAGCTTATTATTGGTAGAAATACGAGTAACAAATGATGATGTAACAATGTATGACGTCGATTGCAAAGACCTACTCTCTCGATTGTTACGGTTTAGCCAAGCGAGCAACGAGAGAGAATACATAGTATGGCTGTCCCATTGGATAAAACGCCATTCGCGACTAGTAGCAGTGAACTCGGTCGCCATGTTTCTTTAGTACAGCGAAGTCAGTTACATGTTGGATCAGATAGCTTTACCTGGTTTTCTAGTGACATAAAGTCGTGGTTTTATTTGAGTTTTGTAAAGTATTTTTTTTCTTTTTGGCAATAGAACGTGAACATGCCTGCAGCACAGTATCCCATTCGAGGAGATAAAACAATTTTTATTTCATATTATAAATAAGTTATATTAAAGTAGGCGTTTGATATTCCCTTCATTTCTTTTGTATGTAGGATTTTCTCAAATAGGCAAAGCCTATCAAGGAAATATAATTTTGCCAAAATAAATCTCAGGCAGTGGCCTAGCAAGGGTCAATGGCGCCCGGGGCATGATGATCGTTTTCTCACCTAGTCTTCTCATATTTGGTCTTCACACCATCGGGGACGTTCAAGAAATACGTTACATTCTTAGGGGGGGGGAGGGGGTATGAAACGTGTGACATTGCGTGACATGGGGGTAGGGGGGACTTTACATAAGTGTGACGTCACAATACACACCTTCAAAGCCGGCCAGGTTGTCGAGAGGGCTAGGGCACAGGCTTTCTAGTTCTCGAGTCCGCTTGGTCGTGGGTTCGAATCCCGCCGTGGTCATGGATGTTTGTGTTTGTCTCGGGCTGCGTACATATATAACTTGTGTAAAAGGCGGAAAATGACCTTAGTAGTCGATGCCAAAATTTCTAATAAACCAACCAACCAACACCTTCAAAAATTTAATTTCTTTCATTTTGAAATTTTTTTTTTTATTATTTCACATTATTTTAATTTATTGTGTTCCTTTCAAATGGAAAATGAGATATCTTTCTGACCCTATTGTGAAGCTATCATCAGAAAGCTCATTGTTGTTCTCCACAATAGAAGTCTGTTCCTTCAAGAAAGCTCCCTAAGGTATATAATGTCCCAGCCTTAAATTAATTAGGCAAAAACTGTAGAATGGAACAACTAAAAAGAACAACTGATGTGTTCATTGCCAAACGAGATCGACGTCACACAAAACCGTGTCTCGCAGCGACCTTCATTGCATTCATAGGCAAAGGCTGTTTTTGACAGCATTTTTTTTAATTACATTCCTAAATGCCAATTTCACATCAACAATGTGTTATCTCTATACGGCAAGAAAGATGAGCCGAAAATTGACGTTTTCTGATTGATTGAAGCAGTTGTAGATCCGTTTTTTTTGAAAATCCACCCATAAAGCAATTGCGGAATCCGCTAAATATCAGAACCACCTTGAATTGAGAATTCCGCCTGCACAGCAGTTGTGGAGAGCAATGCGGGCGAATTCCGTTAATTGTGAAACGGCAGTACGTGCAGAAAATCTTTGCCTTGCGTTGCGGGCTCCGCATCCGCCTGTTTTCCGCCCGCAAACTGTAATTGTGAAACAGGCTTAAAAATGGGCAGAGACCATAAGGCAGAAAAGGTTCTAACATCACTTCCTGCACTCTTCTTTCTGCCCGACAGAAAATTCTCTTATATTTGTAGGCTATGAGTCAATCCAACTCGTCTGATGCCCGAGTACGCGGGTTCGATTCCGGCCGAGGACGACGAGGATTTTTCAGGGGAAAATCCTGAGATCACGCACTTCCTTCGGAAGAGAAGTAAAGCCGTTGGTCCCGTGTAGTCGTTTGCCGGTTGCACGTTAAAGAACCCTTGCAAGGCAAAATTTGCGGCCCCTATAACGCCGTCCTGAAATGACCACAGCAGTTGAAAAGGACGTTTATACCAAACAAACCAAACCAATCCAACTCGTATAAATAATCTCTTGGTCTTCACACAATTTACTCCCTTTTGGTTTTTCAGATAAATTTAAGATAAGCCAACCTGTAAGAAGAGCAGCTAAGATACAGTCGGGGCTATTTGCGCAACGACTTACAGGAGCAGTATGCAGAAAGGATCAATGAAGACAAACTTGACCAAGTATCCATCGATCTGTAGCACAATCCAATACAATCAAGCCATGTTTAGTCCATTATCATTGTACAGAGCACATCATTTTCTCACAAATATTCACTTCTGATAGAAACTGATGTAGAGTAATTCTGTTATCCTTTTACTTGTATAGGCAACTGGCTCCACTCAATTTAGTTGAACATTGGTAAATTTCAGAATAACCAAATTCAGAATTTTTTTTGCGAAATTTCACTAATTGTGTAGAATGTAATTATTGAAAATGCAAAATGTAAATATATGAAAGCATGCTACCATAAAATCAAGGCATGGTTCTCCACTTAATTTGCAGTGAAATCCATTGCAAACTAGTTAAAAATCTTTTCCCAACTATGTTAAAGCATCATGCAAAGGTTGACGCTTCTCGGTTCGTGGTTGTAGAGACTATCGAGAATATACACACTAAGGCTTTTATGTTGGATTATAAATATGGATGATATTTGTTTAGACAGCACAATTGTTTATTACGTGTAAAACAATAAGTTAAAATATCATTGTTGTATTATTGCTTAGCTACAAGGAAGAGATATGTTGTTGACAAGTTTTTTATGCTTTTTATTAAACATGGAACTATTATAGTAAGTTTTTTAATCTGCGTATCAACTCAGATGACACAAACAACAAAACTGGTAGCAGAGCGTGGTTGCATGAGTGATATACAATGGAGACTAAAACGACTATGTCATAATAAAACTACAGCAAAATGGAGAACGGAGAAATGAAAGGTACTAACCTAAAGGAATGAAGTAAGCCAAATGAAATGGAATGCATTATGAAGAAATGATGTAATCGAAAATGTAATGAAGACAAAATAAGAAAATAGAAATTACTACTGGTTTATAAAGATTATTTAACCCACCGGGAAGTGTGCTGTTGTAAAATTTACAACACCAGCGTTCTTTTGTTTCTAGCGAATATTTCTTTATAACAGGAATTATGGCTCCTGCATGTATTCTTTTAAAACGACTACCTACATCCAAAACTCAACGTCAGATGAAAGTAGCAGGTCGGATTTGAAACAGTGGGCGTCATTCGACGTTGTACTTTTTACAATACGAGCCTACTCGTGGCACTTAAAAACTTTGCCCTTTATGGGTTTTTTGTGTATTTTAAAAAAAATTCCTCATTCAACATGTCACATGGTTGAGCATAAATGATATCGAACAAATTCTTCAAGAGGATTTGCAGGAGGATGATTATTTTGGCATTGATTTGGAACAGTGAGCTGAATCAAACAAGAAAATCCATATTGTAAAATTTTTGATATTATGTTCATTTTGTTCCCTTTTATTAAAATAATTTTTTTACATTTCTTCTCATTTTCATTCAGATGTTCAATAGAAAACACAATTAAGCATTATTTAATATGTTAAGCCAATAAAAAAGGCAAAATATTAAATGTTGTAAAAAATACAACAGCGTGACTGCTCGAGAGAGTGAAATCAGCGCGCCTACCCAAAGGTAAAGAAAACAATAAGTGATTGCAGAAATAAATAAAAAGATGGCTGTGGCAAATGCTGAGATATCATCGAGGCAAATAGAGATGTTTAATGGATATAATTATTCAACATGGGCATTGAAAATGGGAGCTATATTAAAGAAAAAGAAAATATATAAATTGGTAATTGAAGAAAATGAACCAATACTAGAGCCAGATGCCAAGCCAGCAGAACTCACATTTAGACAAAAATGGGAGGATGCGAACGATGAGGCATTCAATGATATTATCAATTCTTTGATGATAGAGCAAGCTACTCAATTTGTAGGATATACAAAGGCAAAAGATGTCTGGGTGAAACTACAATCATTTTAAGAAGGTAATGCTAAAGACAAAGCAATAGATGCCACTTTAGAGTTAACAAATATAAAAATGACCATAAAAGAATCTGCAGATCAATATACAGGGTCTTTATTATTAGAGTTAAATTTTGACATGGCCATAAAAAAAACTACTGGACCAAAAGCTATAAAACTTAGTAATATTATACAAGAGGGCATGGGAAGTTCATACCCACCAAAAAAAAAATTAGTTCAAAAGGTCACCACCAGCATGGAATGGGGCTCTATGCAATATTCGTATTATAGCTTTTGGTCCAGTAGTTTTTTTATGGCCATGTCAAAATGTAACTTTAATTATAAAGACCCTGTATAACAAGAACTAGAGCTATTGCAGCAAAATGCGCAAGTCTGGGAAGACCAGTAGATGACCGAGAAATCGTATTCCATGTTGTCCGTTGACTGTCCTAACAATGTGAACACTTAGCATTAAATTTTAAAATTAAATCGGTCCGCAACATTAGAAGAGGTGAGACATGCCCTACAAGAAGAAGAAAAGTACAGATTATATGTTGAGAAATATTGCATACCAGGCAAGGGGGACTGCAGAACGAAATTGTTATATTTGCGGAAAACCAATTCATATTACTAGAGATTGTTGGCATAGGATGAACCAAGGAGGAAGGCATTTTCCAGATCATCGAAACCGTTATTCAAGTCAAGAAAGGAACAAGACTTGGAAACAGGATAGTTAATATCAACATAAACAACATGGAAATCAACTCTGTAGACAAGGAGATAAAGGTCATGTTCAAGAAAGATATAGTACGACAAACAATAATGATTATCAAGAACAAGATAAACGTCCATATCAAAGACAGACTCAACGATCAAGACAACATCAAGCACAAGTGGCAAACAATGATGAAAATGTGGATGTACTGCAAAATGTGACGATTAAACAGAACGAATTTATAGACAAACTAGAAGAAGAATATGGTGTGAGAGACTTTTGGGCATTAGATTCAGGTTGCACAGCACATATGTCACCATTTAATAATGAAATGCATAATATTCGAGAATATAATGGAAGGGTATTATTAGCAGACGATAATGTTGAAACAGAAGCCATTGCCATTGGAGATAAACATACAGCAGTCATAACTGAAGGAAAGAAAATTAATTTAACAATAACAAATATACTTTATGACCAAAGTTCAGAGTTAATTTATTGTCAGTTAGAAAATTGGCAAGAAGAGGTCATACGGTCACTATTGACGAAGATGGAGCATGTATTAAAAATTCTAAAAAGGAATTACTAGCCAGGTCAAGTGATTGGGAGAAGTTGTACATCATCAAAATGTCACCTAAATGGAGAAATGATACAAATGAAAATTCAACATTAGAGGAGTGTCTAGCAACAACATCATACTCAAGTGATAAGAGTATTTGGCATCGAAGATTAGCACACGTCAATGAAAAATATTTAGACATCATGTACAAAGAAAATATTGTTGAGGGGTTAGATTATAAGAGAGGTACAATTGGAGTTTGTGAACCGTGCATTAAAGGGAAACTGGCAGAAAGAAAATATCAAAGGAATGTTCTAGATAATACTACTAGAATATTAAAATTACTACATTTAGAACTGCGTGGGCCAATGCCAGTTACTTCATTTAGTGGTGCTGAATACATTTTAACCATTGTTGATGCATATTCAAGCAGGACTTTTCTATATTTCTTACGAAAGAAGAGTGACACAGTTGATGCATTCAGAGAACTTATAAATCGGCGAGAGACAGAAACAGGCTATAAAACAAATGCAATAAGGACAGATAATGGAGGAGAATTTTAAAGTCACATACTACTGGAAATACTAAGAGAAAGAGGCATAAAACATCAATTAACGGTTCCAGAGCACCCGCAGAGTAATGGCATCGCAGAAAGGAGAAATAGAACCATCTTCTATATATATAAAGAAGGATGTTTGTGGGTCTGTGCGTCTGTGGGTCTGTGGGTGGGTCTGTGTGTACGTTTTTTCTACAAATCTACAGTTTTATTCCGATCTTGATGAAATTTCGCATACATGACCTTCAAAGCATGAGGAAGGTCACTGTCTACTTCAGATTTCGGAAAAATAATTATTGATAAAAAATCGATATTCATGGTTATGGCAGGGCATATTAATGAGAAATATCGCATGACCAACAATGCAAGACAAAGTTTTTGCAACAATGGTATCAACACGCAATTCACAAACACTCTGCACGGACCAACAATATATATCTCATGACTAACAATGCAAATAAAAGTTTGTGCAACAATAGGTATCAACAATGGTTTCAACACGCAATTCACCAATAACAATGAGCTCAAAATGATGATGCAATGATAAAGCAATCCTTTCCAAGAATTATAACAATGAACATAAAATGATGATGCAATATGGATAAGTTTCAATTTGTAACAATGCATAGAATTCCTGTTATTCAGGTTTTTCTTAGAAAATAGAGTTCTTAGTACTTAACAATTTCTTGAAAATCTTTAAAAATGATCAGTAGCTGGAGATAATGAAGAGTTAGCAGACTATTGAGAAAGAGTGGAAAGACGACAGAGAAAGCAAACCTTTAGCTCCTTGCTGTATTGAGCAAATGGGAAGCAAGTAAATAGAAGAATTGGCGACCGCTAGACTACCCAAAGTGATGAAAGGCCAAATTTTGCTTCAACACAGCGAGAGAAGAGTGGAAATTGCAACAACATCAAGTGTAGATCTGAAGTAAGATTATCTGAGTAAGAAATTATTGGAGCAGTCCATCCATTGTGAGCCTTTAAAAAGATTTTTTTCGAATTTTCATTAAGAATTTTTACTGTATTAATTCTAAGCATTTTCATGTGTTTATTTTTAAGATATTGCAAAATTTAATTTAATTTTTTGAGATTGTTCTGTTTACATCCAAGTGTAATTATCCCGGGCAACGCCGGGTACCTCTTCTAGTAATGGATAAAGTTACAGCATTGTTAGAAGAGTCAAAATTGCCAAAGAAATTTTGGGCAGAGGCGGCATCAACAGCAGCATACATGTTAAATTGTACCCCGAATAAACACAATCAATATAAGACACCAATGGAGTTATGGACTAAGAGAAAACCAAGAGTTGGTCATTTTCGCGCATTCGGATGCATCTGTTACTACTTGTTGCCAAAGGCAAATAGAGGGATGCTGGATTCAAGAGGAATACGAGAAATTTTTCTAGGCTATTCTATGAAAAGACAAGCATACAGAATTTATGATACAAATAAGGAACAAGTAATTGAATCAAGAACTGTAAAATTCCTAGAAGATTAACCTGATGGACTGATTTTAACCGGGAGTCAATTAGACATAAACAACAATCAAATTCCATATTATCTTGAATACGAAGAAATTCCAGAATGTTATGAAAGAGTGAAATTAGATGAGACTGATACAGATGAACAGTTAGAAGAGTATCACGATTCAGATAACTTTGATAGCTAAAAATCAAGTATAGAAAGACAAGATATTCAGACAAATGATGAAAATGACACACCAGTTGCAGAAAATCAAGGTGAAAATGGTGAGAGGAAAAATGGTCCTGGCAGAAGGAAAGGAGTGACAAATGAGCAGATACGAAGAGAAAACTTAGAAAAGCGACGTGAAAATGAACAAATGCTGAGAGAAAATGGTGTGAGAAGGTCTCATATCTTAGCATTGAAAGTTCCAATGGTACCATATGGCACTATTAGGGCACGTGCTACTAAACCAATAACCATTATCATTATTTACTCGTTATATTCACTCATGGCACGTTGCAGAAAACCATACAACATGCATAGCATTTGACAATCCGCAGACTGTTGAAGAAGCATTTGCACACAAAGATTCCAGATATTGGAGAGAATCAATGCAAGAAGAATTAAATTCTATGAAAAAACATAATGTGTGGGAGTTGGTAGAAAGAAATCCGAAGATGAGGACAATCAAATCCAAGTGGATATTTGTAATTAAAGATAACCCTGACGGAACTATTAAGCGATACAAATCAAAATTGGTGGCAGTTGGTTGCGCAGCAAGACCAGGAATTGATTTCATTGATATGTTTGCACCGGTAATTCGTACGCAAAGTATACGAATATTGTTGGGTATTGCAGCACAAAAAATTGGCAGCGCAAGTTATTCGACATAAAGACTGCATATTTACATGGGAATTTAGAAGAAACAATCTATATGGAACAACCACCCGGTTATCAAACGGGAGAAAATTTAGTGTGCAAATTAAACAAGAGTATCTATGGTCTCCCGCAGTCAGGTAGATGTTGGAACGAGAAATTAAATTTGAAATTAAAGGAAATGAATTTTAAAAGATTGGACATAGATCCTTGTGTTTACTTAAAAAAGGAAAAAGACGAAACAACAATTTTAGGTGTATATGTTGATGACTTGTTCATTATCGCATTTTCAAAAAAGGCAATGGATAAAGTACAACAGGATTTGGCAAAACATTTTAAAATCAATGAAACTACTTTAAAATTCTTAGGAATAGAAGTTGAAGAAGACAAGGATAATAAGTACATTCATCAACAGAAGTATGTCAACCAAAATTTTGGAACGATTTCAAATGGATAAAAGTAAACCAGTAAACACTCCTGCAGTTGTAGGGCAAACAATTGCAGAAGATAAAGAAATGAAAGATATAAATATTAGAGTTTATCAAGAAATGATAGGTTATCTGACGTATTTGGCAACAGCGACTAGACCAGACATTGCACACACAGTCAATGAACTAGCTCAGTTTTCGCAGAGACCGAAAACCACTCATTTGGCATGTATTAAACGAATTTTCAAGTGCCTACGTGGCACTTCATAATACAGGTTGGCATATCGAAAGGGAAGCAATGGAGCATTTTAAAAGGAATAAGCGATGCAGGCTGGTGCACAACACCTGTGCAAGATGTTTTTTAGACTATATGACTAAGCTTAATGTTGCACTGATTACCTGGAAATCAAATAAACAAAATATGGCTGCCGCTTCAACATGTGAGTCCGAATTGAGTGCCATATATGAATGCGTACGAGAAATTAATTGGATTAAGAATATCTTAGAAGAATTGAATTTCTTGGAGTATATTAATAGACCTATAAAAATTTACACAGACAGTCAAGCGGCCATCGGATGGATTAATAACATTAGGACAAAAGACTCTAACTATAACCGGCAATTATATTACATACGATCAAAGAATGAAGAAGGACAAATATTATTCAAGTTTCAGATAAGTGAAGAGATAGAAGCAGATATATTAACGAAGACATTGAATGCAGAAAAAATAGCAAGATGTTTAAACAAAATTAATGTTATGACTTAGAATTATTTATGTTTTGATTTTTTAATAATTGAATTTCTTGCAAATGTAATTACCTAAAAGTTAAAATTGCAAATGAAGTTTGATTTTATAGTTAAATGTATGTAAAATAAACAATTGTGCAGTCTAAGAAGGGGGTTTTGTTGGATTATAAATATGGATGATATTTGTTTAGAGAGCGCAATTGTTTATTAAGTGTAAAACAATAAGTTCAAATATCATTGTTGTATTATTGCTTAGCTACGAGGAAGAGATATGTTGTTGACAAGTTTTTATTGCTTTTTATTAAACATGGAACTATTATAGTAAGTTTTTTGATCTCTGTGTATCAATTCAGATGACACAAACAACATTTTATTCATATATAGGGTGTCGTTAAGTTCATGACTTCGGCAGTGGAGGACATGCATCGAAATGTGTTTTCAAAACAATGGCACTCATGTAAAGCATATTATATAAACCAATATGGTTTTCATAAAAAAATGCTTATTTTTCCTATGTATGAAAACTTATGGGACATCCTGTAGATTAAGTATTTGTTCCATCTGATAAATTATACTATGGTGATAAAACTTGTATGTTTTTTTGTTCCATTACATGGCTACTCAAATGTCAAAACAATATTAATGAAGAGTCGCTGCATTTAAAAAAAAAACAAAAACTGCTGTGGCTTCTTATATCAGTAAAAAATTCTGACCATTCTGAGTTTCACAATAATGTTTATTTTAATTATTATAAGTAGCAATCAAAACAATGACTATTTTCAAATTGTTTGCAACCAATTGCAGCCCCTAATAATAATGCTTTCTTATTAGGGGCTTTAGCCAACACCACCTAAAGAGAAAACCTGAGCGTGGAAACGTCATATATTTTTAAAACGTCATAGGTAGTCATCTTTAATCGCATTTCTACCAATAATAAGCCCTAAATTATGACTAGGTCAAAGCCAACTAGAAATACAAGCCCCTAACCAATGCCTCCTATAAAGAAAGCCTCGGCACTGAAACGTCATACATTGTTACATCATCATAAGTCGACCAAATTTAGAGCTTATCATTGGTAGAAATGCGGTTAACAAAGGACGAAGTATGATGTTGTAACAATGTATGACGTTTCAGTGCGGAGGCTTTCTTTATAGGAGGCGTTGCCCTAACGCGGAAAAGTCACCTGACCATAGCAATCCGATGAACAATCAAACTTTCATTGTTTCCAACAAACAAAATTACTGATTGTTAAAAACGAAGATGGAAACAATGATGGTTACATTGTTACTCGGACTTCTATGGTCAGGTGACTTTTCCGCGTCCGGGCCTGTCTGTCTAGTTGGCTTTGTGACTAGGTATGATGATGTAACAATGTATGAAATTTTCATGCTCAGGCTTTGAGTAGAGGTGGTGTTGATTTAGCCAACAACCACCTCTAGCAACACCTCCTAGAGAGAAGGCCTGCGGACAAAAGGTGTATTTATATGCAATGTTTATCAGTCCAAACTTTATCTATGGAATCAATTAAGCCTAATTTTTCTAACAAGATATTAAAATTAGGTGGACTCATAGGGATTAAATTACATTTATTTTATCTTAGTGGTAAATTCATTGCTCTTCTTTGGCCTGCGGACAAAGGTGTTGACTCTAGGCGGTATTGCTTTAGCTAAAAGCTACTTACAAGAATGCACATTTGGGCTGTACATTTACCCGTCCACCGTTGCATGATTAACTTAAAAACTGATTAACGTTTTCAAATTCTATTTTCGACAATATCATCATCAAAGTCTTATTTCGGCTATGATAATCTTTTCAGGGATTTTCGTGGACCCCTTCAAATCGAATGCACATGCTCTAAGAATACAAATATAATAGCATGTCATGTAACAATCAATTCATGGTGAGGAGTCAACAATGAATAAATTGTTAACATGAGCACGAACATGTGATGATCACGTTGTCGAGACTCAATTTCTTAAAATACGAGTCAAATTAATAATAATTGTACATTAATAATTGTACTTCTACGTCGTGATTAAAGCTGCTTCTTAGAATGTTGGCAATATTTTTTTTGGATAGTTCAAATTTCAAAAATCGTAATGTTTAACACCTAAGCAGAAACATGAAATTTCATTATAGAAGTCCATGAGGCTTTTCAAATTTTAGCTGATTTACACATAAACAACAATAAAATCTTACTTAAAACAGGTTTATTGTGTTTGGAGGTAACCAAAGATTACCAAAGGAAGGGGGGGGGGTTTAAATATATAGGGTTTCGTCTTTTAAAGGGGGGGGGGGTATGAAAAATGTGCCACAGTGTGACATGGGGGACCGGGGGGGGGGTGAAAATGCCAAAAACATCGTGACGTATTTCTTGAACGACCCCATCTCCTCCCCCCTCGCTAGCCAGTGTTTTTACTTGTAGAATGAATGACTAGTGTATATCAAAATTATATATCAAGAAATCCCTAATCTTTGGAAAATTATCAAGCAAGTGTATATAAAACTCGTTATATTTAAGCTTCAATATAAGCTGATACTATTAAAAAATATAAAATAAAAAAATAAAAAAAACCAGTTAAAATATGAAATGGTAATTGTACATTTAAAAATATATGTTCCAAAGTTTAATCTTTAAAAATGAAATAAATAGTAGTTATTGATTTTCGTTTAATTTAGTGTTCTTTGGTTCCTTTCACAAGACACTTGAGTCAAACTTCCGCAGGAGACTTAAATTATCAGACCTGTTGATAATACCACAAGCAAAACAATTTGATATATTGTTTGAAATATGTTTTTATTATAATTTGAAATAAAAAGATTATTAAATCCCTTGAAAGACTTTAATTTGATTTTCTGATTATGAAAATATTTTATGGCACACACAGATGGACTATCAATTGTCTTCAAATATGGCGGCTTACAACCACTCAATAAATTGTATTTCCTTGCGAGTTAGCGATAGCTGTGATGGAGCAATGCTCATCTAAAGAGAAAGCCTGCGCACTGAAACGTCATATATTGTTGCATCACCTTATGTAGGGTATTGTTTATCGTATTTCTACCAATAATAAGGCCGAAATTGTCCCTGATTGAGGAGCATTGCGTGTAACTCCTTTGAATTCCTGCTCCCTTCTCCTCTGTCTCTCACGCTCCTCATCCAATTTCTCTTGCGCTGCCACGCCCCCTTGCTTAGGACGCTTCTTCTTCCGCTTTTCCTTATTAATCTTTATTAAATTATTATCATATTGCGGATTTTCAATGGCGATGCTTTCACTAGATGACACCACATGTTTTGATCTCAAGCAGACGCTCTTTCCCTCATCTGTCTCATGCTCGCTCTCACCTTTGCTCACGCATGACACAGTGTAAGTGACATAAATAAAATCTGTTGATTCTCTAAAAAATATATATGTTTCGGTAAAAATATATGTAACAAAAATTAATAAATAAAAAAGTGCTCGTTATGTTTAATAGAAAGGTATCAATATAATAAAAGCAAAAAAAAAATGTTTACAACTAAATTTAAAGTTTGTAACTGATTAACAGGGGCGTAACTAAGAAAGATGTGTTTGGAGGGTTCGGACGAACCTCTTTTTATTTCTCTGATCTGCTTAAGTTAATTTGTTTTTCTTTATACATGTATCTACTAAAAGACTATTCTATATTTTATGGACAGTCAAGTGATATATTTTTTCTAGATAGCTAAAAACTTCATTAAAAAAGACACAAAAAACATCATCGCTGATTCTTCACTATACAAGACGCCATGTTGCTTCGAGAACTTTTCGATTCATGAGCACTTGCGCAATGAGAATCGGAAAAAACGCATTAGGTGCATGTAAACCTGAACATCCATCTTGCAAACACAGTGTTTCATCGCACCTTCGCACGACGGGTAATCGGACAACGCACAATCGCAGTATCGTATGGACGCACATTCGTTACGTGATGCTTGATATATTACAGGTATTACTAAACCAATTTCGAGCATCATTAATTACTCGTTACATTCATTCTTGACACGTTGTGATGAGATGTTTGATATATTACATGGCATTTACATGTATTAGCAATGACAGTTTCCAACAGTACCATATGGTACTATAGAACATGTGCTATTAAACCAATATCGGGTATCATTAGTAAGTCGGTATATTCATGCATGACACATCGTTACGAGTTGTTTGATATATTACATGCCATGTCTTTGCATTGAAAGATTTCTATGGTAGCATATGATACCATAGAACACGTGCTACTAAACCAGTTTCTACTATCTCTAACTACACGCTGTATTCATTCATGACACTTCATTACGAGCTGCTTGATATACTACGTGTTATATGTTAGCACTGCATATTTTAAGAGGGTATCATAATGGTACCTTTAGTGTACGTGCAGTTGTACCTGTTCAGGGTATCTCACCTTAGAACTTTGTTGGTGCTCTGTCCCATATTTATCGATTGGCGAAAAATGAATGTGAACAAGATAGGAGGAAAAAAAGGTTTTGCAAACCACGCTTTTATAATATTTTAGTTAGTGAGTTAAATAAACCTTAATTTTGCAACAATAAACAATAGATACATTTAACTCTCGCCATAACGAATTATTTCTTGTGTCAATTGGACAATTCGTAGTAATCAATTAGTACTATTAGAACACGAACCAGTGAGACAATTTGAAGTTTTTCTTCAACATGCATTATCGTCGATCCTGTATATGTGTGTCAAGTTTCAGCTTCCTAGCTTGTCGGGAAGTTGGTTTAATATTGATTACAAGATTTGACCTAAACAAACCAACAAACATTGCAAGTTAAATAAAAGTTTTTATAAAGTTAATTCGTTTTCAAGTTATCAAACTAAATAATAAGCTCCCTACTAATAGACTAATCTTTTTATTTAGGGGAGCGTAATAATAATTGTCTATCAGATGCATCCTGCATTCGCATCATCCCAAAAATGTAAAGAGCATGCGCGGGGCCGAAACGAAATGCACAGCTTGCGTTTTCGCCAATGAGAGCGTGATTTTTCTCTTTCAGCAATTTACTATGCCCTCTCTCCACATGGCAACTCAGTGCATTGTAGGAATTGTGTCTATAAACGGAATGCCCTCTCTCCATCACAGCTGTCGCTCCCTCGCAACGAGAGAGAATACATAGTGGCTATATAGCTGCCATATCTGAAGACGATTGGAAGTCCGTCCGCCATATTTTCTTTTGTAAATTGGGCGTGGCAGACCTATAACCATAGTATTAGAGGGGCAGACCTCTAACTATTATAAGCCTCTAATAATATGCTATAACTAAAGCCTGGCCTCATATGGGCGTAGTGGAGGAGCCTAAGATTAATGCAGCGACTGTCAAACTTCGGGTGTGCCACAAAATATTTTCAGAGACAGAAAATCAAGTTGAAGTCTTTTATGAGGGTTAATAATCTTTTTATTTCAAATTGTAATAAGTTTTGTTTTGTTTGTGGTAATAAAAAAATTTAAAAAGATGTGATAATTTAAGTCTGCCGCGGAAGTTTGACTCAAGTGTATTGTGAAAGGAATCAAGGAACATTAAATTAAAGTAAATCATTAACTACTATTCATTTTATTTTTAAGGATTATACGAGGCGTGTCCGGAAAGTACGTACGGCTTTGGAAAAACTCTTAAAAACTTATTTTTCAAAACAAAATTTATATTTACATGAAAGAGCATTTTATAAACTATTTTTCTTCATAGTTACCACCGTTGTTCAAACATAAAAAGAGGCCACCAGTGATAATTTAAGTCATTTGTGAAAATCTATTGCAAAACAGGTTTTGAAATTTCGGGAAACTCATTACAAAGCATTCTTATTGTGAACCGTCTGTTTTCACAAATTTTCTCAATCACTTTTTTCAACCAAATTGTCATTGACAACAGAAGACCACCCACTCAGTCCTTCGTCATGAACATTTGTTCGTCCATCATTGAACTGCCTAACCCACTTTCTCACCATTTCATCAGTCATTATATTTTCCCCATAAATCTCTACAAGTTGACGATGAATTTCAGTTGCCTTAATATTCTTTGCGTTCAAAAACCATATTACAGAACGCTCTTCAAGTCCGCGGGCTCAGAAATTGTCTGAAACATTTTCAACGATCAGTAACAAATGTAAACACAACACAATCCGGCTCGTAGCCAACGAAAAAGACAGGCCCCGACACTTAAAAGTCACATGATCATATTAGTCCAAGCAGCAATTTAAAATTCTTTATTTCCATCTTGTATTTTAACAAACAGTATCTTTTCGTTTGTTGAAACAACAAAGGTAACATTGTTGCTTGGACTAAGATGATCATGTGACTTTTCAAAACAAGGGCCTGTCTGTTTCTTTGGCTACGATCCGGCTCGAGGCTAACGAGATAACAAGGCCTGGAAGCGAAAAAGTCACCTGATGAACTGAGTCCAAGCATCAGGGCTATAACAAATTTGAACTTTTTTCTGTCCTTTAGACGAAACTATGTGATTCTGTATAAACAAAATATGTTTATTCATATACCAAAACTAAAATGGCCCATCACGTACCGTTTTACTAGGAGACCTACTTCTCAGAGAAATGTAACGGAGGCTTGATTAACATGATTTTATTGGCCGTTTCCTCTTGTAAGCATCTGCTGATGTGTCCTTGATAACAGACCAGCAATATTCAGCTAGCATCAGTGTTGCCAGATTCACTAATTTTTTAAAGTGCTTGTCCTTTTTTCATTGTTCTGTGCATTGTTATAAATGTCCAACAACGGACAAGGGCTTTCAAAATTTACTGAATCTGACAATACTGGCTAGCAAACGGTACTTCCATTCCATTGCTATGCTCTGCCTGTGTGATTTCGTGATGTGAACATGTCACAGGTGTAGATGTTTGGAAGTTTGCTCATAGATCTTGATGGTTTGAGTCACCAGAGGTGTCTTCCTCTTAATCAACAGTATATTACTCTGGAGCTGTAGGTATAGAATGTAATCCAAATGAGGAACTGGTCGCATAGCGCTAATATATGTGCCACAATATACAGGGTGTTTCATAATTGGTGTCCCGTCTTTAGGTCCAAATAACGACTCAAGGGGAACAGATTGGGGGAAAATGAATATTGATTATTTGGTTTTAATGTACCCTAATTCAGAATAAAAACATTTCGCGTCCCTGGGAGTGAAGGGATAAATTTTGAAAATTTTAATTTCATAGGGGTAGGGGGTTAGACTCTGTGTTATTTAGAAAGTTGTAGAGCATCATGTAAAATTTGGGTTTAGCAAAAAACCCGGTGAAAAAATCTCATCCCCTGCCCTTTATCGCGTGGATAAAGTGAAAGGTATGGCTAGCTAATGTAGAACAAAACAGAAAAACTCATTAGAAACTCAGAACTTTATTACCTGTAAGAACTTATTAGAACTTTATTAGCTTTTCAGGGTAACGACTCATTCATTCTCATTAATTTTCCAAATGTAGCCCCTACTGTTTTCTAATAAGTATGGTTTTTATCCACATCGGCCATTCCTTTCACTTTACCCACTCGATAAAGGGGACAGGGCATGAGATTTTTTCACCGGATTTTTTGCTAAACCCACATTTTACATGATGCTCTACAACTTTCTAAATAACACATGGGGTCTAACCCCTAACCCTACAAAATTAAAATTTTCAAAATTTACCCCTTCACCCCTAGGGACGCGAAATGTTTTTATTCGGAATTAGTGGACATCAAAACCAAATAATCAATATTCAATTTTCCCCCCACCAGTTCCGTTATTTGGACCTAAAGACGGGACACCAATGGTAGATACGTATAAAGCTAAAATGCGGATTTTATGGAAAACGGAGCGTGGTAAACAAAAAATAATTATAGATTAGTTATTTTCAGCCAAATATATACAAGGAAAACATATTTTCAAATAAAGGATATTTTTAGGGGTTTTGCATAAAACCCTATTAACGACGGTACAGGTCATGTACGTATTGTAGCGTACCGTTTTTTTTTCCAGGTCAATGTGTGACTTATTTAAGATTTCGAGACTTTACTCCTTTATAAAACCGATTTTTTTTGCGGCTAAAGGGACCAGTTCTTATTTCACTCATATCTTATGAACTAAAACATAGTAAGTGTTTAATTTAGCTATGGCTTGGACGTTTTTTGCCTGTCTTGAAGTTTTTGAACAACATTCGATAGATAGAATCTAAAATCTTTCCTTTGAGTGTTGATTCTTTTGGCTTAAAACAGATAGTAAAATGTCTAGGAATTGTCTTTTCGTTCTTATCGCGGTTACGATTTAGAGAATTTGAAATTTTAATGAGGAGAAAGCATGAATCGTCAGATTCAATTTTTATTTGTAAGAATAATTATAAATTTTTTGAAATATTCTGAAAATATTTTTATCTTTATTGTTTTAATTTTTTTTCTTTAAGAACATGTAGCTAATTAGATTGTTTGAATTGCGCACTACGTTTTCTTTTTCCTCTTCAATTTTGCGTGCGATTGTTGAGATTTAATTAGCCCTTTGTTATCTGGAGTTAGTCTTTTAGAGTGTCGCGTTATTTTTTTTCTCGGAGCGCGTATCCTCGAGTCTCGTGTCCGGGTGATATTAAGAGTTTTTTTTTCCTTCTCTGAAAAATTATAGTTTTTTGTTCAGTCTCTTTCTTCTTCTGGTCGGAGTTGAGTGAGTGCTCTCTTCTGGGTCTCATCGTCGACTTGCGGAAAATCTATTACCCTCCGCTTGGCCCTACAGATCATGTCTTCAAAGCCAGTTGGTGTGGCAGCTTGAGTGTGGACGGAATACGTTGGTCGACATCGCCTTGAGCTGCCCTTTGGAGTCCGACTTCGTATTTTTTTTTGAAATCGTGTTTCCACTCGGAACATGGGTTGAAGAGCTTTCTTTATGTTTCCTATGGTGGATTTCCCAATCCTGAGTCTGGTAATGCCGCCGTCGTTTGGATGTTTTACACGTTGGTGAGGCCTGTTTCTTTGCTTTATTTTATCATTGGCGTTTCGAAGTTGGCGATCGTTCTTCATCTTCAGCAATTTATCTCTATTAACGCCCCTAGCTGCGTTACTTTTATTTAGAAGAAATGTTGTCCCACAAGTTTGCTTGGTTACCTTCCCCGCGCGAAGGATTAACCATGTGTGGTGAGAACCCTTCTTGATTATCTTTCCCTCGTGAAGATTGAAGATTATTCTCGTCCAGTTTTTTGAATTTTTTTTTTTTCGTGTTCGACTTTCTTGCTATCGGAAGTGTTTCCGTTAAGAGATCATAATTTTTACTCTACTGTCGACAATTTTTTTTTCTTCGATGTTTCTTCCGATGTTCGTTCGTCGTGATGCGTACCGCAAGTATTTCAAGTCTTCATCAAAATGGTGTCCTCTGACTGTTTTCAAGCTTCGGTCGTTGATGCCTTCCTTTAACCGGCGTGTGTGATTCTTAGACCACTTAGAAGTTGGTCTCGCTTCTATTATCTTTTCCAGAACTCATTTGCCCCTGCTATGTTTATTATCAATACTTTTTTTTAGTTTATTTTTTCATTATTTTTTTGTATAATAAACTTGTTAATGCTTATTAGAATTTTTTGTAACTTAGATTTTGTTTCTTATTTATTTATTTTCCTTTTACTCCTTTTATCTTTTTTTTTTTAGTTTCCACGCTTTCCTTGCAATTATTTTTTTTTAATGTTTTTTTTTTTGTGAATCTAATCAGATGGCTCTATTTAATCTTTAATTTTCTTCTATTTTTTATTATTATTTTTTATTTTATTTATACTTTCGTTTTTTTCTTTTCCAGGACCTCGTTCTTGTTTGAGTCTTTGTTCTTCCCTCCAGTGCTGTCCACAACCCTTTGTTCGTTTACTTTTCGTCCGTCACCTTCGTTCCAATAATCCACTTTGTCTTTTAAGCTTCTCACGTAATTTATTATTAGTCATTGTGTTTTTTTTATCACCTGTAGGTATCGTTTGTTAGAGGTTCCTGTATTTTTTTTATTTTTCTTTCACTTATAGCATTTTTTTTTTTCTGAATTGGCATTTGTAATTTTGTTTGCTTCTTTTACTATTATTGTCTTATCTTGTCAAATTTAATTTTTTTTATTTCCAATTACTTATGTCTTTGCTCAGAGTCCCGTTTACCTAGCTTGAGTCGCGCTTCCGTTCATCTACCAGCTCCTCTGGATGGTCCACGTTTACGAGTTCTACCCCTTGCTTGTAAAGCTGTCGACAGCTCTCATTTTCTTTGGTCATCTGTCAGCCTGCTGCCGATGCGAAGTGAGCTTTGTCCCGTTGCAACTCTCTCCGAGGCGGTCAAGTCCCTCGAGCCTTCAACGGACCTCCTGATTCCCTGGACCAATTAATTTTTGTTTTTGAGTACCATCTTTCGGGACCTTTTGTTTTCGTTGAGCATCGCTTTCTTTATTTATCAGAAAAAAAAGATGTAATAAAGAAAAATATTTATTTGGAACTTTGTTGGTTTCTTTACGCCCATTTATTTGATTAAGTTCAAAAGAGGTAACTCGGTTGGGAGTTAATTAACTAAAGGGATTTGTCTGGGTTTTTTTTTCTTACTTAAAGAATCGTACCCCGATACTTTAAGTTGGGTCTCTTTTATTTACGATTTTAATTTTTAGGTCAAAGTTTTCGAATCCCGCGTTGCTCTTATTTGATCGAGTATTCAGAAGGAGTTACTTTCCTTAATTTCGAGACGTATAATTTTTGAAGTGTATGGTATTTTCACTAGCTTAAGAAAGAATAAGGGAGGGGGGCTTTTTGTTAGACTAGATGTTTCTCCTTTAGTTTGGCTGTACGTGTGGGTAATTGCAGTGCCAATTTCTAGCACGTTACCGTATGTACGTGTGTATCTCACAAGCCATAACTTTAGAAAAGCTTGACCAGAGTCTTGAAATTTTGGACACAAGTAGGCTCTATACAGAGGACGGTGCGAAAAATATAGCAAATCCTCTAGGGTGGCGTGGGGCCCCTCATGGGCAAATTGTATGAATTTCATGGTTCTTATTTATCTTCTGAATAAAGAGGCCTAAAATCCTTAAATTTAGCAGATTTGTAGTGCAGCTCTAAAAATATAAAAACAATATACAAGAAAAGTGATATAAGCCTCTGAAGCCTGGCCGGGGCACCTGGGCTATGACTTTTGAACGAAAAGGCCTAGGATATTAACAGCCATTGTATTTGAAATATTTGTGCTCTTCCACTCTTATTATAGTCACGAGCTGCTACTGCTCGTAATATTTTTAATGCTAAAACCGTTATAATTTTGGATAACGATGCCTTAACTAATTTTTCATGTTGGAATATGTAACTTTCAAACGATTGGGATTTACACTAGTGATTCATTCTACAAGTAAAAATTCTGGCTAGCGAAGGAAGGGGGGGAGTGGAGAAGACGCTGCGAAGACCAAATATGATAAGACGGGGTGAAAAAAATCATCATCATGTCCCGGGCGCCATTTACCCTCGCTAGGCCACTGTCTGCAGTTTATTTTAGCAAAATTAAATTTCCTTGATAGGCTTTACCTATTTGCCTACATACGAAAGAAGTTAAGGGTGTCGGAAACGCCTACATTAATATAACTTATTTATAATATGAAAGTAATATTATTTTATCGCTTCAAATGATAGTTTTATCCTGAACAAACTGCAGGCATGTTCACGCTCTATTACAAAAAAAAACATGAAGAAATTATTTACAAAACTCAAAAAAAATACGGCTTTAGGTCACTAGAAAACTAGGTAAAGCTATCTGGCTCCAAAACGTAACTGACTTCGCTATACTAAAGAAAAAATGGCGACCGAGTTTACTGCTAGTCACCGCGAAGGCCGCTTTATCCAATAGGACAGCAACTCTATGTATTCTATCTCGTTGCTCGCTCGGCTTATCTCGGCCAAACCCGGAAATAGTATTACAAAAATAGCACTTCTGGCCACATGCACTGCTCAGATAAAAGCTTATACGCGGTGCGCATAAGCAAAAGACTTAAGAATCGATCAAACTTTTGCGTCTTGCGATTCACATCATGTGATCATCCGTAATGACAGTTTTCATCTCGCAGGTATTTTCAACTATCTGCTAACATATGGATTCAATTATCAAGATTCGAAACCAGGCCTGCCCACGTTTGACGTTGCTTTTTTTTTCGTGTTGACCTCGCCGGAAAATGACGACAGAAGCTTATTAAATAAAAATAATTTTATTATAATTTAATGAGTCAAATCAGTTTGATTCGATGAAATTTTTGTGTGGTTCATGTTCGTGGCCTTTCAATCCGTATTATACAGGGTGATTCAAACCGTGTCTAAAACAATTTAAGGGGGTATTTTAGAGGGCAATGGTAAAAGCAAAAAGTCCTATGAACAGGGGTCCGAACATGGGTCTGAATTTGAACCAAACCTGAGATGTGAAGAGAAATAAAACTGCCTCCTCCAAGATCAACAAGTTAATAACTCAGGTTCTGTAAAGCTTAGAATAATAAAATTTGGAGGAATAACAGGGTACATATAACTGTGTATACCGTTAAAATTAGATTGAATTTTAACAAGAAGTTTCCGAGTTACTCATTAAAAATCATAACAGTGTTCACTTGTGAGTACTAACCAGAATTTTTTATTATTTTGACTGCGTAACTCGGAAAATTCTGGTTGGAAATCAATCAAATTTTAACGGTTTACACAGGCTTATGTACCCTGTTACTCCTCCAAATTTCATTAATCTAGGCCTAACAGAAACTTAGTTATTAACTTATTGATCTTGTTGGCAGGATTTTTATTACTGTTCATATCTCGGTTATCTTTTAAATTCGGACCCATATTCATATGACTTTTTGTGTTTACCTTGACCTCTATAATACCCCCTTTAATTGTTTTACACATGATTTGAATCACCCTGTATAATCTTGTATTAATACTAGTAGCTTCAAAAAGTTCCCGGAAAAATTTTTATTTCGGCACACAGAAAAAAATACAAACATTTAAACATTTCCTTCAAAATAGTGTCCTTGGGCAATAACGCACTTCTGCCAACGTCTGTATAATGGTATAATGCTTGGAAACTCTCTGCGAAGCCAGTTTGCGGAACAGTGTAAAGTACAGATATCGCAGCAGCGTTTGTCTCTACACTTTGGCGTATCTCTTCTCGCACGATTTTGGTCACAAGATTAATTGGATAGATTGATTGAAGGTAGTGGACGGCCACTCCGGTGGTCATTTTTGATATTCGAACGTTGTTCCATAATTGACATTTTAAGCGAAATCCGAATGCGTTCCCACTCTATACTACCACTTAACAGACTGCAGCATTCCGTTTAAATCACCTGAAAACACATTCGAGCTTGATCTGGGAATGGTTAACAAAGCGGGGAAGCCTCTCTCGCTCACACACGCTACCTCAATTTCACAGCATATCACGATTCCGGGAATTTTTTGAAGCTGCTTGTCTATTTCTTATGAAATAATATTTTTCATAAGAAAAATGACTATTCACTTTTAAGACATTCAATAATTTTTTACCTCAAATATATATAAACTTAAATGAAATGAAAAAATAAATTGAATTCTCTTGTTAAATGAATAGGATTTTTACTATCAACATTCTCTTATGTTAGTTTCTGCTACACTTTTCGTGAAGCTTTGCTTCCGTGTTTTTCTTGTTTTCATATTGTTTTCGGGATCTCATCTGGAGCCAACATCAGATAATTGTTTTATTCTGCTATTTTCAAACCTTTAAACAAGACATGTATTTTTTGTAATTTAATAATATACTTTCAATATAATATAAAATTCAAATCAAGGGGCCATCCATTAATTATGGCACACGTCAGGGGAAGGGAGGGGGTCAACAAAGTGTGATATCGTGTGAGAAGGGGTGGGGTAAGAGTCATAAGTTACGTGACGTCACATGTATAAATCTAAAGTCATAAAACTCTAAACTTCAACTCTAATGAAAAACTTTAAAATATTATCAACTCTATCAATTAGACTATTATATAATCTTTATATACAGGGTGATTACAAAAGAACTTGACACTTTTAAAAATTTATTACATCAAAGCTATTCAGAATATAGACACACCACATATGGATTCTTAAAGAAAAACTCTTGAAGTTTATTTGACACAGTCTTAAAGATGTTCAATATGCCCCCCTGTCGTGACACGCATACATCAATGCGGTAGTCGAATTCGTCCCAAACCCGCATTAACATGTCTCCATCAATACCACGTATCGCTACCGTAATGCGTTCTTTCAGCTCGTCTAGGTCACCGGGAAGGGGTAGGGTGAAGACCTTGTCCTTTACACACCCCCATAAAAAGAAATCACAAGGTGTGAGGTCGGGGTTCCGCGGTGGCCACTTTGCAAGTTCTAGGTTATTGTTTGTTCGACCAATCCACCGCTGTGATTTCTTTTTATGGGGATATGTAAAGGACAAGGTCTTCACCCTATCCCTTCCCCGTGACCTAGACGAGCTGAATGAACACATTACGGTAGCGATACGTGGGATTGGTGGAGACATGTTAATACGGGTTTGGGACGAATTCGTCTACAGGTGGGCATATTGAACATCTTTAACTGTGTCACAATAAACTTCAAGAGTTTCTCTTTAAGAATCCGTATATGGTGTGTCTATATTCTGAATAGCTTTGATGTAATAAATTTTTAAAAGTGTGATGTTATTTTGTAATCATCCTGTATATAGCGCACTTTCCATCCGTTTGCTTGTTTGATTGTTACTCCATAACTTCTGAACCGGGTAATCCCCGAGGCTGAAATTTTGCCCATATATCCTCGAAAACCCGGAGAGTACTAGGTCCCGTTCACGTCCGACCTCCCGTTAGCCTTCTAGGCTCTTCTAATTGATATTCAGATGCCAGCAATATCGAATAAATAGGAGATATATCACCAACAATATGTACGGACCAAGAAAGCAAGGCAAAGTTTGTGCCAATAATCGGCAAGTTGTCTTTTTATCAACATCGGCTGTTTGTGTTTCTATGTTCCGTCAACAAGGGCTGATATTAAATGCTTGCTTTAAGGAGGCTTTAAGTTTTAAGGGGATTAATTATAATAAGGGCTTAAGTTAGGCGGATGCCCCAAGCGGTAAAAATTTGGTGTCCTTAAACTGAAATTAGGAGCCTCAATTTTGTAGTCCTCAAAATTTATTTCTATTTGACTTTAATAATTAAACCTTTCTTCCAACAGATAGTCCCTCCGCTCTGTGTTGTATTGATTGAGTTATTATTTAACAATTTTGGAGTTATAATTTAACTTTATGAGATTGTTCTGTTTTTTAAAATTGTAATTATCCCGGGCAACGCCGGATATTCTGCTAGTAATATTATAAGGTTTATATTTGTTTATATCGCTTTTTGCCACATGGCGGCCTTGCGAATTCACGCTCCTTGTACCTTTAGGTCAGCGCATCGGGCACCTTTGGCACGTGGCAGGGAAGTTCTTTGTTTGATAAATGATTACAATGCTATACGGTTAAATGAAGATGTTGACACATCGAATGTTCCTAACATTATCCAAATCGAGAACGAAGTGACTGCTATGCCAGTCATAAATAATATGAAGGAACGGGTTCAAAGTCCATGGACACAAGATAAAATTTTGATCGTTCATTTGATTTATATTTTGTAAATTTTCTAAAATGTTTGATTTATTGTTGATTTTATGAAAATTAGATTTTAAATAGAAATATATAAATAATTCTGGATGTGCTGTTTTAATTGAACAATTTCTAAATTTAAAATTGCAAAATATGTGACTCACACAAAAGTGACCACCTGTGACAAGGACGGGAGGGGGCTCCAAAAATCATGAAATTCTTATGACATAATTTATGGATGACCTCTAAGGTCTGTTTAATAATCAACTGGTTGATTTAGTCAAATTTCATCTAAAATGTCTTCTTTAGGATTTTTTTCAAAAATTTATTCTTTTGTGGTCATAATTATCTTGATTTCAATGAAGCGAATTCCTAATCAAGCGAATTTCAATGAATGGCGAACAATCTCTCATTTGTATCATTTATTTTTTTTCTTTCCAGTTCTCTCATTTTTTCTTCTTAAGCCCTTTTGTTGCTTTCATACTTAAGTTTACAATTTTTACTGTATATTCTATGTACACTTACGTTTCATTTCCTTTCTTTCTTTCTTTCTTTCTTTCTTTCTTTGTTTCTTTCTTTTATATTATTTTATTTATTTAAAATAAATTGTTAATTGATACAAAGTATATCCGGCCAGAGCCATTATGGCCAGAGGCCGACGAGGTTGGTCTCTGGCGGATAAAATCCAAAAAAATACAAAGGATAATAAAAACAAATAATCACATTGATAAGAATTCTGGTAAGAAGGCAAAATAACTACCAAAATTAATAATAAAATATTTTAACAAATTATGACAAATTACCAAAAACAAAAGGGCATGGGGATGTGAAGAAGTCAGTTAATTATTTTAAGGTTACAATAGCCCTCATAAATATGAAGGGTTACACGACAAGCTTGTCTAATTACAATGTCAAAAACTCTGAATAGAATTTGGGTGTGTAAAACTATAAGTGGAAGGAAGAGTCCCGAACCGAAATCCACACCATGCGAAGACTAGGCCTAACTATGCAAACTAACAAAGTTTCATTCTTCTTCAACAGATATATACACTGTCATATCAATGAATTATGACCAGCACCCCTTCAAGGCACATGCATGGTTCGTCCCAACATCGATTACATATTGGAAAATTTGCATAACAGGCTGAGAAAGCTTTAAAGAAGTGCCCCCTTGGCCCGCTAATTTGCCGGACATCAATCCAATCGAATATCTGTGGGAGCACCTTGATCGCCATGTACGGCAGCTGGACCCTCCATCTATGACTCTCGAAGCTCTGTGGACAGCACTTCAAGCGGAATGGACTGCCACACCATCGGAATGAACTGCTACACCACTTCTTGCGTCCATGCCATGATGCCTAGCAGCAGTTGCAGCGGTGAAGGATGGCTACTCCCATTACTAAGCAGGTAATAGTTCATTGATAGGACAGTGTAAGTTAGTAAACTGATTACCGGTCAATTCCCCAACATGTAACAATAAAGATCTGAAGAGGTAATAGGAAAAATAACACTCCACAGAATAAAACTGATACAAAACAGAAAAATGACCAGAACAAAAAGGAATGTGGATAGTGAGAGATTAAATAGAAGTATAAACTCTGAAACCACAACGAAAATAAAAAGAAAAATACAATCTGTATGCATTTCGAAAGCAAGGCTTTCATCATTCAACAGGACTAGTGAGAAACCTCGAGAGAAGAGAGTGTGAGTATATTGAACTATTAATACTATTATCTTATTCCATGTATACAAATGTATAAATGTATTAATGTATGCATATTCCATGCTGTCATCTGTTTTGGAAACAATTTATTTTTGATTGACTTGTTCTTGACTATAATGTTCGCTAACTTATCGATTTGCCTGGCTGGTAGCTCTCCTGGGATAGCTTGGCATGTTCACGTTCACTATCGGAAGAGTAATCAATGTTTTCGGATCTGCCACCAAATGGCAATCCCAGTATTCACTGCGGGATTGGCCTGAGTTATAAAAAGGGGAGAGCTGATTTCAAAATATTGTTCCAAATCAGGCTTTCAAATAGCCAAAGTAACTCGATGGCTCTGGTTCAGACCTGTATTAAGAATCCCTAAGATGGCTAAGGTAATTTAGGCTTTTATTTTTATATATCCATTGATTTGACTAAATTTTTGATACCAATCTACTATGTAACCACCTTTAGATCATTGAGTTCGTACTTTTGTTTGGCTAGTGAAGATTTTAGAATATTGTTGTTTAGTTAATTTCCTTGGGATGATTATTATCAGAATATGCAGATTACTTACATCCATTGTTTGACTGCAATCTCACCTTGGCCTTTATTTTTAATTCAAGCATCTTACTTGATTATTTTTATTTTCATTTAATTCTTATTTCTTGTTAAACTCTATGAATTAAATATCGTTGTTTTATACCTAATCAAATTTTACACTCATGTTATATCATTTCTCATTTGCTTCACAAGCCATGGAATAATAGTAATAACTAAATAAAAGAAAAAAACTCTATAACTACAACTGTTGTGGTTATGGAGTTTTTTCTTTCATTTAGTTAAATAATCACATTGCAAAAAAAGTGGAAAAGTTAGTAGGGTTAAGGTGGGAAAAATTAGTAGCAAGAATTTTTTTTAAGCTTTAATAAAAAGATGGTTGTAGATGACGAAGACTGGATGGCTTCAGGTAGGATGACCACCATCTGATACCGGCATAAGAGATGCAATGGAGTTGATAGTTGCTTCCAGCTACGGGAATTCTGATGGATCTCGCAGAATGAGTAGAATAGGAGCGAAACTCGCATTGACGTTGGATTATAAGTGGGGATGACACGGTAAAGTAGCATCAGATACTTTATAAATGAATGTGGTTAATTGTGTAATATAAATTTGAAATACTGTAGTAACACTGGAAGAATTTTAACAAATGAAATTCAGAGGCTGGTTCACGGCGTTTAAAAAGAATTCTTATGAATCATTTTTGAATACAAAACAGTCGAGTTAAATGGACATTGGAAGTGGGGCCCCAGAAATGAATTCCATAACGAAGTGAGGAATGAATTAATGAAAAGTACAGTGAGAGTAAAATCGAAGAAGGGAGATAATGCAAAAGGGAAATCATCCCTAATCTTTGATTAAGCACATTGGATAAAGCATTAATATGGGTATCCCAAGATAAATCCAGAGATAAGTGAAGAACGAGATACTTAAACGAAGGAGTAGCGGAGAGTAAATAGTTAATATTATAGTAGCTAATAAAAGTTACAGTAAATGAGAAGTTCAGCGAAAATATATCGTTTATTACATTGGTAAAAAATTAAATGTTTGTTTTCTTATAATGTAAGTTGTTTAATTGTGTACCAATGCCTTAAAACTGAAAGAACTTGATTAATTGTCGTTTGTAAATGTGAAATAGAAAAAAATTGACAAAAGAAAGAGTAACAACCAGAATAATTTTTTCTCTTAATAGTAAAATAGGCAAAAGAAAGAATAACAAGAGTAACTTTCTTTCTTTTTTTTTGTTTCTTAATACTTCTTAAGAACTATTTTCTTTTTTTAATGTAATGTTTACCTTTATTTCCATTATCTCCATTTTTTTCTATTAGTTTTTCATTACTGATTTTGAGAAAGAGATTACTTTTGAAATAATCTTAACTCTGCTACATTTATAAAATACTTTTTTCAATTGGGGTATATTTCTCTACTGTAAGTTATCGATTGACTTGTTTTCCTATAATAATTCTTATTGTTTGGAAAATTTAATTTCATATTTTTGAGGAAATAGATTCATAATCTTGATTTCTAGAAGGAGTTCTAGAAGGATTTATACAGCTATAAAAATAACAAATCTCGAGGGTTCTATTTGCAATTTCATGAGTCCTTTTTTTTCGAAAGAAAAACAGATGAGGCTTCCATTGCATCCCCTCCTACCTGGTCTCATCAGCACGATGCCACATAGACGTTCTATTTAAGAATTTCCTTAAAAATGCCCACATCAATTAGCTCGAGAGGCTTTAAAAGAACACACGTGGTCAGTCTCATTAAAATTTTTTTTAGATGGCTGAAAACAATTTAAAAATGGCACGAAAACACATCATTGCCGATGCTTTACTAACCAAGACGCCATGCTTTTTTGAAAGCCAATGCGCAGTGTATAATCGGAAATAGCAGGAACACTTCAGGAGCATAGAAACAGAAGACCATAGCCTAATGAAAACAAGTTGAACAACTCTCGCAAACTGGCATCACCTTCTAATCTACAAGCCCCACAACAGACAGTGTACACGTCATCATTATTAGGCCCAAACAATAACTCTCTTAGTAAAAGGTTATTTTATCAATACAGGAATCGTTATTTTCCCCTAATATTAATATTTATAAGTATATTAGTTGTAATTCTAATTATATTTTGCAAAATATTTTTAGAATTATGTTGTTTTTGAGTGCATGAAAAATCAGGAAGGAAAAAATTATTTTTTTATTACCTCTTTCTGCTAATTGGGCCTAGTATTGATGGCGTTTTCACCATCTTTTGTGAGACCTGAAGTTTAGAACACGATGGCACCGGGAGTTAATATAGAGGTCAGTGCTGTCGCGTTCGAGTCATACAAGTTTGGTTGTGCTTGCGCAGCTTTCCGCTGCGCCAAGTATCTGCACCATGCTCGCAAACGCTATTATACCATTGATTTTTTTAAGTTTTTCAAATGTTTGCATTTTGACGAATGACAGATTGTTCAGAGATTTGCTTTCTAGGATAGGAGTAGAATAACCTGTGGGGGCAATAGAATGTGGAGGGGGTGATTTCTCAAAAGCTCTAAAGATGCCGTCACTTTTTCTTTTGTTCTCGCCCTGCTCTGGAAAGCGCTCGGGTCCCCTGGGACCCTGACCTTCGATTTGTATCCCTATTTGGGCAGGTGTGTCTCTGCTTTACTTTGGCATTGCCTTTTTTGGTTCCACTCTGGCCCTCAAGGTTGGTTTTATGGGTGTGTTCCCTTTTTAGGTGTGGTCATTTTTGGTTGTATGTCATTTGGGTGTGGTTTTATTTACCTCTGATTTTGAAGTTCCTGATTGATTAGTTTTTGATCATGATTCCAATCGCAGGTGGGTTCGCACATCTGGCTGAAGGCATTTTGTTGATTAATCACGTGATGGTGGCCATGTTCAGGTGTCCTAAGGTTGAAATTGAAATTAATTTTATAAATCTTGGTTGTTGCCTTGGTGCTGGTTCCCATGAGCACCAGCACCAGTGTGACAAGCTAGGGGACCTAGTTCTCAGAACAAAACACTCTCATGTCATTTGTCTCAAATTTTTTACAAGTCTGGCTCACATATATATACTATGAAATGCAGGGGTTGCTAAGATGACTGACCCCCTCAAGTTGATTGCCTAATTATTAATTAACTTTTGTTTCTAGAACAAACAAATTTTTCCAAACCGTTTCACACTTTCTTCTAATTAAAACTATTTCTGTTTCAAGGCGTATTGTTTGTTTTTTAATTTTCGACTAATTGCTACATTGGTTCAATTGACAGTGTGTACCTAAGTAGTGACTAATGAGGGCTAAAAGGGGACTGGACTCGCATATACAGGCCCGTATGTCATAGATGAACCATTTTCTAACCGAGATAATCCAGCAGGATATGGTGGTGTGTAAGGTTTAGCTAAACAAACAAATCATTCTGAAAAATAGACACCTGAATGGTTAAGTGGTGTGAGAGCCTATACACTGCATAAACCAGTTCGGCATTATTACCCTCGTAATCATGTGTGTGTATGTGCACCATTCGAACAATTTCAAGTGGACTTGCTTGATCTAACCGGCCTTTCAAAGCAGAACGATGGATATAAATTTCTACTTACCTGTATCGATGTTTTCTCGCGCTATGCATAGTTCATCCCCCTAAAAATGAAGTGAGGACCCAACTTCAGAAATAATTTTAAAAATTTTTCACAGTTGGCAACGTTCCTGTAAAAGTGAATAGTGATAAAGGGAAGGAGTTTTTAAACAAGCACGTTCAACACTATTTTAAAGAACTCAACATCAAATTCTTTGCTACAGAATCAGAAACGAACTAATGTTTCAACTTTACGTTAAAAAAGAAGATGTTTAATTTATACATTTACCAAGAAACACAGGTACATCGACATCTTACCTGACCTCGTGTTAAGCTACAACAACTACATCCGCAGGGCCCTGGGTATGGCTCCAGCTGATATCAACGAACAAAATGCCCATCTCTATGGCTGAACCAACAGAATTACTATATATCCGTGTCACAAACAAATCCGAGGTTGCAAATTGGAGAGTACGTACGTATTTTGAAAGTTACAAACATATTCGATAAAGGCTATCTTCCGAACTAGACTGCGGTGTTGTTTGATTTTTAAAATATCATTTATAGAAAACCTGTTGTATGTAAAATTAAAAATTAAAATGGCAGTGAGATCTCAGGTGTATTCTACGATCAAGAGTTACAAAAGGTGAAAAAACCTGTTTGAACATTGAACATTGTAACATTAAACAGATTATTCGCAGGCGCATGAGGCGAAGTGTTCACAAAGCTTTGGCGAAATGGCATGGTTACCCAGACAGAATGAACAGCTGGGTTCGAGAGGTAGATCTTTTAAACGCTTGACAAGTCGCGCTTGACAGCATTTGGGTTCATGAACAACCATCACCTATGAAGACACCGATTTTTATGTTAGGTTGCCATCAAACTCCCTTACAACAGCTCAAATTCAACCAAATTCATTTTAATACACGTCTGCCGCGAATGCTACGTTTCTAAGGGCAATAGGACGTTGCTTTAACAGAAGCATATTTCCCGGCCTTTTTCAAGAATATGGCTGTAAACAACACTTTCGAAATCGGCTGTAAGGGTGATCTCAGAGATGAACAAGTCAATTTCATCGACGTTGAATTGGTCTTACTAGCCTATTAGAAAGATGTTCTCTCTTACCATAACACTTCTTTAGACCAAAACATCACCATGAGTTTGCCTCTGAATGTATGGATTCTATTTAAAACTCCTAAATTCTGTAAGGCGTTCAATGTTTCGCCAAATACATTCTACAAGGAACATTTACTGTATCTCTAACTCCAGACTACAACTTGCCATTTTAGTGGGTGTCCGATTTTTCTGTTATGTTAAGGTACCCCAAGTCGGCTCTCCTGTACCAAAAGATTGATGAATTTAAGAGTACCAAATTGCAAAGCTGGGTAGCAGCTATTGATTTTCTAAAACATCGTTTTAGAGCAGCAGGTATCGAGACTAAGTTGGTTAATGATTTTGTATTGTTTACTGGGTCCCCAACATGGTTCATTGAATTATCTGTGGCTGTCAAAATTGGTTTTATACCTGACAGGTTTCAGAACAAGAAATTGAACCTTTACTGTGCCCTTTAATGACACAGATGACGGATTTATCATTGTTTTATTTTTGATCCACCTGACACTCCAGAACATCGCATCTTAAAAATTCCCAAAGTGTATTATAATAGTCGTAGTGATGTTGTTGATGCGCTCGTTAAGTTGATTCCACTGAAAGAAGAGGCTTTTTACAAAATCAATCTCATGCCTAACAAACGTTTTTATTTCAAAGAAGGGTATATATTAGTTTTAGCGAGGATATATGTTACACATTGGGTTTACAAGCTCAAATTTCTGACTTGGGTTCGTTATTGGTGACGGTTCAAACCTGATTGATCTTACACGTAGTATACATTGTTATTATCTGTATACAGACATCATACAACTGCAAATTGTGCGTAAAACATTCGCACTGCTCCTACGAATTATTCCAGTTTCACAGGCCAGGCGAGAAGTGATTTATTAGGCTTTCCATTCACCCAACTACTTTCCCTTAAGCGAAAACGTCGGAGACACGATTGAAATCACTGTTCATTCAGACCATGGAGATTTGCTCTCGTTTTTAACATTTTCGTAAGAAAGAACTACAGTGCAAGGTTGGTTTCTTTTCTCTCATCAATTACTTCAAGATGCAAGTACCCTGTCATCCGAACCCAGAAATAATTTCACATTTTACTATTTAAACCAGAGAGGGAATGGCTTACCAGTGTTTTTAGGGTCAGTGTTCCAGAGGGGCAATGGAATTGGTTCAGTATTTTCAAATCTGTTTCGCCTTGTAACACCTTTTTTCAAATCCATGGGTAAGATTCTCGGTTGCCATGCCCTAAAGGGTGGTGTTTCCATTTTTAATGTGATACATTGCCAAAATCTCAAACAGTCGCTGTCATCATGAATGAAGGAGGCTGGAGGGAGTGCCCTACAGGTAATGGGTGCTAGAGTTCAGAGCAATACTGGGAGTGTTAAAAGACGAAATTCAACATTTCCTACTCATTCACATGTAAAAAGTCCTAGAGGCAACAGCTTGGAGTCCTTTCTGATGACTGGATACAAAGGAAGAGGGCGAGTGCAGCGTTCAAAAAAGTTGAAAAACACGCAGAAGAAACAGAAGAGGAGGAAGAAATAGAAGAAGTCAACAAAAAGACCTGAAAAATTACATCCTAATCCGATTTTAAACATACGACCTTTATCATCGGTTTTCGCCTAATAAATTCGTAATCATTGCATTAATGATACATGAGATGAGTACTGAATGTCTCAACAGTGATCTCGAGATTTTTTTGGATTTCCCACAGGTGATAAAACAGGTCCTGTGAAACTTTTCTTACATTCGCTATTCTCACAAGTCGACTGCTATCTGGGTGATACGTTAGTTAGTCATAGCAAAAAATTATATACATATAGAGCTTATTTTCAAAATCTTTTGACTTATGGTCTGGCTTCTAAACAAAGTCAGCTCACAACAACTGAGTATTGTAAAGACACAATTGGTAAAATGGACAATGCCGACGATACAAACAACGGGTTTAAGTTACGTAAAAAAACTCGCACAAAACGGCGTTGACTACATGAAAGGACTCCTACATTTAGACATCTTTCATCTATGTCGATTGCTGCTAAACTCTATGAATTTTTCTCTGACACTTTACAGAAGTAAACCTTCCTTTGCTCTGATGTCTGATGTAGCTAATCCAAATTACCAGATTACAATCTGAAAAGCAATATGTTGAGAGAGTTAAATTTAACACAGCTGCACTTTTAGCACATGCAAAGAATCTGCAAGTCACTAACGCGTTTGACCCTATTGGAGTAGTTGAAATGAGGTCATTAAGTGTTGCTACTGGAACTAGAAATCACGTCATACTCAAGTTAATTACTGGCCAGATCCCTTCCCATTTGATTTTTGCATTTATGAGTGAAACCCAGAATGGATCATTTACTTCAAACCCATTCAACTTGAACATTTCAATCTATCTTTCTTCTCCCTCTCATTAGATACTCTTACAATTCCTCTAAACCCTCTGAAACCATAGGGTTTTTCCTCTGGGTCATAACTGAGAGAGTTTATTCATTCCATGAAGGCAGTTGAGATGTACACATCAGCCAGTTCAATTAAGGTTCCGGTTACACATTTCTTAGACTTTGATCTTTCAGGGGACAGGAATTATTAAACAGATAGATATAACCTTATATTAATGGTACGCTAAGCGTCAACGTTCAGTTTTCCGAACCTTTAGCTAATCCGGTGAACCTGATTGCTTATTGTCAGTATCAAAATTGCCTGTAATCAATAAAGACAGAGCCGTGAGCTTCGATAACTAAGTTCGATGGACACGAAAGAGCTATGGAGTGCCCTCAACAGAGATCCATTCACAAGTCCTATGGCAAGAGGTGTTTTCCCGGCAGATTTGATACTGCAGCTCAAACCTGTTCAGCCATCATTGCTCATAGCTAATATGGACGATTCCAGTAAACCAAGCACAGACAGGGTGGCTTTCTTTATACCCTCCAATAAAGAAGCATACATCTTCGATTCTTTCAGAATATTTCCTCAACCACAATTCCAACCAATCATGTTTATGCACGTGAAAAAATGGTTCTACAAGACGACAATAGTGCAATATCAAATGTGTGACACCTGCAGTAATCACTGCCTACATTACCTGAAATTAACAGCTAGGGGTTATTCTATGGATGACATCTTGAACAACACTTATACAAACTAATTGTTTTTGAACGACTTACTCATGAATGTGAAATCATTCAAGATGAATATACTATCAACTCTGAATTTAATACCTGTCGAAAGCCAAATGAAATCAGTGGTGTAAACCTTTAAATGACTCTGTTTAATTATTCAAATTATTATTATTATTATTTGTTTTAATCAATTTCTGTATATTCATTTGTTCAAATAAACTTTTCAAATTTAGGTAGAATTTGTGTTTGTTTGTGGTTCCTTATAATCTCCAATAAATAAATAAATAAATTACACAATCACTAGTTTTCATGCATTTAATTACATTTTTATTCAAATTTTACAGACATTAAAATAAATTACAAACTAATTTTTTTACATTAAATTGTTATTTATCATAATGCAACCAAGCGAGCTTTGATTCAGATAAGTTTTCTTGGTTCTTAATAAAATTTTAATAGGGTATAAAACCTTTTATTTTCCTCAAATGCTGCTTAATGGGTACTGCCCAGGCAACCCTACGATGTATTTGATTAAGAGTTGCATATTGCATCAATACTCTCCTAAGAGTGTTTAACACCTCCTAGAAAATGACGATGTTTAACAACCAGAGGAATCATTGTTGTAACACCTCCCTATTCAGTCAATTTAAAAATGATGGTCATCGTCTTTAAATCAATGTTTTATCTGCATAGACCACGATAGGTCTTTCGTGAGGAAAAATCTTACTATGCAATCTCAGACCATCAGGGCATCTCTGAGTTAAGGCAAAGTGGTTCTGAGTTATTAACAACACAAAGAAATTGAGATGATGACTGTATCGCATGTAGATTTTTCCGACAATATTGTTATTTTTCACTTCATTTAATAAATCATCTAAAATCAGTAACGCCTGTTCAGGTGTATATTCGTGTATCAGCTTTTCATCAGACACCCCTGCATGAAACGTAGTGTTAGGTAGGTTCAGATTTTTAACAACTGGACAGATTAAAGCTCCATAGAAGTAAATTATTACCATAGGTGGAGGGTCCATCACTTCATCTCTATAATTAACATTTGAGCTACTAGTGTAGACTTACCATTTCCCAAACAACCAGCAACAAGAGCTGAAAATTATTGTGTAAATGTAACAGTTGCATTTAACTCCATGATGAAAAAGGATGAGACAAAGAAAATTTCCCCAAGAGTTTACAAAGCCTATGTTGAATGATGCACAGCTCTTTCTGAAGGAACTTTATTTCAAAAACCCATAATGTACGTAATTCATACTATGTGAAATTGTCTGCTGAACAGTTTTATCACAACGAGATTACAGGTAAGGTAGTTCTTTACAATGCTGGAATTTTTATGTGGAAGGGTTTTGCAATGGCAGAAATTTTGCGCGGGCATTTTTGCAATGACAGATCTTCACCACAGACACTTTTTGTGATCGCGGAATTTCTCTGTAGATAGTTTTTGCGAATGTGAAATTTCTCCATAGAAAGTTTTTACTATTGCAGAATTCCTCCATAGACGGTTTTTGCCATCGCAGAATTTCTCCGTAGATGGTTTTTGCAATTGTGGAATTTCTCCACAGTCAGTTTTTACGATCGCGAAATTTCTCTGTAGATGGTTTTAGTGATGCTGATATTTATCTTTAATTCTTTTATCTTAAGTGAAATATCACCCAAATAAACTTGTACCTCACTACATTTTAAACACCTCCTACAAGTGGTTTGTTTTGAGGATATTTATTCATTTGTGTGTTGGTGTTATTATCAATGTGATACATTATTTTTAAAATTTCCTCATAACCATTCATAGAATGAGTGCAATCAACAATAATATACAAGCACTACAAAGAAGAAGTGAAGATCCTTTCTCTATGAGGGCCAAAGGTCACTCCATTGTCGTCATTAAAGAAATTTCAAAGAGCAAAAACCTCAGGGGTATTTATGGAGATATGGTTCAATAGCTTTTTTATTTATGTGTTTACGGTGTGAGTGAAGGTTCTAAATTGAAACAAGGATTTAGAAATTGAGGGTCTTTCCAAGGGGCACGACTCTACATCAAAAAGGTTCACATGGTTGAGGCCAGCCAAAGGGTTATGGTCGTGTCACTAAGGCACACTTCAGTTCACAGGCTTTTTCAAAGCCCGTTAACTGTCCACCATGTTCCATCGATCGAGGGAAACAAGTAGTCCGTTTGGCTGGCCTCAGGTTAGCCATGCGGACCTTTTTGATGTAGAGTCGTACTCCTTAGAAAGACCCTCAATATCAAAATCCTTGTTGTTTCAGTTTAGAACCTTCATTCACACCGTAAACACGTAAATAAAAAAGTTATTGACTGCTATCCCCATAAATACCCCTGAGGTCCTTTACTCTTTGAAATATCTTTAAAAACGACAATGGAGTGATCTTCACCCCTCAAACAGAAAGGAACTTGGCTTGTGTATTATTGTTGTTGGTTGCACTGCATTTTATGAACAACTATGAAGAAATTTTAAAAATAATGTATTACATTGATAATAACACCAATACACAACTGGATAATTAACCTCGAAATAAACCATTTGTAGGTGGTGTTTAAAATTTGGTGAGGTACGAGTTCATTTCGGTGATATTTCACTTAACAATAAATATCAGCATCGCTAAAACTGTCTACAGAGAAATACCACTATCGTTAAAACTGTCTGCAGAGAAATTCTGCGATAGTAAAAACTATCTATGGAGAAATTACGCATTCACAAAAAATGTCTGCAGTGAAGATCTGTCATTGCAAAAACACCCTCAGAGAATTTCTGCCATAGCAAAACCCTTCCACGTAGAAATTCTGGCATTGTAAAGAACTACCTTACCTCTAATCCCATTTTGATAAACTGTTCTTCAGATAATTTCACGTAGTTTGAATTATATATGATTATGGATTTCTGAAATAAAGTTCCTTCTAAAAGAGCTTTGCATCATTCAACGTTCTAGATAGGCTTTGTAAATTCTTTTGGAAATTTTCTCTGTCTCAGCCTTTTTCATCATGAAAATAAATACAACTATTAAATTTACACAATATTTTTCTGCTCTTGTTGCTGGTTGTTCGGGAAGTGGTAAGTCTAGTAGCTCAGATGTTAAAGTATACAGATGAAGTGATGGACGCTCCACCTATGGAAATAATTTACTGCTTTGGAGCTTTAATACCTCCAGTTGTTAAAATTCTGAACCTACCTAACACTATGTTTAATGCAGGAGTGCCCAATGAAAAGCTGATACACGAACGTATACCTGAACAGGTTTTACTGATTTATTAGATGATTTATTAACTAAATTGTCGAATAAATCTACACATGGTATAGTCATCTTCTCAATTTCTTGGTGTTGATAATAACTCAGAACCTCTTTGCTCATTCAAAAGTCATCTGTACAATAAGTTTAAAGTCTGAGTTCATCTTTCTATTAAAGTCACCTAGAGACATATGAGAGATTTACACCTTGGAGTCGCAAACAGGTTATGGTCGTTTACTCATCGAAGCCTTTAATCTTTTCCCAGCCAGCTATTTCTTTCACAGTACGTTTTAAAGAACATGCCAAGTCATATACCAAGAATGACAAATGGTCACACTATGCTAACCACCTGAGGAGAACCAGACACCCCCTTAGCACGCAAGATGAAGTGATGTCCGTCTTACACATATGCCATAATCCTTCAAAAACTACCACCCTCGAAGCTATCGAAACCTACAAGGCCAAGAAGACCAACCCCGACCGATTACTCAACCGCCAGACCGACTTCGACATATTTACCATACTTAATCCTCTTTCTGATTTACTGTAAACTGGTTTTATTTTGTCATTCTCCCTTTTCTATTTTATTTTATCAATCTCCCCTGTTGACAACCAGATATGTTCTCTTTACGGTCCGCGTTTTTTGTCGCATCACTTTTGTCATTTCCTATAGTTTTATATTTTAATTTTTATGCTTATCTCGCTTGTTTCTCTTATTGGCCATTTCCCATATATCATATTTTTACGCTCATTGGTCCATCTGTACCATTTTTCTGTATATAAGGCCTGCGAGCCTCTTGTTGTGTACCTTGACAAAGCTGGGAATAAATGGCGAAACTAGTTGGTAATTCTATTGTCCATCTCTTATACTGTAAGGCCACTACACACATTGTAAATAAGCACAGTATTATGATCCCTTCTGTATCCGATATCACAGATATCACTTTTTCCACCAAAAATGGCGTGGCATAAGACGTAATGAAAGTGAGAATTAGTTTAGTAGTACATGTCCTATTCGTACCAAATGGTACCATTGGAACTTTCAATGCTAAGTTTTGGCTTGTAATATATCAAACAACTCGTAACAAAGTGCTATGAATGAATATAATGAGTAATTTCTGATAGTAGTATTTAATTGTATTATATAATTGTGGGTTTATTCATCTGCTGTACATAGTATAATAATGAAAAATCAATAAACATAAATAAAAAGTAACTAAAGTAGAAGAACGATGAGATCTTTTGCCCTGTCCTCAGGAAATCTTCAGTCATCTGGCTTGGTTTAAGTGACCTCCCCTTTTTCTGGACATTCGGTGGTGTTAGGTGTCAGGAAAAAGTTATGGCTTTTGTGGGGGAGGACGGACCTGGGGGGTTAAATAGGCAATGTGGGATAGAGTCAGGAAATAATGATGTAAACAAAACGAGAATAATTGAAGTTAAAATCAGCATAAATATTCAGGTGAAAATAGATTTAATTATTAAATCTCTGCCAATTTGGGTGGATTTGATAAGAGCAGCTTGCTAAATTGTTGTTATCTGTTTTTATGTAAATTGATTCTTTGATCACTCGTATAATTTTGCTCTCTCTTTATTATAGCTACCTGGTTCCATGCCACTGAGAGAGCAAAATTATATAAAAACAGTGACCAAAGAATCAATTTACATAAAAAAAAGATAACAACAATTTAGCATGTTGATCTTATCAAATCCCCCCTAATTGACAATAATTTTATAATTAGATCTATTTTCACCGCTGATTTTAAGTTCAATTATTCTCGTTTTGTTTACATCTTTACCTCCTGACTCCGTCCCACACTGCCCTTTTCACGCCCCAGGTCAGTCCTCCCCCAAAAAATCCATAACTCTTACCTGACACCTAACACCAGCAAATGTCCAGAAAAAGGTAAACCAAGTCAGAGGACCTGAAGATGTTTGGAGACTAGGACGAAAGATCTCGTCATTCTTCTACTTTAGTTACTTTTTATTTATGTTTATTGATTTTTCATTATTATACTATGTACAGAAGATGAATAAACCCACAGTTATTATACAACTGATTCAAAGACATCTGCATAATATCTCATCATAGTGGAAATTAGTTTGGTAGTACGTGTCCTAATCGTACCACAAGAAGATATGACATGTAAAACATTAAACAACTCATAACGAATTGGCAAGATTGATTATAAAGAGTAATTAATGATAGTGGCAATTAGTTTAGTAGTACGTAGTCTAATGGTACCACATAGTACCATTGAAACTTTTAATGCTAAGATGTGGCATGTAAATATAACAAACCACTCGTAACAACATGCCATGAGTGAATATAACGAGTAATTATAGATGGTCTAATAGTACGTATCCTAATTGTACAACATGGTACCATTGGAACTTTCAAAGTTAAGATATGACGTTTAAAATAAGAACTAACTTCTTACCAGGTGTTAGACCTTTAGACCTATTGTTATCCATAGCTTAATGGTATCAAGTGCATATTTGTTTTAGACCATTATCTATAATTAATTATGGTTAGACATATTACTAATTGCTAGTAGCTAACTGCTCGCTTATATGAAGAACAAATATTTACACAGAACGCTTCAGCAATTGAGGCTCACTTCGTTTAACATTATGTAGGAATGTGTACAAATTCTAGAATGTTCATTTGTTCAAATATATGAAGAAAAACTAGACTCTTATTTCACCTGTCAAATACTTTTTTACGTTAGTTTACTTAAATAGTAATTTACCATTTGGTTTTCATATTTATATATTTTCTCTAATGTGTTGTAAAATGTAGGTTTACCATATGATTCCATGCATGATGCCTCGATTATATAAAACAAAAATGTGCTCCTTTTATCCAGTTTGGCAGTAAAATCATTCTTGTTAAAGTTTTTCTTCATCAATAAATATGGGACAGTGCACGAACAAGTTTGCAGATGATACAGCCGAATCATGTAGGTACATGTAGGTACAATAGCACGTGCTCTAATTGTACGATTTTGATACACCCTTAAAATTTTCAATGCTAACATATGAAGATATGCCAAGTAATATATTAAACAACTCATAATGGCATGTCATAAATAAATATAAAGAGCAATCAATGCGAGTAAAATTAGTTTAGTTTTACTGTTTTAATGGTATCATTTTGGTTCCTTTGAGACTTTCATAGGCCATGTAGTGTATCAAAACAGAACTCTTTTCACATTCTCTCTTTTTAAAGGGATGCACTTAAAGGAGTAATAGAAAATGATGATAAATAGAAAAAGACAGATAGATGAACTGGAGGCTTTTGTTGCTGAAAATAAGGCAAAGCTACTCGATGACCAAAGAGCTGCTTAAAACAGGATTATGGATGCTCTTTGAAAACACACTGGAAAAGTTTTCTTTTTTGATGCCCCTGAAGGCACAGGTATAAAAGTTCCTGATTTACCTTGTTCGTGCAAAAACCAGGCAGCACTGCATAGCTCTTGCTGTTGCATCTTCTGGCATTACAGAACATTTCCTACTGGAGGCAGGACATGAGATTCAACTTTTAAGATACTTTTGAGCTTGGCCAAAACATATTTTCCAACAGGCCAAGGTTTTGCAACAAACACGGCTCATTGTCTTGGATGAGTACAACATGTCACGTTGCAAGACGCTGGAAGCTCTTGACAAGAATTTGAAGGGCATCAAAGACAGTGACTGTGTACTTGCAGGATACTTTTGACAGATCCTTCTGGTCATCTCAAAAGGCACAAAGGCCGACGAGCTGAATGCGTCTTTGAAGACATCGAGATATCCATTCTATGGCATCATCAGAAACTGGAACTGAAGACCAACATGAGAGCCCGTCTGTTTGGAGATTAACAGCTGAGCATTTTTCACAGCAGCTGCTTGCCATTCTACAACAACTACAAAGACTAAACCTGATTGTGTGAACGTGCAATTTTGGCTCCACAAAATGATAAAGTCGAAAAAATCAATCAGGATCTGCTAAAAATGTTGCCTGAAACTGTAAGTTCTTTCCAATCTAGTGACAATGTTGTTAAGCAGGATGAAGCTGTAGAGTTCCCAATTGAATTTCTAAACTTTGTCCGGTCACCTGGAATTGAACCATACAACCTTACTTTCAAAGAAGGAACTCCAGTCATGCTTTTTAGAAACTTGGACCCTCCACGACTGTGCATAGAAACAAGGTTAGTCATCAAAGCATGAACCCTTATGTCATCGAGGCTATGATCATCACAGATATATACAAAACTGAAATTGTGCTCGTTCCAAGAATCCCACTCATTCCGTCAGGCACAGATTTGCCATTTCAGTTCAAGGGACTGCAAATTTCTCTTAAGCTCAGTTTGACTATACCAATCAACAATTCTCAGGGACCATCATTTAATGTTGGACTTGTTCTAAAAACTCCTTGCTTTTCTCAAGGTCATCTGTATGGTGGTTGCTTACCTGTTGACAGTCCACATAATGTTTACATCTTCTCTAATCAGAAAGGTTTCACTTAGAACATTGTTTAATTGAAAGCTCTGCATTAACTAATTCCATATTTTGTATGTTTGTGTTTAATTGTGTTTTTGCTTTGTTCATCGGAATAAACTCTCTCAATTAAAAACTATTGTTGGAAAGTTTTTTTCAATTATATTAGCTTTCACTGTTTAGTGTACAGATTCGGTTATATTTTTATTAAAACCGAGCAACATCGGGTATTAAGGCTAGTCTAATATATACATCATTATTAACAACTCCTTGCTGCATTCATATGGCCAGAATATGGTCATTGTAGTAGGCCAGAGAAAAGACATCACTGGCCAGAAAAATGGCAGTGGTGGCTCTTAATAGGACGAAATACATGGTTCCAAAAAATCATTCCTACCGAACATAAAATACATCATACGGCTCTCACATTGATATACACTGAAGTGAATATAGTATTCTGATTTTCGGTTAATTTTTCTCTCTCAATGAACTGTTTTTTTCATTTATTGCTTTGGTTAAAAATCTGATACGAATCTGCTGAAAACCTACTAACGTAGGAATGCATTGGCGGCAATGCAACTTTATCATATTATGATGAAAACAGGAAAGAACTTTACCCTAAGTAGCTTTGGCTAAACCTCCTAATATACAACTAGGTGTACATTGATTGGGTAAGAGACTGAACACTATAAAGGACAGAAATACACTAACTGGATGAAAGCAGATAAAAAACGATTGGATAAAAAGCAGACTAATATAGAATATTAAAACTTATAAATGTTAAAAGACATAATTGAATGGAGAACATTTGATACAAAAAAATATGAAGAAAACGAAAATATAAATTAAGAAAAAAGTATCACAGTAAATCTGAAACAGAATTTAGAATAGAAAAAATTTAGAAATGTGTTTGACAGTTAAGGTGAAGATCTGGAGAGGTCTTGGCTTATAAATTTTCTGTTATTCCAGCATTGCGGTCTTTATAGAGTCGTTAAAATATGGAGAATAGACAATATTTCTTCATGTTTCTTGGGGATGTGTCCAGTAATGACGAGGAGGTTAGCCTAATGTAATTTATCTTTCTTCTGGTAAAAGGCCGTGTGCTCTTCAAAACGGATGGCGAAGTTGCGGGACGAAAAATCAATGTAAAATTTGTCACAAAATCTGCAGTTTAAACGACATACTCCAGATTGGGAAAAGTTATAGGTGTAATATGAGTGAGAGGGTTTATTAAAACCGAGGGTGGTAGAAAGGAAGAAAATCTGGAGGCCAAACGAAGAAAGGAAATTATATAGGGGGGAGAAATGGGGACCAAGAAAGAGTAAGGAGACCCATTTCTTGGGCGGGTAAAGGTCTGGAGGCTTGTGGTTTAGGAAGTCGAGTTTTCTGCGGAAAATGTGGAAGAAGAGTAGCCATTTTTTGAGGCAATGGAGCGGATAATGCGGAATTCAGAGGCACGAGAAGAGGGACAGAGGGGCAGCTCGAGAGCATGGTCAGTAAGGAAGCAGAGCAAAACATGCTTATGGGTCGAAGGATGCGATGAATTAAATGGATTAAGTTTAAGGATGTGTTGACCTTGCATTATAGAGAGAAAGAGAAACGGTGGGTAAGGGGTCCTTAGTGATGAGAATTTCGAGGAAAGGGATGAATGTTAACTTCGCCTTCAAAAGTGAAGTGGATTTGTGGGAGAAAAAGTTAAAGATGTTAGAGATAGCAGCGGGCGAGGTGGAGCGGGAAACGAGGACAATTAGGATATTATTATTATTATTATTATTATGATTATTATTAATATTATTATTATTAATCTAAATAGCACCCCAATAAAGTAAGTAAAAAGAACACAAAAGTCTAAAGTAGTCTAAACAACGTTGTCAATAAAAGAGCTAGACACTTGAGCTTTAAAATGCCAACATGATAAGCGACATATTTGTGCTGTACACTAAAGTGAGAGGTGTTGAATCTCCGAAGGCAGTTCATTCCAGAGTAGCAATGCCTTAAAGGGGAAGTGTCTATCACGGTACTTTGTAGTTAACTGGGGTATTTGAAATTTCACATATCTAGTTGGGTTAAAGCCCGTCGAATCATTTAACCATTGCCAGACAAACGCTATTGGATGGTCCTCACAGCGAACCGCAGAAGACAGTTCAGCCAATAATCTAACTCTTCTAATAATATCAACCGTCGGTAGTTTATGTTGTGATCAAATTGGGCTTATAGATTGATACTTGAGTGAGATTAAAGCTGTATGTATGACTTCATTGTAAGTGACAGTAATCCTGTGCAACTGACACTTTTGGCACCACCCCAAAAAACAACTTCATAGTCCAATAGTGGACAAATCCCACAATATAAGCTGACATGTCTTTACATGTTAAATACGGACGTATCTTCTTGAATAACTACAATTTATGATGAAGGCTGGTGAATATACGATCTACCAGTACATTAAATTCCATTTAGCATCAAAGGTAATTCCAAGGATTTTAATAATATTTCCGTTCTGAGTGTTTCTTGAGGCTATACAAACAACAATTTTTTCTTGTTTAGGGACAGGCCTCAGTTAATATACCACGACTGCAGATAATTAGTATCACCCTCTAAGTTAGATAAAGTTTTTGCATATTCTAATGAATGAAATCGCGTGGAAAAAAGTTATCATCCATATAACTGTGGATACAAAAATTGAACCGATGATTTACATTATTGCCGTTGCGACTGCATACATCAAGGGCCTAAGGAAGATCCTTGAATGATTCCTCTATATGACGGTTTAATAATCTGTTGGTTATGTTGTAACTGATTACTACGGTCCGTAAAATAATTACTAATCAAATGACTATATGGTTCGGTAACCCCAAAAGTATGGCAATTCTGTAACAATTGAGCCCGAGAGACAGTATAAAATGCTTTAAAAATATCTGTCTGTGCAATCATATAGTTCAAGCCTTTGTGCAATGAGTCAATGGCCTGGTTATACAAATAAATAAGAATCCAGAGGACATTACACTGGGGTCTGGATTTTTCGGTCATAAAAAGTTAAGAAGATCGGAAAAAATAAGTTTTCCAACTAACTTGGCTAAAGGCAGTAACATCATTATTAGTCGATAATTGGACACTAGTTCGTGATTGCCAGACTTAAAATTGGTACTATTCGTGATTTCTTGAAGTTTTGAGGAAACTTTCTCTGGGCAATTATATTCAGGCATATCTGCCTAATAAGATCCACACCATACAAATATAACTGTTTCAAACAACAGGCCTGGATACACATGTCGTTAACATCCTTAAGCTTCATTTTATTAATTATTGATTGAAGCTGATATACCATCGGTATATTTGGCTACGAGGACTGGTCGTCAGTTATTTTCATTTCTACAATTATACTTTTGGGGATAGGCTTGGGGAAATTGTTGTTAGGTGTCGGCGAGACAAATCGAAATGTTCGCCACAAGCAAGGGTATTTAGCAGTAACCTTGATAAATGAACACTTAGAATGACCAATATAGAAGGCTCGTTTATATGCTTTAGCAGCATTTTTATATTCTAATAAGTTGTCAACACTCGGGTCCTCAAGGTAATGTCTATATTTGTTTCTTTTGCATTTTCGGTATAAAAAGTTTGATGAGTTCCACCAACACTTTGTCCTCCGTTTGGCCCTTGTAGGCCCTGATTTAAACCAGCTGCCACAGTACCCTTTAGGAGTATGTCCTGAATTGCACAGATCTGCGATTTCGCATCAGGTATAGTTATGACTAAATTAATAATTTGCTGTAATCTAAGGGGCTTGGGTAGGTCTGGGGTCTTAGCGATAATTAGAAATGATAGTGGAGACAGTGAGAAGAGGGGAAACAAAGATTAGTTCAAGATTTTGTGGGAAAACCTCGGAAAGGAAGCTCTAAGAGGGCACCCCTTTCCTAGGCCAGAAGGTTGTGAGTAAAATGAATTATTGAAGGAGTAATAGTTTTGAGTAGAAAAAACGGAAAGACTAGTGAGTAGGTCAACAAAGGAGGTCAACAGAATCAGGTGTAGGGAAGGAAGAGGAACGCAATAAGCGTTCAAGGATGGAAAATGTGTCAAGGAAAGGGACGTTAGTGCATAAATTAGTGATGTCAAGCAACATAGAGTTACGAAAATCATTTGTGGAAAGAAGAAGGCTTATCTTTGAGGGCAAGAGAGTTCTGAATATTATAGGCTTTAGGTAGGAGATTGAGGATGAAGAAGAAAGAAGAGAGATTTAGCAAAAACATGGGCAGGGGCGGGAAATTAGTTAACAACTGGGCATATGGGCATATTAGGGTAAGTGGATGGGGGTTGGAGTAATAAGTCGACATAGATGCTTAAATGGAAGAATCTGTTAATACAGAAATAACTGTTCTATGATATGTAGAGGTGGGATCGGAAGGCAAGAGGATAAAATTTTTAGAAGAGAGGAAATCATAAACCTTGGAGATATAGACAGAGCGATACAGGATGCGTTTCCTTTGTTAGCTTTAACTATCAGGGTTTTGGCATCAGATAGCTTCTTTTTCCACAGATAAGGCAATGGTTGAATCATTGACTTGTAAAAGTAGACTGGAGGCTACAGCACTGTTATAGGATTTCTGGATGAGATTTCTGGCGATTGCATGAGGTTCGAGGGCGATCATTTGAAGGCAGGATGGATACAGCACGTTCAGTGTCCGAGGCGATGGAATGAAGAGCTGCTTGAGTGGGTTACTTATGGATGATATGCGTCAAACCTTTTTCCAAGGGAAGTTCTACGTCATTAGAAAAATGCTTCGAGGCCAGCTCGACAACATTGGCATAGAAGTTGAATCTTGTGGAAGAGTGGAGGAACGTTTGGGAGGAAGTGGGTGACGAAGGTTATCCAATTTCTGGCATAATGTTAAAAACTTGTGTTCTCTAAATGAGTTAAGCCTGACTTCATCATCATTAGATTACCCAATATGTTATCCAATCAATGAACACCTGGACAAAAGTCTGAAGCACATCATCCAGAAAAAGCCCAGCCAAGCCGACCTCTATTCCATGATCTCAAGCACAGAACGCGCTATTTCTTTCCTACCTCCAACTGATCATCGTCCAGTTCGCGCCATCACAGGCCATCTCATCTGGAAATCCTACAAAGACGTTAGAGCCTCTTACCTCCTCCGTGAGCAAATCTCTAATTCCACCACCACCATATCCATAAAGAAGAAACTCTTTGAAGCTGACACACTGATTGTGAAAGCTGACAAAGGAAACGTTTTTATCATCCTATGCTGGTGTGCCTACATCTCTAAGGTCTGTGTTTTCTTTTCCTCTAATAATTTTTTCCTCTTATCTTCCGACCCCACCCCTAAATACCATACAGTTATCGTTTCAGTTATTAACAAATCTCCCCATTTTAAACACTTTCGTCGCCTTAATCCCCCCAAACCCACCTCTACTCTTAATGTCCTTATCAAACTTCATAAGCCTAATATGCCATACGTCCTATTGTTAACTATTCCCGATCGGCCTCGGTGGCTCAGTGTTTCGTGATCGCCTCTGATGCCCAAGGACACGAATTCGACTCTGACCGAGGATGACGAGGATTTTTTCAGGGGGAACATCGTAAGATCACGCACTTCCTTCGGAAAGGAAGTAAAGCCAATGGTCCCGTGTAGTCGTTTGCCAGCTGCACGTTAAAGAATCTTTGCAAGGCAAAACTTGCGGCCCCCATAACACCGTACTGAAATGACTATGGCAGTTGAAAATGACGTTAATACCAATCAAAACTAAACCAAACCAACTATTCCAGAGCACCTGCCCATGTTGTCGCCAAATCTCTCTCTTCTTTACTCTGCAACTTAATATCTTACCTAACAGTTATAATGTTAAAAACTCGCTTACCTGATAACCTGTATTCCTTCCAAACTAACGAGTTCCACTGCCCCATGCCACTCGACATTACTAACCTGTACACAAATGTCCCCGTCCCATACACTTTTTCCATCCTTGAACTCCTTCTTTATTCATCTTCATTCCTAGTTCCTGACTCCATTGACCTCCTCGCAGTTCTTTCCATCATATCTAACCAGAACTATTTCACCTATAATAATTCCTTCTACTCTCAACCCTCTGGCTTAGGTATGGGTTACCCACTTAGCAGCTTCATCTCTGAAGTCTATCTCCAAAATCTACAAATTACCTTTGTTTCCCCCTCCTTTCTAATTCCACTATTATTTGTTACCACCGTTATGTTGATGATATCCTAATAATATTTCCTTCCCGCACTACCTCCCCTGATGCTATATCTACAATTTTTAATTCCTTCTCCCCCCACATCTAGGTGACACCCGATACCAAAATTAACAAGTCTATTCCTTTCCTCGACGTTCTCATCACTAATGACTCCGTCACCCATCACTTCGCCTTCTCTGTTTACCGTAAACCTACCACATCTTCTAACCTAATCCACCAGTCTTCATCACACCCTTTTCCCCATAAACTTGTTCCCTCCGTTTTGTCATAGATCATGTCATCAAGCTATCACTCAACCCTTCTCGTTCCCCTGAATTTCGCATCATCCGATCTCTTGCCTCTACGAATGTTTTTTCTCCCTACACCTTTTCCCGTCGCAGAAAACTCGCCCTCCTCAACCCCAAGCCCCCAGCCCCATAGCCACAAAAGAAATTGGTTTCTATACCTTTCCTTGGCCCCCAATTTTCTCGCCTAACTAATTACCTATCTTCACTTGCTTCCACATCTCCTTCCGAACTTCCATACATTGAAACCTCCCGCCCATTCCAATACCAACAAATCTTCTCATTCTGGTGTATATCGACTAGACTGCGGAGTTTGTGACAAGTATTACATAGGACTTTCATCCCCTAACTCCACTGTTTGCTTTAAAGAACATATGAAATCATTCCAGAAAAAAGATGACAAATCCCATTATGCAAACTATCTCGCCATCACAGAACACACACCTAAGAAATATGAAGAAGTTATATCCGTTCTCCACTTCTGTAACGACCCTTATTAAACCGCAACTCTGGAATCCATAGAGATTTTCATAGCCAACATCCTCCTTAACTGTCAAACGGATTTTGACATTTTTCCATTCTTAATTCCGTCTCAGATTTACTGTAATTTTCTTTTTATTTTATTTCATTTATATTTTTATTATTTTTTATAATCTTTTATGGATCAACGTTTCTGTATTCATTTATGTCCTCACTTTTTGTACTCCATTTTTAACAGACTTAAACAAGATTAAACAGAGTATAAAAAACCGACTTTAATGAAACTTTCACTATCGCCTAGCTATATCAGTCCATATCTTGAGAACTACTGAACCGATTTTGATGAAACTTGGATTTATCCCTAAGTTGAAAGATACTTAATCCAATGAAAAAGAATTATTGCAATTCGATTTCTAGTTTCTGAGAAACACGTGGACAAACATACATACATACATACATACATACATACATACATACATATGCACACTTATGAAATTTCGCATACTTGTTTAGAAGCTCACATAGACTAACATATATGAATATTGTGCAATTCCAACAATATTACAAACATACGCAACGAATTGATAACCTCTTTTTTTTGAAGTCGGTTAAAAAAGGAGGTTATCAGTTCGATTAGTATGTAGGTACTGTTTTGGAATGTATGTATGTTTGTCCACGTATTTCTCAGAAACTATAAATCGAATTGCAATAATTCTTATCGTATTGGATTAAGCATCTTTCAACTTAGGGAACAGTCCAAGTTTCATCAAAATCGATTCAGCAAGATATGGACTGCTAGACGATAGTGGAAGTTTCATCGATGTCGGTTTTTTATACTGTTTGATCTTCTTGTATTTATCAACAATGTTCCATACAGTGGATTTTGAAATTCACAATGCTCCTCCAATTTTTCCCAATGATAGGCCATTTTCGTGATGTTTTATGACGCATTTTCGAATATCGGAAGACCACTCGCGTCTTTTCGGACACGTGGCAAATAAAATACAGCTTTTCTCATCAAAATTTAGATGATTTTCCTCTTTATTCTGTTATTTGTTATCCTGTCGGTTTTTTCCTGCTTTCATCCAGTTAGTGTACCTTTAATAGTGTACCCATTCTCTTATTTTCATTCGCTGTATTCCAGAGTGATTAGCAATCGGGAAAACTGGGAAAACCGAGAAAAGTCAGGGAATTTTTTGTAGCCGGGAAAAGTCAAGGAGAGTTAGGAAACCGTTTTGCTAGACACTCTGGTATTCTTATCCAATCAACTTGCACCTATGTTGTTTATTTTATGTCTACCTTCATTGTACTTATTACTCATTGCCTTTGTCATGCCATTCGTTGTAATTTATCCAATCATATTACTCCATTGTACCATATTTCAGTATATAAGGGCGAGAAACCGCTAGTTTAGTTTATATTATTGATATAGCCGGGAATAACTTGATATATAGCCAGGAATAAATGGCGAAATAGTTAGAAACTCCGTTGTCTCTTTATTGTATTGTAAAGTCTCTACCAATTTCATTGATAGAAACAATACCAAGGACTCCTAATTTATTAATTCTTATTAAATTATAAAGAAATACATTTTTATATTAATAAGAGAATTTTTTTAAGTGTGATTTTATTTTATTTTATAGGTTTTATGATCTACCATTTGATAGTATTGGAAATGCGCCATACAATGCCTCATGGAATCAAGGTGATTACTCTAGCGGACTGGAAGTGGAGTCATCCCTTAGATAGAGACCAACTGTGCCATTTCCCCAATCCCGATCCGTTTGACCCATCAATACTGCCCTACATAGAGGAAACCCGCGACCTTCATTGCAAGTGGGAACCCCCGTTCACCACAATTGACAGTGATGGCGTGCTGCATTTCAATGTGACGGCGATAAAGGAGCGTGGCTACACCATATCATCCCTCCGTTGTTTCTACCAGTCCATTAAAAGAAAAAATGGCACGGATGATGATGTCGAGTACGGCGTGGAAAAGCCTATGACAGGGTTCGAACGGATTTCGGATGTTGAATACGTGAGTGTCTGGTGTAAGAATTGGTTGGGTTGGAATGTGTACTCGACAGTGCTTGCCCACCCGAGAACCCTGGACCCACTACCGAAATCAAGGTCGCAGCAGGACCGGCGGGTGAACATTTTAGTCTTTGGCGTGGATTCGTTATCGAGATTAAATGCGCTACGGCAACTGCCCAGAACTTACCGATATTTGACACGGAAAATGGGTGCTATTGTACTCGAAGGCTTGAACAAAGTTGGCGACAACACCTATCCCAACATGGTGGCCTTGCTAACAGGGCGAAAGGTGTATTCTGAAGAACTCGTCTATAAGCCTGTCGGGGAATATCACGACGACTGGCCTTTGATTTGGAAGAACTTTTCACAGGCAGGTTATGTTACCATGTATGCAGAAGATTTGCCCGAGTTCAATGTTTTCAATTACCTAGCATCCGGCTTCAATCATTCGCCCACCGATCATTATCTCCGACCGTTCTGGCTGGCGGTGGAGAGTTCGAGTGCCTTCAAAGTTAGCTCCGATCTTTGCTTCCTGGAGAAGCCTAAACACGTAGTGCAGATGGACTATGTGCGCCGTTTCCTGGAGAAGTACCAGCATGTGCCTTACTTTGCATTGTCTTTCATCACGGAAATAAGCCATGATTACTTAAACCTAGTTGGGGTGGCTGACGACGATTTCCACGACTTTCTCAGCAGTCTCTATGAAAGGGGGCTCCTCAACGAGACGTTTGTGCTCTTCATGGGTGACCATGGCCACCGTTTCGATTCCATACGGATAACCCCCATCGGACACTTCGAAGAGAATGCACCCTTCTGTGCCCTATTTGTGCCCCCGTCCCTTCGCCAGAAGTACCCGCAAGCCATGTCGGCATTGCGGCTTAACAGTCGACGTTTTGTCACCATGTATGACTTCTACGACACGCTGGTAGACATCCTTCGGTTTAGTAGTGAAGGAAGCGACTTAGGTGGAGATGAACGACCCGTGCTCTTCCGCGGCCAGAGCCTCTTCACGAAAATCCCGATTAATAGGACTTGTGCGTTGGTGGGCATTACTCACAACTATTGCATCTGCGAGGAGGAAGAATCGTTCCCGTTAGCGCATCCGCGAACTGAGAACGCTGCTCGCGTTCTAATCGACGCCATCAACGCCAGAACAGCCGAATACCGTGAGATATGCGCCCACCTCGCATTGTTGAGCACGCGCAGTGCCGTCCTCCTCAAGTTGCGCAACTCTCCCAAAATGATATGCTTGCGCCTCGTTGTAGAGGCGACTCCTGGCAATGGACTCTTCGAAGGGACTGTCTGCTTTCAAGGTTCTGCCAACCCTTCATTGGAAAACGATATCAGTCGCATCAGCAGATTTTCGGGACAAGATTCCTGCATCAAAGAAAATTCCGAAATTCATGACAAAAGCCTGCGAAAGTACTGTTTTTGCAAATAAAGGAACAATACTAATTGTAATGTTTTTTGTTATATTGCCTAATATTTAGGTCCTGGTGTATTCTAAAGAAGATAAATACGATATTTAATTCCGCCCTAGTGTAATTTAAGAAAAAATTAATTTAACGTTTTCTTTAATAGGTCCTCTGTTCAAAATCTCGTATAAATGTTAAGAAATTTGAATGGATTTCTGATTCATTGTCTGTTGCTTTAACGAATTTTTAAAGAGTGTTTTGAAATTTAAAAAAAACACAATTCGCAAATTAGAATATAAATTCCTGAATTTATTTTTATTAGAATTTTTTGAAGTTAGTTATTGAACTCTGTGAAAAACAAAAACGTTTGTTATATTTTTATAAACAGTGAATAAACCCTTACGTTGTGAAGAAGCATACGATTAAGGATCAATCAATAATCAAACAAAAAAGGTTTGGGTGCATTTCTGTAAGTTGTGCCCAAATGAAAAGGAGACTATGGTTATATCTAACGAGTATTTTAATTACGGAATATTTTAAGTACAGAATATTAGATTAATAGTTAATAATTAAAAATAAAAATAAATAAATAATAATTAACAAAATAATTAATAAATAATAAATAAAATTAAAATAAAAAGCTGACGTTTCTGATAAGCAAAAAGGATAATACTCAAAAAGCAAATAGAATATTAGAGAATTATCCTGAAGTTATGAAAGGAGTACTTAAGGACGACTTTATATATAGTTAGCATAGAGAATAGTAAGACTGTATAGGCTGAAATACTAAAAGAGAACATATGGGAGGCCCGGAGATGAATTAGTAGACGTGTCGGGATAGGACAGGAAGGAGGACAAATAGGAGTAATAAGAGGGGGCCGAGAAAAATGCAATAGGATAACACATACAGAAGTAAAATGATAAGGCTCCGGATATAACAGGGTGTCTAGCAAAACGATTTCAAAATTCCCTGACTTTTCCTTGATTTTTCCTGAATATCAGCAGGCAAAAAAGGGGCAAAAAAATATCTTGACAGAATATTATTGACATTATTCGAATTTTTCTGATTTTATGATTCCCTGACTTTTCCGGTTGCAAAAAATTCCCTAACTATTCCCGGTCGCTAGTCACCCAATATAATAGTTACCCATAAAAGAGCTCCAGGTCAAAGGGGTCACTAGAACATGAAAGTACAGAAAAGGAGAGTACAGAGACGGACAAAAAATGAATATAAAATTAGAAAAACATGATAGAACATTTAAAAGAGGAAAACTCTGAGAAAAGAAAAAGAAAAGGGCCCAGAGAGCCTACGACAAATTTGGGAATAGATGAAGTTGGTGAGGAATATGGGAAAGGTAATGGAGGAATGTTGCTTTTGTTAAGGTTAATGCCATTAAGGGTGAGGGAATTAAATTTCCAAATAAGAGAAGACTCGAATTGCTTTCTTTATTTTTTGTTATGGAAGTTACTACTATGAATATAAAGGCTGATGGTCTGCAAAGAATGGCCACGGGAATTAAAGTGTTTAGCGACAGGTCGAACGAATTAAATTGCTACGGATGTCGAACTTATGTCTGGCGAATCTGGTGCGTTTGTTATTGCCCGTTTCTCCGACGTACTATTTCTGGAATACTTTGCAATGTAACAGGTAAATAAGGTTGTGAGAAGTGCAGGTCAGGTTCTGGTTAATCTTGAGAGTAATGGAGAAGCACTGCTGGAAATTGAGGTAGCAGGGTTAAGAAAATGGCAAATGCCACACCAATTTTCATTGCAAAGAGAGCATCCCTTGATGGAAGTGCGTGTGTTAGTAATAGCAGCATGGACCAGAATATCTTTAAATTTAAATGTCTGTTTAAAAGAAGCTTTTGGTGGTTCTGGTAGAATGGAATGGAGAAGAGGGGAGTTGTCAATAATATGTTGATATTCCCTTAGGAAGCTTTTATTACTATTGAGGGTTGGATGATAAGGAAGAACTAACGTGGATGTTGCCATGGCTGGAGAAGTTTTGGGCTTGTTAGAACGGGAATTACGATGTTTGTAGCACGAAACACGTAGAGGAGTGGATGGAATTAGAGTGGTTGATAAAAGATAGGAGTGAGTCTTCATTATATGGCCAGAACAGGAAAACATCGTAAATATACGGCAGCCAGACAAGCGGCTTCAAAGGAGACATGGAAAATAATTTGGTTTCCACCTCCCCCATGAAAATGTTGGCATAATTGGGAGCCACTTGGAGCCCATAGCAGTGCCACTGGACTGGATGTAATACTCATTGTTAAAAGTGAAGAAATTGAAGATGATGATGGTGCGAAGGAGAAGGCAGATGATATCAGTAGAAGGAACTTAGAAAGGTTCGTTTGCCGTGAGACTGTTGCGAACAGCTTTAATCTCATCATCTTGAGGAATTTTAGTGTAAAGAGAAGAGACATCAAGCGTGCAGAGGAAGACGTTCATGAAATCGTAATTAGAGTCGTTAAGGCGCCGGATATGGAAGAGAAAATCGTTCGTCAGTGTCTTTGATATCACCTAAAGAAAAGTACACTTCACTGTTCGGGTTGTGCTCAGTAGTAATAGTGCTCAGTATTCAGGCAGGACACACAAGGGTGACCAGCCATAAATATTCTTGAAGATTTCAAAATTGTAAGTATGAAGGAAGACTAGGTGGGATGTAGCGTATGTGGTGGTCGACATAAGCAGATAGTGGCTCATAGAAGGTGTTGTTACAAGAGATGATCAGACAGCCAAAATTGCCAGGTTTATGAATCTTGGGAAGAAGATAGAAACGACCAAGGGAACTGAATTTAAGAAGGAGGAAGATTTTATTATCGATTTGGGAAGATGGTTCAAGCTCAGAGAGGATATTATTAAGTTTGGTGTCGGACGTGTCAGTAGGATCGGAGGTTAGTTTCTTGTAGAACGTGATGTCAGAGAGTTGTCTATTAGCATCGTTAATGTAGTCAGAGGTGTTGATGACAACAATGGCACATCCTTTATCTGTGGGCTTAATTGTTTTATCAGAGTTATTGCTAAGGCGTTTGATACAAAGAAACACTTTATTGGTGAGGTTAGTAATGGAGAGGATGTCATTTTGTATAGACTTGATGTAAACTTCAAGCTCAGGATTGATACCATGAGGAGGGGCCAGTCACTGGGAATATGGAAGGTTGAGCTGGTAGAAGGAGTAGAATTGGATGGATTTATGCAAAGTATTGACGGGATCTTAGGGCATGGCTGAAGTTATCGACAGAGGAAATGATAAAAGTGTCAATTGATTAGGAGTGGGACAGAAAGAAAGGCCTTTAGATAGGGTTCTGATTTCGAGAGATGAAAGTTTCGTGGTCGAAATATTTATAACCGCGGTTGTGCCAACAGTGGAGGAACTGGAGCTGGTGGAGGGAGGTTGGGAATACTAACCAGCACGTGTTACAATGTTGAGTGCGTAACTCGAAAACTACACGTTGAAATTCGATAAAGTTTCACGGTTTCATGGACCCTTACATCCCCCCCCCCCCCAAATTTCATCATTCCAGATGGTACAGAAGCTGAGTTATTAATTTATTGATCTTGGTGGCAGCGTTTTCACTTTTGATCATACCTCAGTTATCGTTCGAATGTTTTCATTTCTCAGTTATCAAATGAACATTTTTGCTTAGAATCACCCCTACTACATCCTCTAAAAGTTTGTACATTGAATTTTGAATCACCCTGTATATCTATATATGTATGTAAAGAAGAATGTTTGTGGGTTCGTGGGTGGGTGTGTTTGTATTTTACACAATTCTACACTTTTATTCCGATCTTGATAAAATTTTGCATACTTGATCTTCAAGGCATTAGGAAGGTGACTGTCTATTTCAGATTTCGAAAAAATAATACATATCGATAAATCGATATTCATAATGATGGCATGGCATATTAATGACAAATATCTCATGACCAACAATGCATTATAAATAAGGTTCAATTTGTAACAATGCATAGAATTCAGGCTTTTCTTAGAATTAAGAGTTCTTAGTACTTAACAACTTCTTAAAAATCTTTAAAAATGATCAGTAACTGGAGATAATGGAGAGATAGCGTTCTATTGAGAAACAGTGGGAAAACGAGAGAGGAAGCACTCCTTTAGCTCTGTGCTGTATTCAGCAAATGGTAAGCATGTCAATAGAAGGATCAGAAATGTTACCATGACCACTTCTCCTCGAACATGTTGGAACGTCCCATGATATGCAGATAAAAAATCATTGCATATCATTGACAAAAGCAGACGTGTAGTAGCATCCGTTAACACAGCAATTGTCACCGTCATGGGCTGAGCAAGTGACCTGTCCGACCTACAAAAGGGGATGATCATTGGCAAATCGGCCAAGGGGGGTAGCATTTCAGAAATGGTAACCATTGTGAACTGCTCTAGGGCTGCCGTTGTGAAGGTGTACTGCGACTGGATAAACCAGACAGTAACTGTGGGGCCCCACGGACCATCGATCCTAAAGGCGAGCGTCGGTTACGACGCCTGGCCATGACCAATCGGCGTGCCACTGTTGAATAACTAACAAGCAAATGAACAGTGGGGCCACTAGGCGTGTCGGCATCAAGACAGTGCAACGATCCCTCTTCAGGTTGGGGCTCCGTAGCAGGCATATGATAAAAGCACCCATGTTGACGTCTGTGCGTCGCCGAAAACGCCTCCAATTCGCAATGGACTATCGCCATTGGCTCTCGGTCGAGCGGCAAAGGGTTGCTTTCTCTGAAGAATTTTGGTTCCTGGTGAACAGAGTGGACAGACGATCGAGAATTCGCCGGGAAGCAGATGACAGGCTGGTGGGGGAGGCGTGACTGTTTGGGGAATGATTTCGTGGTATGGTCTGAGTCCACTGATACTGCTGGAAGGTACACTGAATGCTGTTCATTACCTGACGATTGTCGCAGACCAGGTACACCCCTTCATGTCTACAGTGTTTCCTCAGGGTGATGGCACCTTTTAACTGGACAATGATCCGTCATACTGCTAAAATTTTCTACGACTGGTTCGAGGAGCATGAGGATGAATTCAAGCTACTCCCATGGCCAACAAACTCCCCAGACCTCACCCCATTCAATATTTGTGGGACCATCTCGATCTGCATGCCCAAGGGAATTATGGGATGCACGCATGGTGAGGGAATTATGGGATGCACTGATCGCCGAATGATCAGATACCTGCAACCACCCTCTGAGGACTTATTGACTCTCTCTTATGTCGACTCCGCCGACTTGTGCTTGCCGCCAAAGGTGGATATTCCCGATATGTCACTGATATAAGAAGGAAGGTTATATTAACGAAACAGTTGATAGTGTTTAACCCTTTCGCTGCGTAAAGCGGATGTATCCACACAAAATTACATTATCTCTATCTGCGGGAATGTGATTCATCTCACAGGGTTTAAAAAACTTCTTGTTATTTTCACGCCAACAGATGGTGTTAGGTGTTCTAACGCAGTCTCATGGCATGACGCAAGCTAGCGAACAGAAATTGAAGCCGAGCAAACGAAAGAGTAAGCGTGGTTTGGACCCTGAATCACCGTGCAGGGATGGACTAGTCCAGAATCGCGTGAGCAGTGATTCTTCTTGAATAATTGTTTAGCCAATGAGCTAATTAAAAAGGAAATATAAGGGTACCATGAAGCAGGCAAAAGGCAGAGAGTTTGGAGTACTTCCCGAGACGAAGGAAATTGATAGCTGCGACTGATGTTTGGAAGACAGGATTCCCGTGTTCAGCGCCAAGACGACGAGCAATCAGGAATCGTGGAAATTTCGACAGAAGCGTCAGCGGCATGGAGGCTCGGGATCTTACTGCTCGAGTTTCCACCAAGTCGGGATATGCCTGATGTAGAAAATCTCGAGTTTCCACCAAGGCAAATGGAGGAAACGAGCGGATGTTAATAGAAAGAAGGATTCCCAGGCAGGTGGCTACGTATCAAACTCTCTTGGTTAGAACTAGGATTTTTAAGAATAACGTCCTGAAACATATTCACTCAAAGTATAATTTTTCGTCGGATTGCTAAGCAAGATAGCAAAACCACTCATTCATATCTCAATCCACTTCATTGGGTTCTCTCGGAGGAAGATAGACTTTAATGATTAATCTGTTAATAATTGTGCATCTCACCTTTACAGCTTAGATCTGTTAAAGGACTTATCTTCTGTTTCGAACACGAAGAAAACTGAAGTGGAGGAAGGATCCCATGCCGAGCCACGCTTTCGTGCGTTCGAGACAGTGACTTCTAAGCCGATGTGTGATATCGTCATGACGGACTTCATGGATTCTGAGGAGCCGATTCAGCTAAGCCTGTTGGAGGGGATATTTACTGTCCAGCAGATGCGAATGATTTGAAGAATTTCGACGGAGGAAATAGCATTGAACTGATCGAACCATGTACAGAGGCTATAGTAACACATTCTACCGTCCGGAAGGATTCCTGCTGACTTGTCTGCCCCCACCAAGCTCAGCAAGCCACGATGGAGCTAAGACGGCCATTCCGTTGCCATCCAACTTGGCTGCTCCCCCCCCCCCTCTTTACTTGTAAATGGTCGGTCTTCATCCGATCTGTTAATTAAGCTCCTATTTAAAGATTCTACTTAAAGATTGTTCAACACGTTTCTAATCTTTATTTGTTTCTTTGAGGGGTCCTTGCATCGACTTACCTTTTATGGTTGCCGCTTTCCTGGTTACAGTACCACAGTTCGATTCGCTTTGCTCCTCCCTGAGATTCATCGATGACATTTTCGTCCGCATTGTTGATAACGCATGAAGGAAGACTTATTTGGCCAATTATCATTTTGTACTCTGCTTTACTAAATATAATTTGTAAAGACTTACAATTACATCTTGCAGTTCTTTTATACACAAATTGTACTTAAGTATTTAATTAAAGTTATTGCTATTACATTTGTGTCTCTCCCCTCCTTTCTCTGCACGACTTTTAAAACCTCTGGGTATTGGAAGTTTAATTAATGATTTTAATTAAAAGTAATTAAAAGTATGTGACAGAGGGGGAGGCGCTTGTCAGCAAGCATTTAAATGACCCGGAATATTGTTGTGGGTACAAAATATTCTGTTGAAAGGGTTTTTCATGTACTTCCACTTAGATTTCAATATTTAATTGGCTATGTTTTTCTTGGTCTTTCTTTTTTTAGCAGGTTATTAGGGGTTTCGTTTTTAGGGAAACTCGAATTCGTGGAGGAATTTGGTTGAGAGGGTGAGGTGCAAAGAAAGGTCTCTAGTGTCACTGGTGCTCAGGACTCCAAGAGTGTTTGGACTGTGTCTTGGAGCTGTCGGATCCTTGCAGACTTAGACATTCATCAGTAATGGTGAGGTCATAATACTAAGTTAGGGTTAAAGGGGACAGCATAGCTACATAGGGAAAAAATAAAAGAAAAAACCTAATTAAATAGGGGAGGTTAAAATAATTCAGTAATAGGAAGCTTTAGTTATTATTTAATTGGACACTGAGGCTTTAGATTTTGTTTCAGTTTGCTCAGTCGGAAGGGGAGGCTCTTTAAAAGGCCTAAGGCTGTTGTACGTATATAGTCGTCCTACGTTTATTTTGCTGCTGATACCAGGTTTGAACGAATTCTCTTGGAAAGGCAAGGGGTTCTAGTAAGAGATAGGGAACTGAGTAAATTATATGCTGAAGCTTGTCAGTAATAATCTAAATAAATTTTCCAATGTCCATTTCTATAGTGAATGCAAAGAAAGACGTGCCCATTAAAAGTAGAAAAAATATTTCTAAAATAATCCACAAGGCTCTTAATATGGCCTACTGCTAAGAGCCTATAAAGAAGCATATTCAGGCCTTCAAGGGTTTAATGAAGGCTTGTGGGGTAACAGATTCAAAATTAATTTTTGAATATTTTTTATACACTTTGCCGTATCATGCTAAATTGCACTTACTAAATTTTGAGCCAGAATCGGTTAACGAATTATATGAGGGGACTGTCAGGCGAATGAACGGGCCTCCAAATCATAAGAATAGATTGCACAGTTCTGAGCTAAAGGATAAAAACATTTCATTAGACCGAAATACCGAGTGCGAAAATTAAGAAGGGGTGAAATGTCGAACTTATAGAAGGAGGCATAAGAAGAAGGGTGCTAAAGCTAAAGTAAATTTTGTAGATGATGAGGTTTCTAGTAAAAGGCATAAAAATATAAATTTAATATTATCACAGAATATTGAGGCTTTAACAAACAGACTCAAAGGGTTGCAAAAAGCAGTAAAATTGAGTGGATGGAAGAGTTATTTTGATGATATGTTAGAAGATATAGTTTCTGAGTTAAAAAGAGGAAAATCATTGGCTTTAGAGGGTTCAAAGAATAAGAAAGCCGATACTAAGCTTGTAATTAACATAGAAACTACGAGGGGCGATTGATAAATAAGGTCTCCTTGGCTGTAACTTTTTTATTTTTAACCAATTTTCAAAATTCTTTTTGTATCTTATACTCACATTTGTCCTCTAGGTAATGCACTATTCACTTTTCGACAATGGATGGCCCTTTCCACGCATTGCGCCAACACGTGACCACTCGGGTGAACCCGTTGAAGAGGAATTTCAGGGTTGTTGTTGACACCAGGATTGAATGGCAGCTTTGGACCCTCTTCTGGAGTACGATAACGTCCGCCCGCACACGAGTTACCACATACCAGAGGCGTTGCAGCACCTACAGTTCAAAGATAAAAAATTGTAGTTCAAAAATGAAAGACTTTGCACATTGCGACTTTCACCGCTTCCCAAAGAAGAAAGAGCCCCTTTGCCACGGTAAGAAATCTGGCGCAGTGCAATTTTAATCAACAAAACACACATTGTAGTAGCGTACGTGAAAATTCAAGGATTAGTTTTATTTGAACCCTAATCGCGAGTAAATAAAAGATTACCTAAAGAAAGAGAACTAGAAACAAAACAATACTATAAAAGTATATGCCCATAAATTAAATTACAATAGCATCCTTCATTTCAAAGGGTAACAAAATAAATCCAAAGACTGAATTCCAACGTGTGCCAAGAAACATTAAACAAACACAATGATATTACAAATTTGTTGGCACGTTTCTAAGCGTAAATTTTCTAAAACCAACTGCTGAACGAAAAACTGCTCGGTAAAATTATTACGAGAACTGAAACTTAATCCAAAGATGAGAAATAGTTCAATAATAGCTATCAACTTCTTAAACTATTAACAATTCATCCTTTTCTTGAAAGGGTAACAATAACCATTCGGAGTAACGTGCGATAAAATTCCTGTAAACATTACAATTACAAAAAGCAATAAAAGCAATAGACGCACGATAAAGGATAAACAAATTAGAAAAAGTAAAACCAGCAAATTAAATTTGGCTTGAATAAATACAGGCCACAGAGAATCAAAGGCAAACTTTAAGTCCTGTTTCAAAAACGGAAGTCGGCTTTAGCATAAAAAACCTTAAGCCTAAATAAATTAGAACATACATATAATTAGCTATACGATACAGCCTATGTGCTCTAAAAGTCCGTATTCTAATGGCCTTCGCATTAGACCGCCTGGATTTCAAAAACTCTAGTTGAAATAGTGCACTTCACTATGTGATTCGCCCAACGTCGTGTTGGCAAAACAAGAGACCAAAAAGTTTGAATTAAAACTTAATATGAATAACTCGTTGTATGGAGCTTAGTTAACAGCTTCACATATCATAACCAAGCAATGACTTTCTTTAAGGCTAGAAAGTAAAGTAAACGAATAACGCCAACAATTTTGCCATCCTTCCTTCCGACCCCACCTCTAAGTATCACAAATCCATTATTTCCGTCGTCAACAAATCCCCATGCTTCAGATACCTCCGACGCCTCATCCCGCCTAACCCTCGCCCACCCAACCTTAACGCCCTAGTCAAGATCCATAAACCCATACGCCCCGTCGTTAACTATTCCCCAGCTCCTGGACACCTCGTTGCCAAATCCCTTTCTACGTTCCTCTTTTACCTGAAAATCCTCCCTAATACTTACAATGTACGCAATTCCCTAACCCTCACTGAGTCCCTTTCTTCCATCCGCACTGACGTACACCTCTCCCTTATGTCCCTTGACATCACCAACTTATACACTAACATCCCTGTCACCCCCACCCTTTCTATACTACAGCGTCTGTTGCTTGCTGCGTCTTTCCCTAAACCCGATACTATTGACCTACTAGCTATCCTCTCTGTAATTTCTTCGCAGAACTACTTCTCCTTTAACAACTCCTACTATTCCCAACCCACAGGGCTAGGAATGGGATTCCCGCTCAGCAGTTTTCTGTCTGAGGTATTCCTAGAGCACCTGGAATTAACATACGTTACCCCCTTCCTTAATAATCCCTCTGTCATCGCGTATTTCCGATATGTCGATGACATCCTCATCCTCTTTGATTCCCGATCCACTATCCCCACTAATATTGTTAACATTTTTAACTCCTTTTCCCCACATATCCAATTTACTTTTGAACTAGAAACTAACCGATCCATCGCTTTCCTTGATATCCTCATTACCAACAACCCCCACACTAACCGCCTCTCCTTTTCCGTCTTCCGTAAACCAACCACATCCTCCAACTTAATACACCATTCCTCCTCACACCCCCCCACCCACAAACAAGCCTCATTAAGATTCCTAATTGACTGTGCCCTGAAGCTCCCCCTCAGCCCCCTATCCAGATCATCCGAACTCCGCATAATCCGGAACCTCGCCCATGCCAATGGACATTCGACCTCCATGTTCTCCCGTATTCTTCACCGACGCAGACGGGCCCTCTTCTCCCCCTCCCCTCTTGTTTCGCCCCTTCCCAAGAAATGGACGTCCTTATTGTATCTGGGCCGTAGTTTCTCCCAGCTCCCTAACTTCCTGTCGTCTCTTGGCCTTCGAATATCTTTTCGTACTCCTACACCATCAGCCCGCATCCTGAACCCACCCGCCGCCGTCACCACCGACAAATATTCCCAATCCGGAGTTTACCGCCAGATTCTATGTAGGATTATCGACCCGCAATTTTGCAGTGCGATTCAAAGAGCACATCGACTCGTATAGAAAACGAGATCGTATTTCCCACTACGCAAACCACCTCTAAGATTCCGGACACGCTTTAAAGACGCAAGAAGATGTTATGTCTGTCCTACATATCTGCAATAGGCCAGAAAAAAACTGCTACCCTCGAAGCGATCGAAATATTCAAGGCCAAGAAGTCCTCCCCCCACCTGCTTCTCAATTATCAAACAGACTTTAATGTATATGCAATACTTAACTCTTTATCCGATCTATTATGATCCCTTTTTTCTCGGTTTCTTTATTATGATTTTTGTTTTCCTTTGCATTTTGTTACTTCTTGCCTGTTTATTTTTCTGTAAATCCTATTGTCCTCAGACAACCGGATAAGTTCTCTTTTCGGTCCGCGTAAATGCGCACCATCCCTTTGTATATTTTCTTTTTGTATAATTTATAAAAAAAAAATTAGCGTTTACACCCTTTTTCTTCTATTGGCCATTATATTTCAAAATTCTGTGCTTTTTCTATTTATCCTGTTGGCCATTATTTCCTCTTTAATTCTTTTGTATCCTATTGGTTCATGTATATGCATAATTTGTACCACTGTTCTGTATATAAAGGCTTGCATGCCTCTTGCTGTATATATCCTTGACAAAGCCGGGAATAAATGGCGAAACTAGTTGGAACTCCTGACGTCCCTCTGTTATACTGTAAGGCCACCACCTGTTTAATCAATAGGAACAGTATTATGATCCACCCTTATACCGAATAACGCTAATTAAAATGACAAACGTTACTTCGTAAATGTTCATAAAAACTTTAATGGGAAAACTAGCACCAACAGAGTCAGAGTTGCCATGCTAGTAAAAATGCTTAAGCCAAAAACCCCGGGAGGACACACGCCGACAAAAACTATTCAATAAAAGTCTCGATAAATTAACGGCGCTTGAAATAGCTGCCGCCTCTCTCAATTACTCTCCCAACTCCGTCCCATAAATAAGCATAGACGCTTGAAGGACAAATACCTGCTACTTTGTACTTTATCAGTTCCAACACGTGCAATCCTTCTTTGACGTGGTTCTGCTCTATCCATGTATCTAATTCAATACTCGTCAAACAGAAACAGTGGCTGGTTCGTATCGTGGCCGGAAACATAAACGGTGCATTCAATATGCATTCGTCCGTGTGCGCTCGGGAATCCTTAGCCTGGTCGCCGCCGCTCGCTTGCTCGCTCGCCGTAAGTTGCTCGAGCGACATCAGTTCCGCTGAGCTCTCGTTTCCCGGCTCCCGCCGTGTATTCCGTCCCACACCGTCTCCTACGACGTTCGTAGCCGTCGAATTTCCTTCAGTTCCTCGGTAATGATGCCATGGGTATTGGCTCCTACTCTTCCGCATGCTCCGCTCCTTTTCCCCCGTCCCGATCGTTCCGCTCTCCCTTTTCCTTCTGCCCCTCTCCTTCAAGTCTCGCGGGAACTTTCGGTTTCGGACTTCTACGGCGCTTCGACTTCCATTTTTGTAACACCCTTAAGGGACATGAGTTGGTTCTGACGGCGAGGTGAACACTTTCATTCAATCCTGGTGTCGACAACAACTCCGGAATTCCTCTCCGACGGGTTCACCCAACTAGTCACGCGTTGGTGCAATGCTTGGAAAGGAATGGGGACTATCTCGAAAATTGAATAATGCATTATATAGAGGACAAATGTGAGTATGAGATACAAAAAGAATTTTGTAAATCAGTTAACAAATAAAAAACTTACAGCCATGGAGACCTTATTTATCAATCACCCCTCGTATTACTGTGGAAGTTGCTGAAAATAATAAGGTAGATAGTATTCCCACCGAATCAAGCAATATTGCTAATAATGAAGTAGGGATGGGGACTACTAATAAAGCAATTGAGAAACTATCGGTATTGAGCAAATCTGAGGGAGAGTCTAACAGCCTACTCAAGAATGGAAATCCTTGCTTAAGACAGGTGAAGATTGATAAAGCTAAGCTCATAGAGGATTATGAGCACATAATTAGAGAAATGGGAGAAAGAGAAGGGATTGAGCAGATGTTAGCATTACAATTATGCTAGCCAAAGGACCAAAAGGTTACGATTATGCTAGCCAATGATAGGTTTAAAGGTAGTTTCAATCTCCGCTTAACTAGTGATTGGAGAAAGAAGGTGGTAACCAAAAGTCGAGTAGGTTCAGGGACTCTTAAAGGAATTAATAACTGTCTATTAAAACAATGTCAGTTTGCGGCATTAGGATTTTATATAAACGGGGCCTTAAAAGTTAATAGAAATTTCGGTGTATCAAACCGCATTAGGTTTTACATGGTAATTATAGATCAGTAAACATCCGTGTTAGGCAATAAAAATAAACCATCGGTGCCCAAAGATAGAAAGATGCGCAGAATAAGGAAAGAGGCAGGTAATAGAAATTCATTCCTTAAGCCTGGAGGATGGCTTAGCCATTATTATTCAACAAAATGATAGAATCAATAGTTTAAAAAAAACTGTTATAACAATGCAGAATGCGTTAGGAGAATTAGATAGCAAGGTAAATTCGCTAATGGAGAGCATCAAAAAGAACTGTGGTTTCGAAAATCCTAATAATGGTAAAAGTATCAGAAAAGAGGTGCAGGTTAGGGTTCTCAATCCCTGCAAGAGGAAAAAGAGTACAATTCAGGTTAGGACCAAGGGGGATATAAAGACAGATATGGTTGAAAGGAAAAATAAAATTAAGAATTTTAGAGCCAACCATCGGTCCGAAAATTGTAAGAAAATTAAATGCGTTAAGGAAGGTAGCGTTGATTTTCGGTAATCTGAATTAAATCCAGTGAAGAAAAGTAGGCCTATGATTTTCTGGAATTCCAGCTTGTTAGCAGAAAAGGAAATTCTAGAGGTGAATTTTGGTAACAGGGACAAGCAAAGGAAAAATCATATCCAGGGCTTGATTAAAGCTGGGGTCAATGTAATCAAGAGGGACCAAACTCGTATGGAGTTAGTTACGCAAACGAATGAACAAGCGTTTCATCGCGTTTTCCAGGGAGATGATGTCACGCAAACAGATGGTGTTAGGTGTTCAAAAGCAATCTGATGGCGTGATGAAAGTGAGCGAATCGAAATCGAGCCCGAGCAAACGAAAGAGTAAACGCGGTTTGGACCCTGAATCACCATGCTAGGATGGACTACTCCAGAATCGAGTGAGCGATGATTATTCTTGCTCATTGGTGTTGAATAATTGTTTCGCCAATGAGCTAAATAATGTGGAATATAAGGGCACCATGAAGCAGGGAAAAGGTAAAGAGTTGGCGTTCTTGCCGAGTCGTAGGAAACTGATGGCTGCGACCGATGTTTGGAAGACGGGATTTCCTTGAGCAGCGCCGAGACAACAAGCAAGAAGCAAATTTCGAAAGAAGCATCGGCAGTGTGGAGGTTCGAAATCCGACATCTGTAGAACGCAACCTGGACAAGGAACTTTACTATGCACTTTCTCTCATAATAGAGAATCTCGAGTTTCCACCGAGGCAAATTCAGGCAACGAGCAGCATCACCTTTACCCGCTGGAACAAAGTGGATACTGGATTACATGCGAAGGCGTTGAGATCTTCTCTTGGCAGTCAGCAGCACAGGAGCTCCCGTATGTCAATAGAAGGAAGGATTCTTTGGCAGGTGGCTATGGATCAAACTCTCTCGGTTAGAACTAGGATTTTAAAAAATAATGTGCTGAAACATATTCATTCAAAGTATAATTTTTCGTCGGATTTTTCCCGCATTGAAAGCAAGATACCAAAACCACTCATGGGTTGTCTCGGAGGAAGATAAACTTTAATGATTTATCCATTAATAATTCCGCATCTCACCTTTATAGCATAGATCTGTCAAAGGACTTATTTTCCGTTTCGAACACGAAGACAACTGAATTGGAGAGAGGATCCCAGGCCAAGCCACGCCTTCCTGTGTCTGAAACTATAACGTCTATGCCGATGTGTGATATCACCACGACGGACTTCGTGGATTCCGAAGAGCCGATTCATCTATCTCCGTGTGGAGAGGATATTTACTGTGTAGCAGCTGTGAGTGATTTGAAGAATTTTGATAAAGGAAATAGCAGTGAACCATCGAACCACGTGCAGAGGCTATAGTAACATTTCCTACCAAATTGTCCGCCCCCACCGAGCTTGGCAAGCCACAATGGAGCTAAGACAGCCATTTCATTGCCATCACACTTGGCTGCCTTCCCCCCATTTACTTGTTAATGGTCGGTCTTCATATGATCTCTTAATTAAGCTCCTATTTAAAGATTCTATTTAAAGATTGTTTAACACGTTTCTAATCTTTATTTGTTTCTTTGAGCAGCAAGTGTCCTTTCGTCTACTCACCTTTTATGGTTGCCACTTTCCTGGTTGCGGTACCACAGTTTGATTCGTTTCGCTCCTCCCCGATATTCATCGATTACATTTTCATCCGCATTGTTGATAGAGTTTGAAGGAAGACTTACTTGGCCGATTATCATTTTGTACTCTGCTTTACTAAATATAATTTGTAAAGACTTACAGATATATCTTGCAGTTCATTTATACGCAAATTGTACTTAAGTATTTAATTAAACTTATTGCTATTACATTTATTTATTTATTTTATTTATTTATTTAAAATTGTAAGCAGCAGGCTGAGTACCCAGTAACAGCTTACAGCTGAACAATTACATTGAAAGAAAGAAATTAAAGTACAATAAATTTATAGATAATAAAACCTATAAAACCTCCCCTGGTAAAAACCTCCCCATGCTATTTAATTTATGTCTCCCCCCTCCTTTCTCTGGATGGCTTTTAAAACCTCTGGGTATTGGAAGTTTAATTAACGATTTTAATTAAAAGAAATTAAAAGTACGTGACAGTTATGCTGCTAAAAGTGGATAATTCATTCTTCTCAAGAATGAAAATAAAATTTAATTACGCAGTGAAAGGGTTAAGTGAACTAAATTAACACGGTTCCCTCTACGCTAATCCCAGGCAATGCTGGGCACTCCAGCTAGTCTATATATATAAAGAAGGATGTTTGTTTATTGTGGGTGGGTGGATGGATTTGTATTTTATACAAATCTACAGTTGGATTTGTATTTTATACAAATCTACAGTTTTATTCTGATCTTGATAAAATTTTGCATACTTGCCCTTCAAAGCAAGAGGAAGGTCACTGTCTACCTCAGATCAACCACTAGCAGAGGACCCGGCATTGCCCATATATTATACATGTAGGTAAAAAGGTCAGAAATTTTCTCAAGAAGTTAAATTATAACTCGAAATTGGTTAAATAATAACCCAGTCAATACAACACAGAGTGAAGGGGGTATCCATTCTAAGAATAATCCGAAGGACTGGAGTTCAAGGTGATAGTCTGGGACTTTATTTGCCTCTTATTGAATTGCCTAAGATTAAAATGATATCCATCTTTACCACCGGGGAACATCATTGGAATCATTAGATCCTAGTTTATCTTGCCCTTGACGTAAAATCTCTTATACCCTCTTGCTGTATTCGAAACTCCCGTTGTTGAGATGTTTCCAATGCCCATATAGATTTTTCTGTTTTAGTTGCAGAGTTTCTCTGACCAATACACGTTCTTTCTCTTACCTTTCTAGGCACATAAAATTTTGACAGTCGTCTAGATATTTGATATAGAGGTCAAGAGGACACGTGTGACTCATTTTCCTGTATAGACACTGCCTTATTTATGTCCTATCACTGCATCTTCATTTTGTGCTCATTATTAATAATTCTTGGAAACTCATCGCAATACCATCATCTCAGTTTCCAAAGTATTCACATTCACACAGAATATAGTCAAAATATATTGATATGAAATGTTTGGATCTCCTGGGTGATAAACCCACTGTGGCTTGGACTCTTTTTTTTTTAATTAAATTTTGCAATTTCTTTAAAATAAACATAATTTCTTAGTTACATAATCTCACTTTAGATGTTCACTTGATGTTGTTGCAATTCCCACTCTTCATCACTTTGTGTAGTCTAGCAATCGCTGATTCTTCTATTTCCTTGATTACCATTTGCTCAATACAGCACGAAGTTAAAGGAGTGATTCCTCTGCTGTCCTTCCACTCTTTCTCAGTAGTTTGCTAACTCTCCATTATCTGCAGTTGCTGATCAATTTTAAAGATTTTCTAGAAATTGTTAAGAAAAGCCTGAACTAGAACAAGAACTCTCTTTTCTAAGAAAAGCATGAATAACAGGAACTCTATGCATTGTTACAAATTGAAACTTACCTATAATGCACAAACTTTGCCTTGCATTATCGGTCGTGAGATATATATTGCTGATCCTTGCATAATGTTGGTGCATTGAGTGGTGACACTATTGTTGATATGTTTTGTTGCACAAACATTGTCTCGCATTGTTGGTCATGAGATATTTCTCATTAATATGCCCTGACATAATCATGAGTATCGATTTTTTATCAATATATATTATGCTCTCGAATTGTGAAGGTCAAATATGCAAAATTTAATCAAGATCGGAAAAAACTGTAGACTTATATAAGAAGCAAACCCACAAACCCACCCACAAACATCCTTCTTTATATATATAGAAAGAAAGATGGTATAAACACGCAATACACCAACAATGCATAGAATTCCTTTTACTCAGGCTTTTCTTAGAATTGAGAGTTCTTAGTGTTTAACAACTTCTCGAAACACTTTGAAAATGATCTGTAATTGGAGATATTGAAGATTTAGCAAACTATTGAGAAAGAGTGGACAGATGAGAGAGGAAGCAGTCTTTTAGCCCCGTGCTGTATTGAGCAAATTGTAAACATGTCAATAGAAGAATCGGCGACCGCTAGATTATACAAGGTGATGAATGGCCTAGTTTTGCATCTAGATATAGAGAGCAGACTATGAATTGCAACAACACCAAGTGTACATCTAAAGTAAGATTACGTGGCTAAGAAATTATTTAGGCCAGCTATGGCATACTTGGAGAGGTCCATCCATTGTCAGCATTTTAAATTTTTTTTTGAATTTTCCTTATGAATTTTTTACTGTATTAATTTTAAACGTTTGCATGTGTTTTTGTTAAGATATTTAAATTATAATAAAAAAAAAAACGAGACCGAGCCTAGCGGGTTTATTTGGTAGCACAGGAGATCCAAACATTTCATAAAAATACATTTTGACTAAATTCTGTGTGAATGTGTATATTTTGAAAACTGAGATGATGATACTGCGATGAGTGAACGTTCGTTACCAAGAATTATTAATAATGAGCATAAAATGACGATGCAGTGACAGGACATAAGTAAGGCAGCGTCTATTGTGGAGGAAAAGGAGTCACACGTGTCTTCTTGGCCTCCATATCAAACATCCATGCGACTGGCAAAAATATATGTGCCTGGAAAGCAAAGAGAAAGAAAAAGCATTGGTCAGAGAAACTCTGCAACTAAAACTCTGCAGAAAAATCTATATGGGCTTTGGAAACATCTGAACAAAGAGAGTTTCGATTAGAGCAAGACTGTATAAGAGCTTCTATGTCAAGGGCAAGAAAACCTTGAGTCTAATGTATTCAGTGATGTTCCCTGGTGGTGAAGATGGATATCATTTAATTCTTAGGCAAGTCAACAAGAGGTAAATAAAGTCGCAGTATATCACCTAGAATTTCTGTCTTTCGGATTTTTCTTAGAATGGATAGCCCCTTCGCTCTGTGTTGTAATGATTGAGTTATTATTTTACCAATTTTAGAGTTATAATTTAACTTCTTAAGATTGTTCTTCTTACCTACAAGTATAATTATCCCAGGCAACGCCGGGTCCTCTACTAGTCTATATATATACAGAAGGATGTTTGTTCGTTTGTGGGGATTGGGATTGTATTTTATATTCCAATCTTGATGAAATTTTGCATACCTGAAAATTCAAAGCATGAGGAAGCACACTGTCTACCTCAGATTTCGAAAAAATAATAATTATGTATATTTACTTACTTACTTAATTTTCAAACCCACTTATCCATTAGAGTCGCAGGGGCAGCAGCCCTATGGAGGATCTCCAGCGACCTTGATCTTCCGCCATCAGACGTATGTCCTCCCTGGTAATACCCAAGCGACTCGAACCTAGATTCTACCCACCTGGTTCTAGGCTGACCCCTTGGTCTCTTACCCACTGGCTTGAAAAATAACAACTGCCTAGGAAGACGAAATTGCGGCATCCGTATCATGTGGCCATACCAGCGCAACTGAGATCTCTCAATGCGGAGAAGTAGCGGACTAACACCTAAAGACTCTCTTATTGCGCTGCTGTGCACTCTATCTAGTAGGGTACACCTGCCACACCTCTCATAAATCTCATTTCAGCCGCTTGTACCCGCGATCGCACTCTTTTGGTCATTACCCAAGCCTCATGACCATAGGTGAGAATGGGGACAAAGATAGATTTGAAGATGGAGAGCTTGGCTTTGTTACCCAGCTCGCGTTTTGTTTACCACGGATCGCCACAGTTCACGCCCGACACAGCTTGGTGCACCGATCCTGCTCCTGCCATTCATCACTCGTGAATGCAATCCTGAGATACTGAATTTCTCCACCCATCTTATTGAGGCTCCCCTAACATGGAGAACGCACTGAGCAGGCTGTCTTGAAAGGACCAGAACCTCAGTTTTAGCCACACTGATCTTCAACCCAGCTTCATCACATTTGGCTGCAAACTGGTCCAGTTCAGGCTGAAGGTTCGTGCGAGAAGACCTAAGGAGGACAAGGTCATCAGCAAAGAGCAAACTCTACACTAGGCAGTCGACCACATAAACACGCTCATCGCCTTGGCTGCCTATGTCTATCCAGTCCATAAAGGTAATGAACAAGAGGGGCGACAGTACGCACCCATGGCGGAGTCCAACACCCATGGTGAACGGCCTTAACTTAATGCCATTTATCCGGACATACATCTCAAAGCTTTTGTACAGAGACATGATAGCAACCAGTAATTGCCCATCCACTCCATACTCTTGCATCACTTGCCAGAGCTTCACCAGAGGAAGTCTGTCATATGCTTTTTTAAGATCCACAAAGTAAGCGAGACCTCTTTTGCGTACTCCCAGGATTTCTCAAAGATTTGCCTTAGAGCAAAGATGTGATCTGTCGTGATTCGGCTAGGTCGGAAACCACACTGCTCCCCCACAGTTTGGAGTCGACTATTTCCCGACCTCTCTTCTCCAGACACTTAGCGTACACTTTCCCAGGAATGCTGAGCAAAGAGATGCGTCGATAGTTGTTGCAATCTCTCTGATCTCCCTTTTTGAAGATAGGGATCACAATTCCTGTCTGCCATTGCTTAGGGGCCTTTCCCTTAAATCGATATAAAGAACCAACAATGCAAGGCAAAGTTTCTGCAACTACGAGGGGAGTTCAATAAGTAATGCAACACATTTTTTTCTGAAAAAGAAGGTTGTTTTATTCAGCATTCAAATCCACTATGTTATTCCCCAATCATTTAGCTACACAACACTATTTTTCAAAGTAATCTCCATTCAATGCTACGGCTTTGCACCACCTTGAAGTGAGGGCCTGTACACCTGCACGGTACCATTCCACTGGTTGATGTCGGAGCCAACGTCGTGCTGCATCAATAACTGCTTCATCATCCGCGTAGTGCGTCCCACGGACTGCGTTCTTCATTGGGCCAAACAAATGAAAATCCGTCAATCTGATCGAATGAGAGTGTTCGCATGTTCCGACATTGCAGGAGTCAGAGCAGTACACGGCCGGCCAGCTCGCGGGAGATCAGACAGTTTTGCTTGACCTTGCGGCGATGATAACACACGCTTTGCCCAACGACTCACCGTGCTTTTGTCCACTGCCAGATCACTGTAGACATTATGCCAGCGCCTATGAATATCTGAGATGCCCTGGTTTTCCGCCAAAAGAAACTCAATCACTACCCGTTGTTTGGAACCCACTTCCATTGTAGACGCCACTTTAACAGCTCACTATAACGCTGTCACATATCGGACGTCACTGAAACTTTACGAGACGAAGCGGAAATGTTTGAAAATGTTCCACAAGAAATGTCCAGTTTTTTCAACCAAAATTGGCCGAGAAAAAAAATGTGTTGCATTACTTTTTGAACTCCCCTCGTATAATTATCAACAATGGTATCAACACGCAATGCACCAACACAACGCAGGGATTAACAATATATATCTCGTGACCAGCAATTGAAGGCAAATTTATTGTTATATAGAAACGGCTCAATTTGTAAGAATGCATAGAATTTCTTTTATTCAGGTTTTTTCTTAGTACTTAACAACTTCTGGAAGATCTTTAAAAACGATCAGCAACTGGAGATAGCAGACTATAGGGAAAGAGTGAAAAGACGAGAGAGGAAGCATTCCTTTAGCTCCGTGATATACTGATCAAATGGTAAGCACGTCAATAGAAGAATCGGCGATCACTAGACTACACAAATTGAAGAATGGCCAAGTTTTGCTTCAAGACATCGAGAGCAAAGTGGGAATTGCAACAACATCAAGGGGAACATCTAAAAGTAAGATTACGTGACTAAGAAATGGTTTAGGCAAGCAGTGGCATAATTGGAAAAGTCCATACATTGTGAGTGGTTAAATTTTTTTTTTGAATTTTCATTATAAATTTTTACTGTATTAATTCTAAGCGTTTTCATGTGTTTATTTTAAAGAAATTGCAAAATTTAAGCCACAGTCCAAGCCACAGTGGGCTTATCACCCAGGAGATCCAAACATTTAATATAAATACATTTTGAAAATATTCTGTGTGAATGTGAATATTTTGGAAACTGAGAGGATGGTAATGCGATGAGTTTCCAAGAATTATTAATAATGAGCACAAAATGAAAATGCAGTGATAGGACATAAATAAGGCAGTGTCTATACAGGAAAAGGAGTCACACGTGTCCTCTTGACCTCTGTATCAAATATCTAGACGACTGTCAAAAATTTTATGTGCCTAGAAAGGTAAGAAAAAGAACGTGTATTGGTCAGAGAAACTCTGCAACTAAAACAGAAAAATCTATACGGGCATTGGAAACATAATGAGCATAAAATGATGATGCAGTAATAGGATATAAATAATGAAACAAAAGAGTCAGACGTGTCTCCCTTGAGCTCCTTATCAAACTTCCAGACGACTCGCAAAAAATTTATGTGCCTAGAAAGGAAAGAGAAAGAACGAATAGTGGTCAGAGAAACTCTGCAGCTAAAACAGAATAGGCTATACGGGCATTGGAAACATCTGAACAACGGGAGTTTCAAAGAGAGTAAGAGGGTATACGAGCTTATACGTCAAGGGCAAGAAAAATTTGGGTCCAAAGTATTCAGTGATGGTGAAGATGGACATTGTTTTACTCTGAGGCAAGTCAAGAAGAGTTTAAATAAAGTCCCTGTATATCATATAGAATTCCTATTTTTCGTAGAAAGGATAGTCCCTTCGCTCTGTGTTGTATTGATTGAGTTTTTATTTAACAAGTTTAGATTTATAACTTGACTATTTGAGATTGTTCTGTTTACAAACAATTGTAATTTACCCGGGCAAAGCCAGGTCCTCTGCTACAGGCTGATTCAGAGTGATATCCGGCATTTCCAAATTTTACTACTTATTTTATAACATAAACTAACCAAACCGGATTCAAAACGCAGGAAAATTCAAATATTTTTAACCTTCCTGCAGTTGGAGGCTGTGGTGGCAATAGTGTCGCGATGATAGTAAAGTTAGCGGCTGTGAATGAAAAGGCATATTGCGTCTTTTAGTATGCAAAATCAAACTGTATATTTTTTGTCCAGCGGGGATTTTGTAGGCAATTTCCTAAAGATTGCTCCACTGACAAAGGCATCCGTAAGTGGTATGATCAAATTCTGGAAACTGAAGGCCACGTGTAAGTGAAGAAAAGGTGGAATCAAGAAGGGTCATGTACACCAACAGCCCACAGATATCAACTCTTAAACCTAGTTCTGAACTGCAACTTCCATAAACAAATGTGTAGCGCGTGTTGAGGAGACGAATGAATTCGTAATGCTATCAGATTAATAACAGCAGACATTCTGAACGGAGTTTGAGATGAGATTGACCGGGTGACTCGAGGGCGTCACATATACCATTTGTAATATGTTAGAATAAATAAATGTTTGAGTTTTCCTGCATTTCAAACCTTGGTTAGTTTCTGTTATAAAATTGGTTAGTTTCTGTTATAAAATAAATGCATAGTAAAATTTTGAAATGCCGGAGATCATTTTCAATCACTCTGTTTTAGTAATTAAAAACTATTATATCCTTCTTTAATTTCAGGCTCATTCTTCGTGAATGACTGGCCTTTCTATTCTGTAAACAAAAAATTTAACTCGAAAAGCAAATTCTTCTTACAAGATTAGATATATCGAGATTTTCAAGTAAGGGGTGTGCTAACAAAGACAAAGGAAACCACTCTTCCGCAAAAAAATCGTTTAATAACTTTAACAAACAATAACAAAATAATAGAACTATGATAATACAGACAGGAAGAGGCTATCCTTCAGAGTGTACACACAGGAACCAGAGTTAGAATGGTTTTGACAACCGAGAATCGCTCAGTGTAATGAAAAAAAAGCAGCACGAATGGCTCACTTTACACGCTCGCCCAAAAAGTAAACCAAATGAGGTATACTGAAATGGGAATGAAGCCTGATAAACCTCTTAGGTTATCCAGAAAAGAGTCCCTTCATCGCTGGGACGAGAATTAGATTACAGATTGACGAATAGCGAACCCCCAAAAACTAGGATCTAAGAGATCCAGTTGTTAGGGAAGTCGGCCATGTTAATGTCCTCAAAAATGACATCCAGTTATGATGGGGTCTTCGAAACCTGAAGGGACCCCTAATAACGAGAGAGTGGTCCAGAATACCAGCAACAAAAGTATTTTCATTATTTTCCATCTTGGGCAGCATGATTCTGAGAAGTGTTTGGACTCATTTTGGTTCATATGAGTTATCCCCAGATCGTCATAGATGGAGAGGTTGTTGGCAACCCTTCTATCAAGTTGGCAATGGACCGCAAGGTATCATTTTGGAATGTATGAAGACCCCCTAACTCGATTTGAAGATGGAAAACCAAGCATGCATACCGTGAAGTAGAACAGAATCATTACCTTGAAAACATAAAGGATGAAGGGCCTGAACGGTTTTTGCCTTTGCATGTGATGAACATGGCTTAACACTTGTTAAGATTCAGCTTTAAGCGTCATTTAGAGAGCCAGCTATCACAATGGTGTAGATCTTTTTGTAGACGACTGATGATGTGGGCTGGATTGCGTGCCCAAGTAATAATCATCAGCAAACAAGTAAAGATTGTACTTTGCAAACTTAGGAAAGTCGTGAATAAAGAAATTGAACAAGGCTGGCCCCAGGACAGAGCCTTGGAGAACACCTGCATTTACATGACAAAGAGCAGACAAGGAGTCACCAACCTTAGCACGAAAGGTCCTATTTGTCAGGAAGGAGCGAACCAATGCAATTAGGTTGTCAGGGAAGCCATAGGTAATCATCTTGCAAATGAGCTGATCATGCCAGACTTGATCAAAGGCCTTTTTTACGTCAAGAAAGACGAGACCACCGAACATCGAAAGATTGAGAGAACCGTTCATATCAGCTGACAGGAGTGTGCTGTGTGAAAGCTGAATTGCTTGTCACGAATAAGTTAGTTTACCTCGCAGTAATCATTGAACCTATTGAGAATAGTGCACTCAAATTCCTTGGAAAGCATTGTTAGTAAACTAATGGGCATATAGCTGGATGAAGTCCTGGCTTGGGAATAGTGAGGATGACTGACCATGACTACGGAAATGGTCATTAAGCCAGCAATTATTCATGACCTTAGTGATGAAACAAACAACATTGGAGGCAAATCCTTGAGAGCACTGTTGGTGAAGGTATCGATGCCCGCTGCCTTTTTGCTTTTGAGGTGCTGAATGATGTTCAAAATCTCGGAGGTGCCAATGATAGGAGAGGTTAGAGCACGTTGAGACTGGCCATAGGTGTCACACATATCTTTAAGTTTACGAGTAATGTTAACCAAACAGTACTCCTTAGGTGTAGTGAATTGACTCTTCATTGAATCAGCGAAAAGTTGAGCTTTGTCCTGGTCATTGCTAACAAAATTGCTACTTTCTGTAAGCAGAGGAAGGAGTTCAATGGCTCTCTTGGTTTTAAGGATCCTGACTGTGTTCCAAAGAGACTTGTCTTGGATAGACAGACTCTTGATTTTGTCATTCTATCTTTGATTAAGTAAGTCCTGGACTTGCTCGCTGACCTTGCGTGATAACCCATTTTACCTCGTTTTGAAATGCGAGAACCTTGTATGCTGTCACAGTCTTCTGAAAGTATTTTTTCCTGAATGGCCTACCTGATGTTGGAGAAGTACTAGCATCGGAAACCATGATAATGGTGTGAGTGACATATTTGATATTTTCATTGATATCGTTGTTACAGAGGATCTTGATAAGTTCTCTAAAAAAATTTCCAGCCCTGCTTTTAACGAAGATTTAACCTCAGATCAATATTTATCAAAATTTAGAGCAACTGGTAGGTGATCAGATGATAAAGGAACACCTAAACATATTGTAGATCAGGATATTCGGTGGAATGTAATACGTCTACCCAACTCGGTCATAATCATGTCCTGATTGATAACATGGTCATCAAAAGAGGAAACGTTTGTTCTTCCTTTCTTTACGTGGAAGAAATGCTCACCAATTCTCGTGGTAATTTTTCTTCGGCTCTGGCCATAATAAAAGCCTTCACAAGAGCCACATGTTAATTTATAAATTCCAAGTCTGTCTTCTTTCGGTATCCTAACTTTGATACAGCTATTGGCAGTTGGATATTGTGATTGTTGAAGGCAATTTAAAGCTAAATAATTTAGCTAATTTAGTGAGGCCCTTGCTCAGTATTCTGTTATATGGAAGAACAAAATAGTAATTTTTGTCTTCTGTTTTTTTCCAACGTTGTAGCCTTCTGTAGATTCAGACATCCGATGAGTTTCTTGGTCAACTTGTGTATGGTTGCTTGATTGTAGCCGTTGCTTGTGGCACTTTCTTTAATAATATTTAGTTCTTTGGAACGGCTCTCTTTGCTGAGAGGAAATTTGAAAGTTCTCATAATTAGATGGTAGAACATAGCCAATGTATGAGCATAACCTCAGGCAATAATTATTCTTACATTATATATTGAAACTTAAATGATTGTTGAATCTGATTGTGTAATTTGCACCCCCTAAGGTAAAAGGCTGTGATCTCAGAATGACATCATTTCAATTTTCAAATGTAGACATATAGTGGACATTTCCGGCTGTTGTTTGGTCCACTATTTTTTGAATGCTATAAAGAATTCCCCCAAATTTTGAAAGAATTCCCCCAAATTTGATTTTTCTAGACGTTCTGGAACCTGAGTTATTAGCACGTTGATCTTGGTAGCGGCGTTATTATTTCTGTTTATATCTCAGTTATCGTTGAAATTGGGACCCATATTCATATGAACATTTTTGCTTAGAATCACCCATATTACCTCCCCTCAAAGTTTGCACCAGGAATTTTCAGACACCCTGTATATTGCACTTGTCGATAATGCTGATTACCTAGAAACTGTATTAAATTTAATTAAATCTGGTCTGTTCGTTAAGCTGGGTCATAATTCCTTAAATATTGTATTAAATATTGTACTTTTATCATTAAACAATTCCCTAATCTCCAAATTTGTATCACATAATGCATTGTTACCAAGATTATATAGTACTTAGTAAATAGGCCATTTTGTGAGAAGCGGCTAGCGACATGGTAGAACATGACGTCATGGCAAGTTCCTGTAACCGGCCAAGGGGAAACCAACTGCCCCCTGTAACCAAATAGGTTGGGGTATATATCAATTATTTAGCCCCGGAGGGGGACGTCGTAGACAGAACGCCGAAGGCGTTCGAGTAACGGAAAACAGTGACCAATGAGCCTCACGAGAGTGGTAAATTTAAACACGGCCTGCCAGATTGTAAAAGGCCTGTGCGAAAGTCTTTTCTGCGCTCTCCCTTCCATTTTTCGCCATGACGTCATGTTCTGCCGTGTCACTAGCCGTCAGTATTTTGTGCCAGTTTTGCTCCAATATGGCCACCATTTCCTGTCCACTTCCACTACCTGTTCTCTTATTGGTGCAATCAGGTCACATGACCATCATCTTCTGACATCACGATGCAATTTGTTATGCCACATCCTGTCATGTGACTGGAAGTGATGTTTTTTCCAAGATGGCATCGGGCAACAACCTGTTTCCACTTTTAGTTTCGCTTACAGTGTCGGTTTCGTTCTTTGAATCTCTGTTTCAGTTTTTTGCAATCTATTTCGCTCTCCGTTTCCCTTTTGACAAATGACTGCTATGCCCTCCACTGATAAAAAAAAAATGAAATTTTTGTTTGAATTCGGTGGAAAAATAATATTACTCCTCTGCACATTTAAAAAAATTTTAAGTTAAATAAATTGCAAGTTTTTATGTTTTCAATCTCTTTCTATTTGACCATGCAATTTCCAATTTTTTGGTTACCAACTTATTTCAGGTTTATTAGGGAACATATACAAAGTCTGGCTACTTTCGACTCTTGGCACTGTCTCTTCCAGATATTTGAAGACTGGCAATAGCTGGTTATTATTATACAAGTTAGTGATTTGGTAGTATGTCTTTCTGTGGATTGCACGTTCATAAATGGGAACCAAACCATTGTCCGAAGTTTGAACATTTTCGATATTCTCCTCGTTGTATGTATGCAAATTTCTTTTATATTCCATTTATTAATGGAGATTATCACGAAGTTCGATTAAAAATATGGATGATTTTGATTTGTTTTTCATTGTTTGATGCAATAAAAGGGGAAGATGCACCAAACAAATAAATTTTTCTTCTAAATCGAATCTTTCAAAAAAACCTCAATTATTTTATCTTTCTTTTATGATATAAATTTAATTCAATTTATTTGTTCGTTCTTGTTTAAACTCTTGTTCTTGTTTGAAAAATTATTTATCACTTTTATGATATTAACTAAATTCAATGTAATTAACGTGAAACAAACTCTTTTCCAATATTTTGTGCACAAGGGTTTATTTCCCAGTGATTATATGCCTATCCACAGTTATATCTCGTTTCTCAAACTTAATTCAATGTATTTGTTCGTTCTTGTTTGATAAATCTTCTTCTGATATTTTTGTACTTGTTCTTTCTTATTAGTTGTTGTTCAAATGACATTTAAAAAAACATGCCTGATGTTTGCTCGTTTCATTTGTTCAAAAAATATGATGAAATCATTAACTCTGACTCTCAAGATAATTGGTCTGGTTGTGCCTATACAGGGTGATTTACATCGAATGTAAAATACTTAAAGGGGGTATTATAGAGGTTAAGATAAACACAAAACGTCCTATGAACATGGGTCCGAATTTGAACGATAACTGAGATATGAACAGAAATAAAAATGCAAACACCAAGTTCAACAAGTTAATAACTCAGGTTCCGTAAGGCCTAGATTAATGAAATTTGGAGAAATAACAGGGTTCATAAGACTGTGTATACCGTTAAAATTTGATCTAATTCTAACAAGTAGTTTCCGAGTTACTCATTCAACATCATAACACGTGCTCACTTGTGAGTACTAACTAGCACTTGTTACAATTTTGACTGTGTAACTCGGAAACTTCTCGTTGGAATTCAATCAAATTTTAACGGTATACACAGTCTTATTTACCCTGTTACTCCTCCAAATTTCTTTAATCTAGGCTTCACAGAACCTGAGTTTTTAACTTGTTGATCTTGGTGGCGGCATTTTTATTTCTGTTCATATCTCAGTTATCGTTCAAATTCGGACCCATGTTCATAGGACGTTTTGTGTTTATCTTAACCTCTATAATACCCCCTTTAAGTATTTTACATTCGATGTAATTCACCCTGTATATTCTCAATTGCGTTAACCTTTCCTTTTGGCAATTTGTGAGACACACAATGAACTATCTTCTTTGCAATTTTAGTTTTCCACGATCTCGTTAATCATGACTTCACAGGTTAGTATTTTTTGTTATCAAGATTATTACTTTTTATACGCTAAAACGGTAAAACAGATAAAATAGAGGTTTATTTCTTTATTATTTTTTTCAGATAACTGAACCTTTTGTTCAACAATTAGGCTCTGACATTTTTGTCTCCTTGAACTTTTTCAACAACAATGTGTATGTTCATTTGAGAAAATTTATAAAATATCAGAAAGGATCTTACCCTTCTAAACAGGAAGGTCATTATTTTGAAGAACTCGCCTGGAAACGCTTTGTAGACAAGATTGAAGTGATTATATCAGCATTGAAATCTGAAATTTCAGAATCTTTTCCTGTTACTGACGCAAGTTAATAACAGATGGAAAATAAAGGTCTCTTGACCAGACTATGAACAAGAATTTATTTTAAAGAAAATAATTTCCTACGTCTTATGGTTTTGTTACAAGATATTGATAATGTTATTCTTAAGTAGCGTCAAAAACTCCGTTCCTTCATCATCAGATGACGAAGATGATGAGCAGTCGATTTTTGCATTTATTTTCCAATACTTAAAAGTGAAAAACTTTTTTTACCTTTGAATAATGTTTGATTGGGCTTATTTCTAACGTATTCATACAATTCTATTTATTCAGCACTGACTTATTAAAATTAAATTTCTCGGATCATCTTGACTCTTTGTTAGTGGAAACCAGCAGGCGTGTGGGTATTATCAAGCGTTTTGCTGGTTTCTTTAGGAGACAAGACACGTTTCTTATGTGATATAAATCTTTTGTTTTATCTAAGATTATGTACGCCCCATGGATTTGGTTTTCGGGCAGTACTCAGTAATTTGACCATCTACAAGTGAAGCTGCTGAGTTTTTATCGTTTTCTTCGTTGTACTGAGAAAATCACAGACTCCGCCTCCCTGGTCTCATTATTTAATTTGCAATTAATTTTTAATAAAATATTACTTAAAATTTTGCTAAAGATAATTAATGGGAGTATTTTTTCTCCTCAAACTCTCGATCTTATTGGCTTTCGGGTTCCGAATTCCAGAAGATCCCGTCAACGTTTGATTTTTTTGGGGAAAAGAAGGACGAATGTTATGAAACTTGATCCTGCAAACAAACTAGTAGATATTCTCAATAAGTCCTTCCCCCACTTGGATATATTTTTTGATAAACGCTGTTCCTTTTCTGAAACTAGTTAGTTTTGTTTTTGCCTGCGTGAGTGTGTGTGTGTTTTATCCTTGTTGTTACTTATTAAATGATATTATTTTACTATTATTATCATTATTTATTATTGTTATTATTTTATTTTACTAATGTTTTGTCTGACTCGGCCGGTGTTTGGCTTTGTTTTTTTATTAATTTATTTTATTATTATTATCGTTATTATAACATTCCTATTACCTTTTTTTCTTTATTAGTCTATTTTATATGTATCATTAACCCCGCTTTGGGCTTCCGCCTGTTGGGGGGCAACATAGGGCCTCATCTTCCGGTTTATCCGGTGGATTGTATCCCTGCTGTTGCTACTTTATTATTTATTATTATTATTTAATAATATGTGTAATATAATACTTAGAATATAATAATAAAAATGAAATTCTCTTATTTGCCTTCAATTTTATCTTCTAAGCAAAACTAATTTAAATTTAAATATACATTTGTTTTATTTGTTAAAAAAAGATTAAGTAAGAAAGAGTTATTTTACTATAAAATGTTGTGGGAAAGAAGATAATTTACAATTTTCAATTTAACTTCCCAATTAATTTTTCCATGTAAATTATAAAAAGCCCGCATTTAAAAATAAGAAAATAAAAAAAAATAAATCGTATAATATTTAATTTATAAAAAGATTTCCATACTAACATTTCACATATGCAACCCACCCATAATCTACAATCTACACCACATATTCAATTTTAAAAAACCTGCTTTTAAATCTTCCAATTGTTTTACACTTAACTGCAAAAAAGATGTTCACTGGAGCAGTTCATTTCACAATAATTGTGGAAAGAAAATGAATTCCATAGTTGTTGCAAAACTAAAATATATCCCACATTGTAGCCAAAATGGGCATCTCCTCGATGCAGAAAAGATGTATTCATTGCATGTAAAGCAGTTTCTGAATTTTGAATTTTGAAGAAATTAAAGCCAGTCATAAAAAGGAAAGGGATGGACATGATATAATTTTCAATAGCCAAAAGATAATAAAGGCAATTTTATGAGTTTATTAAAACCATTAAAAAATTCCTTACAATAATTTCATTAACTTGAACGTTTTCTAGTGCCTGCACTCATCATCAGAAGTTTAGAGGGAATGACACATAAATTTAAAAATTAAAAAGTAAAGAATTCATAAGACTCTACACATAGAAAGGGAAGGAAGATCATATGATCATCCATTTCTTGAGTAGAGTGATGCCGTCGCTAGAGTGTGTTCAGCTTTATTGATAAAAATGCTTCTTATATTAGTCTTTTCTTTCGTTCTTTCTTCCTGGCTAAGACTCTAACTCCGCACCATTTCATTTTATGACCAGTAGCAAAGCAGTATCTATCAATGGCACTATCTACATAAAGTAGATGAATCGCTCTCTCATGCTCCTGCAATCGGGATATGAAAAGGCAGTCCGTCTGTCACACATAATTAGCATCACAATTTTCACAAACCAAATCAGTCATATTCACCAGACTCTGAAAATTAAAATCTTCCTTATATAATAATTATTTCATTGAGTTTCTTATTCATAGATGTCAAACAAAATGCTATTATAACATTTAAAAATTGTTAAATCTAGGAGAATTATAATTTCTTTTTTAAGGAATTAACGTGAAATTCCAAATTTGAATTTGAAGTAAGATAAGATGTAAAGTCTCTAAGATCATCTAAATCAATTATTATTAAATTATCTTCCACGTAGCACACCCGCATTTAATTTAGGAAGAAAGAGGCGAATTATTAATTATTTCTTTTTCCCAATTGTTTAAATAAATATATGACAGGGTAGGGGGTAATGGGTTGCCCATTGGCAAACCATTATATTGTTTATACAACTTATTTTTGAATTTAAATTGACTATTGTCTATACACATTTTAAAAATATATAGTATACAAATAACCTTTTCGAATTCAAATTTATATCTAAGATTTTGTTTTATAATAGCTAGAGTTTCTTGTATTGCGATATTATTATACATATCTTTGACATCAATGGTGTAAATTTTCCAGTTAGGTTTATATTTGATATTCATTTGATTGAAATGAACTGCTCCAGTGAACATCTTTTTTGCAGTTAAGTGTAAAACAATTCGAAGATTTTAAAAGCGTTTTTTTAAATTTAATATGTGATGTAGATTGTAGATTATGGGTGGGTTGCATATGTGAAAAAAATGTAAATTTGGAAATCTTTTTATAAATTAAATATTTTACAAATTTTTTTATTTTCTAATTTTCAAATGTGGGCTTTTTATAATTTTTATTAAAAAATTAATTGGGAAGTTAACTTGAAAATTGTAAAAGAAAGAGTTATTTTTTGTTAATAAAGCAATAGGTTTTTCAGCAAAAAAGGATTTTATATTCACATTTTTGAAATTACAATAAATCAATTTTTAAAAAGATATTAAAAGTTTCTTTTAACTCTTTTTACATTTTAAATGTAGTGTGGTAGAAAAAATTAAAAAATACTTGTAAATATCCGACTATCTACGTGATCTTTAAAAAAAAGATATGAAAAGTCTTATATATTAATTAGGATAAATAACACTCCTTTAATTAAATGAAGACAAATAAATTAAAATAAATATAAGAAAAACAATGAAAAAGTCACCCAATTGATACAATAAAAGTTGAAGGACGAAAACATAAAGTTTCTCTACAAGTCCTGCATTCCATTTTTGTTTTCGTCCTTCAACTTTTATTGTATCAATTGGGTGACTTTTTCATTGTTTTTCTTATATTTATTTTAATTTAATTGTCTTCATTTAATTAAAGGAGTGTTATTTATCCTAATTAATATATATTTATCACAACTCCTACGAATAGTCTTATGCTCATATAATATGTTTTGTCGTTACTTTTCTTAGCGAGAATTTAATAAATTTAATCATTATAATTTTAGTAGTTCATACTCATACTTATTCTTTTCCAAGCTTATTGTTTCCATCGAGTAGTTTTCATCATTTTTAAAGTTCTCAATTACAGGACTAAAACTACGCTCATTGTGAACTGCCGCCCGGAGTTGGGCTTTGCTGCTAAACGCAACAGTCCACTACTTGCAAGGGGGATTATAAATCTTGTTGCAAAGTTCCAATTTGCCAAAATACACTCAAAAAGATATTAAAAAAAACTATAGAAATTTAATATTACTTTTGGGTTATAATAATAAGTAAACAAAATGTATATTTACAGTTGAATAACGAGAATCACAAAAACAGGACTTCAATTCACTTTTTTTATGGAAAAATTTTTCCAAATAAAAATTTATAACTTTATTTACAATAAATACTTGTTTGTAAAAGTAATAACGAATACTCGAATCTAGAAGCTTATGATCAGCTTTGTTTGAACATTTAAAACAGTTCATCCCACTGCCCACTTTCGCCCTTCATGGGATAAACAGAACTGAGCGAACGACGCTCGGAATATCCTATGCCATCCCGTACGTAAATCGGACCGAGTTTTTTTCGCTTATTCTATCACTACCATTTGCCACCTAGCGGATTTTATAGTAATGTTTTTTCCGCCGAGCAAATAATGCGTGAATGCAGTCCTCTATTCTCAATAGATCTTTAAAATTTAATATAATAGTTTTGTTTTATTTTAATTATCTCCACACGTCATTTATTATGTTTACCAATATTGATTATATGAATTTTATAATCATTTTTTTTCTGATATGATCCTATTTACAATTTTTGTTATTGACTCTTCTGTCACATTTGTGTTTGATGAAAATGCTCTCCAATCATTGGGAGTAAAAGATACACCTTTCGGAGTGGGGTAGAGTTTTCCTGTACTTGAGATCGCATATTTTCTAATATGTATTTTTTTTTATTAATTAATTGGATCCAATACGTCCATCCAGGGCCTGTATGGCCAGAGGCCGACGAGTTGGGTTCCTGGATGGTCTTGGATTCACGAATTTTTTCATTGTTTTCAGAAGATTTAAAGGTCTGATTACATAACGATTAGAGTTGTATCTCCTTATTTAGTTTCAAAAGATTATCAGAAAACATTTAAATAACTCATAAGTTATTGATTTTCCAAATGATTATAATAATTTTTTCTTTTTATTCAGTTTTTCATTCAACCTAGATAATAAAGAATCATAATCCTAGACATAGTATAATCTTTCAACTTCTTTTGCAAAAATGATAAACAAAATTGATTCTGCTAAGGGAAGTTCTTTTTAATTGTTTCTACATAACTTGTAGTCTATTTTTTGCAAGTGTGTTGTGTAATGGAACTGGTTTTTACCTGTTTTGTCACATATGTCTCTCTGGAATTTAAATAGTTATAACTTGCATGTTTTATTACATAATACGTCTGGCTAGTATTTAAATAGCTATCATCTGTATACAGGGTGATTCAAGTCGTGTGTAAAACAATTTAAGGGAGTATTATAGAAATCAAGGTAAGCACAAAAAGTCCTATGAATATGCCTTGGAATTTGAACGATAACTGAGATATGAACAGAAATAAAAATAGCGCCAACAAGATCAACAAGTTAATAACTCAGATTCTGTAAAGCCTAGATTAATGAAATTTGGAGGAATAACAGGGTACATAAAACTGTGTATACCGTTAAATTTGATCGAATTCCAACAAGAAGTTTCCGAGTTTCTCATTCATCATCATAACACGTGTTACAATTTTGATGGCGTACACTCTTATGTACACTTATTCCTCCAAATTTCATTAATATAGGCTTTACAGAATCTAAGCTATTAACTTGTTGATCTTGGTGACGGCATTTTTATATCTGTTCATATCTCAGTTATCATTGAAATTCGGAACCATATTCTTAGGACTTTTTGTGTTTACCTTAATCTCCATAATAGCATTGTATTTACCTTGGTGTCTATAAATTGTTTCACGTTTTGAATCACCCTGTATATGAAGAAAAATGTTTGTTTGTTTGTGGGTGGGTGGTTTTGTTTATATTTTATACAACTCTACAGTTTTATTCCAATCTGATGAAATTTTCCATACTTGACCTTCAAAGCATGAAGAAGGTCATTGTCTACCTCAGATTTCGAAATAATAAAAATTTTTGATAATAAATCGATCTTCATAATGATGGCAGGGCATATTAATGAGAAGTATCCCATAAGCAACAATGCAAGGCAAATTTTGTGCAAGACTAGTTATCAACAATGGTATCACCACGCAATTCACAAACACTCTGCACAGAAAAAAGTACCAACAATGCTGGAAAAGTTGGTATATATCTCATGACCAACAATGCTGGAAAAGTTTGTGCAACAATAGGTTTCAACAATGGTATCAACATGCAATGCACCAATATTATGAAGTGATCAACAATATATATCTCAAAACCAAAAATGGAAGGCTAACAAAGTTTGTGCTATATACATAAGGTGCAATTTGTAAAAATGCATAGAATTTTGTTATTTAGGCTTATCTTAGAATTCAGAGTTCTTCGTACATAACAATTTCTATAAAATCTTAAAAAATGTTCTGTTATTGGAGATAATGGAGAGTGAGCAGAATCTTGAGAAAGAGCGGAAAGTCGTCAGAAGAAGCAATCCTTAAGCTCCGTACTGTATTGAGCAATGGTGAGCATATCAATAGACCGCTAGATTACACAAAGTGATGAATGGCAGTTTTTGTTCAAGACATCCGGAACAGAGTAGGAATTGCAAGAACATCAAGTGTATATCTAAAGTAAGATTACGTAACTAAGAAATTATTTAGACTAGCAGTGGCATACTTGGAGAGATCCATCCATTGTGAGCATTTAAAACTCATCCATTGTGAGCATTTTTTCGAATTTTCATTATGAAGCTTCACTGCATTAATTCTAAGTATTTTAATATGTTTATTTTTAAGATATTGCAAATTTAATCTAAAAAAAAGGCCTGAGCCATGCCAGGATTATCAACCAGCTTATTTGGTAGCACAGCAGATCCAAACATTTCATAAAAATACATTTTGCCTATTTTCTGTGGGATCAAGAATATTTTGGAAACTGAAATGCTGATAATGCAATGATTGAATATTTGTTTCCAAGAATTATTATTAATGGCATAAAATGATGATGCAGTGACAGGAAAATAGAATGGCAGCATCTATTGAGGAGGCAAAGGAGTCTCCCTGGAGCTCTTTATCAAACATCCAGATGACTGGCAAAAATTTTTGAGTCTCAAAAGGAAAGAGAAGGAACGACTATTAGTCAGAGAAACTCTGCAACTAAAACAAAAAAACATCTGAACAACGGGAGTTTCGAATAGAGCAAGAGGGTATAAGAGCTTCTACATCAAGGTCAAGAAAAACTTGAGGCTAAAGTATCTCGTGATTCTTCATGGTGCTGGGGCAAATCAAGATAAGTCTAAATAAAGTCTTGGAATATCACCTACCAGTCCTGTTTTTCGTATTTTTCATAGAATGGATAGTCTTTTTGCTCTGTGTTGTATTGATTGACTTATTAATTAAACAATTTGTAGTTATAATTTAATTTTTCGAGATTGTTCTGTTTACCTGCAATTGTGATTATCCCAGGCAACAGTGGGTCCCCTGCTAGTTGGTTATGTAATTGTCTCTTTTGGGTCATGTCGTGCCTCAAAATTTTACTATAAAAACCCCTCATTTTCATATTCAAAAAACTGTATTTTGTAACATTTATACCAAGCAAAACAACAAAACTCTATAATTCTTTAAGAGAACACCTGCTTTTGAACTGCACAAAAAAACCCTTCTGAAAAGGGACAATAAGTATTTTTTATATTATTAATGTTAAAAAAAATTATATTTCAATTTAATAAATTTAAAATTTAAAATTTACTATTAAAATTAAATTTTTTGACAAAATACACAGTAAAAAATATAACGATGATCTTTAAAATTAAAAATGGAATATTTTTAATCATTATTAAGAATAATGATTTTAATATCCCCTTTATAAATTTTTATGGAAAAGTAGTTTTTCACATTCTGAAATTAAAGAAAATTCTACTAAATTCCTCAAAATCTGATAAGGTTTGTTAAACTCATTTTTTTCTTGGGAGAGATTATTATTTTAATCTGAATTTTGCATGTAATAAATACCTTTAGGGGTATAATATTTTATCTTTCAATTTAATAAACTGAAAATTTATAATTTTATCAATTGGTTGCATTCTGATTATTTCTGATGTAAAAACAAAATAAATAATTTTCTTTAAATAATACCTGCCCCCCTTCACTCATTCCCACCAAAACATTTTTTTAAATCAAGATCTTCATCGTGTTTATTATCATAATATTAAATAATATTTACATTTTATAATACCTAGTGATAGCTTTTTTTAACTTTATTCTTTTATCCCTAAAGTCTTATATGCAGAAATGAATTTCAATGAGTTTTATTGGTTGAAAAAAATTATGAAAATGTGTAAAATATAAATTCTTAAATCAAAGACTGACACTTTTTGTTAACTTTGATGAAGTCAAAATGAAAAGCAATAATGACAAATATTTTGCAACCTTTCTCTTCAGTATGCAACAGAACATTCAAATTAAGATAAAGGAAGATTATCAACGATTGTTATGCTTTGTCATGAGGTTTCACCTCATTGTATTTATTCATCAGTAAAAATAAAATATAATTTGAGGATTTATTCAATTGAAATCCAAAAAAACTTAAGATGTGTGTCAAACCTTAATTTTAACAGTATCACCAGATGCCCGATATGTTGAGTCAAGAATTCAAAAGAAAAATTGGCTCATTAATTTGATGAAAAAAGACATTCAAACTTTGAAAAATTTAAACAAATGTGTAAATATCTTACTCCATTTCAATTTTTTTTCCCTGTCTGTTAAAACTGAAAAATAGGAATGTTTGTTTCTTAATCAGACCCATTTTTATTGAAACATGCCTTGTATTATCCATATACAGGGTGTTTCAAAATTATGTACAATAAATTTAGTGACATATTCTTCAGGTCAAAAGAAGACGAAAATGTTCTATAGCACTTTGTCTGGAAACGATTTGTTTGCGAGTAATCCAATATGATACAGTAGGGAAGCACGGTAGTTAGCGGACGATATTTTAGCAGTTCCAGCGTTTCTACCCAACACTAGGTTGAGTGGTTTGCTCCATTTAAACCTACTTTAGGGTTTTTCCGTTAGTTGTGTACGGTTGTTTCCATTACTGCAGTTTCACTACTGTACATCCACTAGGAATATCAATTTCAGAACGTTTGCGTGCTTTGACATACGCATTACGATTTACGTAAAAAAAAGTCATGTACACGTATTCCAGTACAGAATACACTGACATGCACCTAATGTATGGTCTTGCGGACGGAAATGCTGTGGAAGCAAGAAGACTCTACCAAGAACGCTTTCCGAATAGACGTTTGCCAAATAACCGAACATTTGTATCTGTCGACAGACATTTGAGGGAGCGTGGTTCCTTTGGCCGTCAAACAGGACAAGGGCGGCCTGTAGCACATTCTCCGGATGAGGAGGATGTGTAATTGACATCATACATGATGAACCACAGAAAAGCACCCGTCATATTTCTTCCATGGTACACATTCCGCACTCATCTGTTTGGCGCATTCTTCACCGTCAGCTTTTGCATCCATATCACCTGCAACTGGTTCAGGCACTGAACCCAACGGACTATCCACACCGACAACGATTTTGCCATTGGATACAACATCGTCATGCTGCAGACCCTAATTGTCTCAGCCAGATACTTTTCACGGACGAAACAACCTTCACCCGGACAGGAATCGTAAATTCTCACAACCAGCACCATTGGGCAGATGCTAACCGCATGTTACCAGAGCTCGAGCGCATCAAGAGCGTTTCTCCGTGAACATTTGGTGTGGAATTGTCGGAAATAACTTAATTGGCCCTTATGTGTTGCCGCCACGATTGACTAGGCGAACGTATCTTTTGTTTCTGCAGAATGCATTGCCAGAATTACTGGAAGATGTTCCTCTTTTGATAAGATCTAACATGTGGTTCATGCATGATGGCGCTCCAGTACATTTCAGCCATGTTGTGCGAGCACACCTTAATGCTGCATACACGAATCGGTGGATAGGTCGAGGTGGACCGGTAGCCTGGCCTGCAAGATCACCCGACCTTAATCCCTTGGACTTTTTTCTGTGGGGTCATGTGAAAACGATCGTCTACAGCACAGAAGTTCCTAACATTATGGATCTGCGACAACGAATTGAAAATGCATGCCAAACCGTTCGTAATGCTGGCGACGAACTCTTCCATGACATCAGACGGTCGCTCATGCAACGAGCCGAAGCGTGCGTGCGACCTGGTGGCGGGCACTTTGGCAATTCCTGTAATTTGGAGCCACGGGTTTAGTTGGCTGTATCGCGTAAATAAATCGTTTCCAGACAAAGTGCTATAGAACATTTTCTGAAAAATATGTCACTAAATTTATTGTACATAATTTTGAAACACCCTGTATTATTGATCAATTGAACTGAAATGTAATTGTAATTATAAAATTAGATTTCTATTATGTGTTATTCATTCTAATTGTTTTATTAGTTAAAATTTTATCCTTGCAAAGTTATTTTTTTGCATTTTATTTAATAACATTTGGGTGTAATGGTTTATGAACATATTCATAATATAATTCGTTATGAGTTATTAGAAAAAACAAGAAATTTATGAGAGGCTTCATAGTCAATGCCCTGTATCAATTTCAATTTTTAATGGATTTGATTTGCAATTTTTTGAATCTGTATCTCCATCAACACTGTTAATTATCGACAATCTTTGTTTGGAAATTAATCACCAAGATTTAAATTCTCTGTTCACAAGAGGGAGTCTTCATAATAACATTTCAATAGTTTTAATCGTGCTTAACTTATATGAGAAAAATTATGCATGGTTCAATTAAATTGTATTATTTAGTTTTATTTAACTTGTGTCGAGATATTTGGCAAATAAAATATCTTGGAAATCAACTAGGCGTTGGAAGTTGGTGGTTGCTAAATGTATATAATGATTGCACATAAAAGGCTTACATTTATTTATTGACTTATGACCCGACACACTGGATTATTTGCGTTTCATTTGTAATATTTTTCAAAATTCATCAATAGTTTATCTAGTGAAAGACGTTGTCACAGCAGGTTAATGATTTTCTTCCAGTACTACAGTTATTAATATCAAAGAAAGTTAAACCATGTGTTAAATGCAGACTGCTAACTAATCCTAAACTTATTAATGTGATTAATCTATGCGCATTAAATATATTGAAAGGAAAAATCTCGCTAAAAAAATTAAATTGCACGTCTACAAAAACATAAAAAGATACTGAAGATTTTAGCTGCAAGAAAATATTCAAATCGTCAAAAAAACAAACTAATTCTTAGTCAGAAATGTCACGGTTTTTTGGCACATTGATTCCACCAATTCTTGGTTTACTTGAAGGAGTGATTGTATTTCGCTAAACTTTTTTTTTATTGCAATGTTTAGAAAGATGCAATTATACCCTATGAGTAATTTAAATGGTTTGTCTTTAGAAAGACCATTGTCACAACTTGACAAAGAAATCCATGAAATTTTTAAGCACACATTTAGATGAATTTTCAAAAGCAAAAATCTTTACTTAAATTTTTCAAAGAAAAACTTTATTTAAATAAACTACAAAAATATTTAGATACAATAAGACTTACTTACAAGTGAGACCTATTATTGAAAAAACAGAAGAAAAAGCATTTGAATTCACACCTAATAGAGAAACAGATATAGAAAGTAGCTAACCAATTGTTGAAGTGGAAACACCAATTCTTGAAGTGGAAAGAAAACCTATTGCAGAAATTTTAGAAGTACTTCCACTAAAATATACAGGGCCGGTAAAGAGAGTCTTAGAGTCAGGTCTTATCGAGTGGGACACTTTAGAACATTAACTCATCTTGATCGTGTTGTGATTGGATGATATGTAGGATAGTTATTACAAGGACTTATTAAAGAATCCAAAGCGACTCGTAATATAATTTCAAAAGAGGCTGGATGGAAAGAGATTCAAACTATCATTAAACCTAAAATTTGAAATGCTCATTAACTCCTCGACAGCATATACTTAAGGTAACAGAAGCATCTGCAAAGGAAGAGACAATTGAATGGGATGAAGACTTCTATTATGAAGCAAAAACATAAAATTTATTATGATCCAAGCATGGCTGGAAGCTTTGGTGGTGTTCAAGGTTTGTATAGAGAAGCAAAGCGAAATGACATTCCGGTGACCTTTTAACGATGTTAAATTATGGTTGAGAGGTGAAGATAATTATACACCTTTTAAACCAGCAAGAAGGAAATTTTTATGTATTCGTGTTATTAATAATGCAAAAAATGAGATTTGGGCAGCAGACCCAATTAATTAATCGAATTTCTCTTCTAATAAGTTGAATATCGATATTTGTTAACAATAATCAATATTTTCAGCAAGATCGACCGTTAAAACTGAAAGGTGGTAACTCTCTTGCAAAGGTTCGAAAACAATGAACCTGAATTTCTTAATACGAGTAATGGTCAGGAATTATACACTGAATCTGTGAAAAAAATATTAAATAAATTTGCAATTAAACATTATTCCACAGAAAACGAGGATATCAAATGGTCAGTTGTAGAACGCTTCAATTACATTTCAAGAGAAATTGTATCATTATTTGCATGCAAACAACACTCAAAGATATTTAGAAGTATTACCAAAATTTGTTGGTGCATATCATAAAAGCTATCACTGTTCGATTAAATGAAACCTATTGAAGTTGACAACTGTAATCAACACTTTGTTTTAGACAGTGAGAGATAAAAAAGATAATACTGTAAGAATAGTTAAAAGATGTGACATCTACTGTCGTGGGTTCACTCCTCAATGGACAGAAGAAAAATTCACAGTTCAAGGGATTAAGTCGGGACAAGAAATTCCTACGTATATCGTTATTGATTTTCACAGAAATCCAATAAAAGGAAGTTTTTTTTCACTAGAATTACAAAAAATTAGAGACAACGTCACAAGTTGTATAAAATAGAAAAAATAGTGAATACACGTAAAAAAAAAAAGAGATAGGTCAGTCGAATATTTCATGCGTTGGTTAGATTATCCACCTTCCATTGATTCTTGGGTAACAAATTTACATGAAGTATAAAAAATAACATAATGGAAGAATTTTATCTAACATAAGCCTCTAATAGTTCTCAAGCATTTTGTTATTTTGAGTGGAACTTAGTGGGAAGAATTACAGACACGTGTGATCCTTTTGACATTGATTCTTTTTTTTATTGAACAAAAGGAGAGAGGTTTTTACAGTGAGTGAGTATCTTCGGGGTTCACAGGTCAAGGGGCAAGGGCCACGGTCTTGACAACTAGTGACCTCTGTTGGAGGAGTTTGTTATTTCGAATACTCCCCCTCAAACGACTTTCCGTAGGCCCATTTCATGCACGAACTGTTGGTGTTTCGGCCTGTTTCGTCAGGATGTCAGCGGGCATATCATCCGTCTTTAGATACTGGACTTCTATCTGGCCTCTTTCATTGGCTTCTCGAATGAAGTGGTATCGTGTTTCGATATGTTTTGTGCGAGCGTGGAAGATTGGATTGTTCACGAGTTTCCCGGCGCTCTGAATGTCGTTGTAAATGATTACTGGGTTTGCATTTTTGAGTCCCAGTTCTGCGAACAGGCTTTGAAGGTACACTGCCTCTTTTGCCCATTCGGACATGGCTACGTATTCGGCTTCAGTACTCGAGAGTGCGATGTTTTTCTGCTTACGTGCTTCCCAGCAAATGGCAGCATTCGACAGCTTGAAAAGATATCCGGTGTGGGAGTGCCTGTCATTTACATCACCGGCCCAGTCGGCGTCCGCATATCCCTTTAGGGGATCATCGCTCTTCGTGAACTTCAGTCCGTAATCCTGTGTCCCCTGGAGGTATCGGAGTACACGTTTGCCGGCTACAACATGTTGATGATCGAAATCAGAGTTGAATTGGCTCAACGCGCTGACAGAGTAGGCGATGTCTGGTCTTGTGAATGTAGCCAAGTACATTAGCGAACCTACGAGTGTTTGGTATGGGAAGTTTATCGTCCCTTCATCGTCGTTGGCGTCAATCTCTGGTCTCTTCAACTTAGCATTTGCGTCGAGGGGAGTGGCGATTGCTTTGCAATCTTCCATGTTGAAGCGTTTTAGCACATCCAGGGTGTATTTCCGCTGGCTCATGGTGATTTCTCCAGTTCCTGCATCCTGATGAAATTCCACACCCAGGCAGTAAGATATTGGTCCTAGGTCTTTCATCTCGATTTCCTTGGAGAGGCGCTTCTTGATGCTCACCATCGTCTCCTGTCTCTGCGTCGCGATGATCAGGTCGTCGACGTAAATGCCGATTATGACGATGTCATTGTTGTCACGTTTAAAATATATGCATGGCTCGTTTTTCAGTGGTTTCAACGCAAGTTTTCTGAGGGTCTGGTCGAGTTTTCGGTACCATTGTCGTCCTGACTGTTTTAAACCGTAGATGAATTTCTTCAACAGAAGGACTTCATCGGGCCGCGTTCCAAATATCTCGTCGAAAGATTCTGTTTTCTCCATAAAAATCGTCTCCTCAAGTTCCCCGTTGAGGTAGGCTGTCACAACATCCATTTGGTGAACTGTTAGTGATAATAGCTTTGCCGCTAATGCCATTATCAAACGGATTGAGCTGGCCCTGGCTACGGGAGCGAAAGTTTCTCGATAGTCGGCACCAAAACGCTGTGTATAGCCCTTTGCCACTAGGCGGGCTTTTCGTTTTTCTATTCTGCCATCTGCGTGTCGTTTGGTCTTCAGGACCCAGCGGCTTCCGATGACCTGACGATTTTGTGGGCGCTTTACGAGCTCCCAGGTACCATTCTTGACCAGTGCATCATACTCGCTTTTAATGGCTGCTTTCCATTCATCGCGGTCTTCACCATTCAGTGCTTCTCTGACAGTCATTGGGTCGTCCTGTGTTACAAGGTTGGTTGCTTCGCAGGTGCTGGGTACTGAACTTTCATCTTCCTCTTGTTTTTGCTCCTCTTCAATTCGTGGTAGCGGCTGCATTTTGTAGTTCCTTTTGGGTCTACCTCGTGCACCTGTCCTTTCGATGGATGGTCTTCCTCTTGCTCGTCTCGGAGGTTTTGGTTGCGGCACGTTACTTGTTCCATCCTCGTCCGTCTCATCGCTGACTTGCTCTTGTGCAGGCTCGGTTGATTGCACTTCTGTATGCAGCTCGAAATCGAAGAAGTGATCATCCATCCCCGCTTGCTCTTCGCTCGGTTTCGGGTCGAATGTTTCCTTTTCGATGAAACTCACGTCGCGGCTTATGACTACCTTATGGCGTTCGGTGCTCCAGAGTCTGTACGCCTTGGCCTCACTGCTGTATCCAATCAGGACGCACTTTTCGGATTTGGCGCTGAATTTGGCATTTGAACCATCTTTCAGTAAGGCGTAGGCCTTGGATCCAAAATCCTGAAGTGCTTGACGCTAGCTGGTTTTCTGTGCCAAAGGTTGTGCGGACTGTTGCCCTGGAGGCTTCTGGATACGAATCGATTGCGTATGTAATTGGCTATGTTGACTGCTTCGGCCCAGAAAGACTGTTCCATTCCAGATTGTAGCAGCATACATCTTGCCATTTCGATTAGAGTTCGATTCCAGCGTTCGGCTACACCGTTTTGCTGAAGGGGATGCGGTGCTGTTAGGTGTCGCCTGATTCCATTGCTTGACAGGAATTGGTCGAACTCTTGATTGATGTACTCTCGACCGTTGTCGCTCCTTAGTACTTTGATCTTCTGTCCTGTCGCATTCTCAGCCATTGTCTTGAATTCTTTGAAGGCCCCAAGCGCGTCCGATTTTTGACGTAGGAAATATATTTCGCACCATCTTGAAGCATCGTCGATGAACGTGATGAAGTACCTCAATCCCCCATTCGAGGTGTGTCGCATAGGTCCACATATGTCGGTGTGAACCAACTCCAATAGTTTGGAACTACGAGAATCGCTTGACTTGGGGAAGGGCGCCCTTGTCTGCTTTCCACGTATGCAGACTTCGCATGCAGGCAGTGTTTGGTTCACGTTGACATCGATGCCCTTTAAAAGTCCATTCATTACCATCCATGTCAGGTCATGCTCGTTGACATGTCCTAAGCGTTCATGCCATGTCATGATTGATGGGCGTTGTGGGCTCTCGGCAGCATAACGTTAATGAAGTACAAGTCGGCCTCCCTGGTAGCTGTCGCTATAATTTCTTTCTGGCAATTTATGATTTATGCTCCGTGCCTCTTGAAAATAACACTAAAGCCATGGTCTGTGATTTTGCTCACAGCCATCAAGTTCATTCTTAAGTTCGGAACATGTAGAGCACGGTTGAGGGTGATCCCATTTCCGTCTGTCTTCGTGTATTTGACTGTCCCAATACCCTCAATGGCTGATGACTCTCCATTTGCCATCTTCAGCTGGTTGCTTTCGCCTTTCTGTAGCTCTGTGAAAAGGTCTTCGCGGTTGCAGATATGGGAGGTGGCGCCACTGTCCAAGATCCACTTGTTTGTGATGCGTCCTTCGTGGTCGGTGAAGAACGCTGTGTGCTCGATTGCCATCATGCTGGAGTCCGAGGGTTTTTGATTTGCCTTCTCTATTCGTTTTCGATACCAACAGTCAGCGATGGCGTGACCGACTCTTCCGCAATGTTCGCACTTTACCCTTGGGCGCTGAGTATCTGACTTGCCACCCTTGTGGTGTTCGTTCGCATTGGTAGACTTCTGGCGATTCTGGAACTTGTTGTTCTTGGCCTTTGGCTCCTTCTGTCGAACGTAGAGGGCGCTGTCGTCACCTGCTTGAGTTGCCTTTCGTCCTCGCATGTCCTCTTTGATTTGCCTCTTCACATCGTCAAGCGGTGGCAGGGTCTTCAAGGTTCTTATGGCGCTGCGAATGGCTGAGAATCTCTCTGGTAGGCTTAATAGCAGTGCAGTGATTGCTATCTTCTCCATTGATGGTGGTTCCGCCATTTCATCGAAGATGCGGACAGTGTCGGTGTAGAATTCAAGGTGTCTGTCGAGATCATCATCAGACGTTAGCCGTTTCGTCATTAAAGCTGATAGGGGAGTTATCACTTGTGTGTCAGCAGTCTGCTCATGGACTTCCTTCAGC
>JAHWFO010050510.1:1236893-1335379 GCA_023313115.1 Rhysida immarginata
CTGGTTATTGTGGGAATTGGTGTGTCTACTGCTCCAATCCGCTACAATAGGCATTCGGATCATCAACGTCTAAGAAACGCAATGCTGAGAGATGCCGCATTATTTCAGCCTGTGTCACTGAAACCGGCCTTCCATATCGACGCTTAATTGCTTTCCATAATGTAAAGGGATTGTCATCTTGAAGCATGATGACAACATCATCACTCACCATACTTAGGAGGTAATGCCGTACTCTTGCCCAGTCCAGGCGCATGGATGAGCTGGCTGATACTTCTCTAGGGAGAGAGATCTTTTCTTGGACGTATTTGGCTAGCCCTTTGGTTTCGAGAAAGACTAAAACTAGGTACTTCCATTGAATATAATTGACACTCATTGGCCTAGGGAGGGAACGACCCTCTTCAAAACACGATTCCTCCATATTGTATTAAAGACTAAAACAAAAAATAATAAAAATTAACCACACTCTGCTACCATACTCTTCAGAGGGGGAAGCAATAATAGAACAGAATTTAAGAGGTGATACTTAAATGAACCTCAAACATAAGAATAGACGTGGCTCATTTAAAAAATGTTTATTTTTGGTTTTAGAATAAGATTTATGACATACAAAAAAATTTTGTACAAAAGAATATTCTATACAATATGACTCAATTGAGGAAGTGGCCTTGTGATCTTAATTACAAAAGAAAATAGTTCTCAAAATAAATAATAAAACAATATTTAAAAGTCGTTGAAACAGCAAGATACTGTAATGAGAAATATCAATCGCTACATTGTGTGAATTGAGTTTAAATATCCAAATATTTATTGAGACTGACTAATTCCCAATAAGGAATAAGAAAGAGATTTCAAATTCCATGTATGTCTAAAGGAAGACTATTAAGTAATAGTTAATTGTTAATAAAAAACTGAAATGTGCAGCATGGCGTTCCTTATATACATTATTGTTGAAATAGTATCAAAACAAATTTCATTATTACCTTACGAGTAAACCTGCGAAAATGCTGCTCGATATAGAATCATGGATGCTGCGAGAAAGTAAGAAATTCACCTGTCAAAGTCAATAATAACGAACTAATCTTCGAGGAGCAGGGTAGGAGCAGTTTACAAGGCATTGGAATGAAATGAAAGTTGAACGCCATGGCTGCGATAGGAAAGGCATGGAGGACCAGAAGGGAATAGAACTGGTCAAGCCAGAAGCTGGAAGTGGTCTGTCTGAATGAAAAAAAAACAATAATTACGAAAAGAACACTAACAATAGTGCGACACAATATCCTCGTGGTCACAAAAATTGTTCGCGAGGGACAACTACACCAGACAGCGATTATCATGTGGAGATTTTTATTAACATTTATTTAAACAATGCAAACTCAACAATCACTGTTTGCAAACTAAAAACACTTTAAAAAATTGAATAATCACTTACAAATAAATATTATATCTATTTTTACAACAGAAAATCTGAGTTTACCCGAACATTTATACTGATTTAATAATTCCACAACATGTTGGTAACACACATGCACCTCAGTTAAAATTTGTAAAAGTGCATGGAGAGCAGGGCGAGTTAACAAATGTGATTTTTTCCAAATTGCAATATGTTCTGCTTATAAAACAGAGTTTTTTAACAGTTGAAATCGATATCAGAAATGACATTTAACAAAGAATACTGTTTGTTCATTACGGTTATGTCAATTTTTTTCTTCATTTTAGAAAAAAAAAAGAATATAATGGATATGCATTACCCGGATGGCAATGGTACGGTCCATGTATATTTGGATCTTATCATGTAAATTGTTCGTGTTCTCTCTTTTATAAGAGAGAAAACAAAATATGTAACTCCATTGTCATACAATGGATCGCTTGACTAATGTGGAGCTGGCGCACATGGATCTCATCCAGAGGCGACGCACAGGGTAATGTTACTGAAGCGGAAAGATTTACCAACAGTGTTTGGAGAAGTCAGTGATTCTCTGGAATCTTCACTAGAGTTCACAAAAATCTTGTCCGCAGACAAAACACCTGCAACGAGGCTCAGGGTCTGCATTTTGAACACCTACTGTAATGTCATTCCTACCTCATACAAGTTGCATTATCTCTGTAAGGATGCATTTCCAGACCCATGTTTATAGGGAAAATTTTGTTCCCCGCTACAAACTATACATGGTATTTCATTCTTGATCTGAATCACCCTACATAAGTCACTGACATCGTGCAAAGAATTTAGTTCTTTACAATGGAACGTTGTTTCTCATACATAGACTATTACTTAAATCAGGCAGATGGTCAACAATTACCTGCCTTTTATGGAACGAAATTTCAAAGGGGATGTAGCAATGGAAGTTTATTCAGTTCAATTAGAAGATGGGCCTTACCGAGTTTACGAAAAGTAACTCCTTATTAAGGGAAAAAAAGCATTAGCAACAGGTGCAAATATTTTAAGTGATTTTGATCCTGGGCAAGATTTAAAAGAAGTGGTGAAAGATAGGTTTATAGAGACTGGAAAGGAAATTGTCAACAACCTTGGAAAGAAATTACAAAAAGGTTCGGGTAGAAAACAGAAATCACATGCATCTCAAAAAGGAAACGACATGCAAACAGAAGGAAAAACAAAAAGGAAATCTTGACAATTTTAGATTAGTATAAATGTGATGTGTTCATGCACTTTATATTTAGAGTCATCATGTCACTTATTAATCCCACAAGTTGCTCCTACCTTTTGAGATTGCCTAATTTGTTACTTACCTCCAACTCAGAGAAGCATCGATAATACATGTGTGATTGAATACACGCCTTTTGCAACTTTACTGACCAATAGCGTGGTAGACTTTTTCGTATAATAATATAGCCAAAATTTTATTGTATTTGAAATTCACAATTATAAAATCAGCTACAGAAAATTCAAATGCAGATAAAAGCAGCCATATTACACATTGTCAGTTGATATATTTTTAATGGAAAATTAATTTCTGGTGGTAATGATTTTTATGGATATAAAGCCTATTTGCAAACAGTACTGAATTACAATGAAGATGTCAAGAACTCGCAACTGCCTGTTTCATTTTGGAGGAAGGAAGAATAGAGGAAAGCAGCCATTCTGAAAAGTACATCCGTAGGCAATCTGAACTGCTGCTTAATAATGTCAACATAAAATTCAGACTGGCACCCAATCAACCTTAATTTTTCTTAAACATTGCTGCAGCTGGGATTAATGCTAGATTGAAAACCATTGTTATATTCGAGGAAGCAGCGCTTATGATTTAAAAAAAAATCAAAATTTCACCAAGTAGTCTTTTAGCACATGCAAGTGCATTAGCAACTGGAAATGCAAAACACCCCTTTCGCAAGATCGACATCAAGGTTCACACTACCGTCACTGGAACAAATTCAGCAAGCATCGACAATGTTTCCAAGGACAAATACCAAATTGAATTGTTATTGGTCTTATTAAACACGATAGATTTATTGGCAGTTATGCAAATGATCCTTTAAAATTTGAAAATTTTAATATAACCTCTATGTCTGTTAGTGTTGATGGAGATCTTGTGGATGGTAAACCTATCATGATGGATTTCACAAATAAAATTATGCATATGCAAAAATGCTTAATGGGTTAGGAATTTCATTAAAAATCTTTCTAATGGTATATCTTATAAGAACTGGGGAGAGAATAGTTACACATTTTTGACATGACACACATGTTTTGACCTCACCCAAGATCATGCAGCAGATGAAAGTTCTCACATGCCTTGGATACACAATGGTGAGGTCAGACTTGAAGTGAAATTCAAAGAAAATCTCACTAGTAATGTCAACATCTTAGTCTGTGAAGAAATAGACAACTTGTTTGAAATTGATCATCAAAACAATAATATTGTGGGGTATTAAAAAGGGTAATTCACTTTTAAAAAAATGAATAGTATAGAAATTAAAGAGATTTAATTACCATAGTGTTTGCAATTTTATGGTGTTTATCCTAGCGATCATATTCCATCGAACCAAAAAGATCCTAGCACATGGTTGTGAACATCGATCCTAGCACGCAAAAGTTCGCATTGGGTAGTTGTGTCATGTCAACAATATTGGGACTTGTTAGGGTTACCCCCCCCCCGTGAAATATATTCTAATGGAATATTTATGAAAATTTAAACACAAAAGGTTGTGGTATAAAAAATATGATTTCAGAAATATAATTCTAAAGTTATGGTGCATAATTGTATTATTATATTTATAATAAATATAAAGGAATTCATTCTGATAAAATTATCCATGATAGATCAGAATGATTCTGATCACTGTGTATACAAATTTGTGCATAAATTAAAAATTATTTTGCAAATGTAAATATTATATTTTTTCTCTTTTTTCTTTACAAGATGACATTCAAGTGAAACTATGTGGAAAGCAGTATGAATAAAACAGAAACCTAACATGTCATGTTCGGATGAAACACTCTAAACAGTAGAAACTATTCCATTGTTTCACTATGTAGAAACTTTTTCAATGGTGGAGGAGATGATGATGCATAGTAGAGAGCATCATCCTAAAGGAAAAACTTTATCATGCTTTGTTTGTCATTAAAAATTTAAATTAGCATGTGCATTGTGTGAACATAGTAGCAGTGCACACAGCATTGTACATTTAACCACAAATTTTCAGCTTTTCATATAACGAAAAGTGCATTTAATTTATTTTCTACCTCATACATATATGAGTTAAATCAATCACTGTCTGAATTTGCTGAGAATTTTAATTTGTTTTAATTGGATATAGAAATTGTTTTACAAAATTTATGAATATTTACTGAGTTTTAAATTTTTATCATGTTTCACGGTTTCAATGACTAATTATGAAAACCAAGACGCTTGACGCAGACAATCCAAAAACATTCACAAACTTTTTTTTGCGCGAAATCAAAAAAAATCGTCTGCAAGACTGAAATATGTGGTGATATTTCAGATGGGTTAAAAAATATTGCGGATCATATCAAAACAATTTTTGGGATTAGGATCCGGGTGGGTTATTCTGACTTTTGACAACTTTGATGTATCTTTTGGGAAATTTAACCCGTTAACAGAAGGATGTTTTGTAGAAATAGATGAGCATTTAAAAGGAAAGTGTCTATTAATCAATATCAAAAGTCATGATAATCGCATGCATGGATATGAAAAGATGGTAAAAGAAGTCCCTTATATGTTTGTATGTTCGAAGGTAATAAAGAGGTTAAGCTATTGCTTTTGAATGAAAATCATTATAGTTTAATTGGAAATTTTTATTCACTTTGTAGAACAAAAAAACATAGATATGTATGTCCATTTTATCTGATTTGTTTTCAGTTGAAATCAAAATTAGTAATCCATAAAACATATTGTTGCGAACATAAACCACAGGTGTTGGAAATACCCAAGGTCAGTTACTTGTACTTCGAACATTACGATAAACAATTATTCTTACCATTCGTTGTGCATGCTGATTTTCAGTGCATAATGCAAAAATTCCAGTCTTGTTTACCCAATTCATATCATTCATATACACTACATTATCAGAAGCACATTCCCTGTGGATTTTGTTATGTGATAATAGTTGAGGGGTTGTCCACAAATTATGTCATCAATCCAAGGGGGAGGGGGCATCGCGGAATACTGATGGAGAATGACGAGGAGGGTTGGGGGGTTTTGCCCAAAATGATAGTAATCACTAATCATTTTAAAGTAATTTAAATACATAAATAAATGTAAATTTATAATTGACTTGAGGAAAATTTTGAGATGTAACCACTCCAATTTCACATGGTAAGTGCAGGGAATTAAGTACATGACTAGATGAGATGATTTTACCAAGGATGAAAGAGATACCTTTTATTCGTGGTTTTACTTAGATTGAATTGTTCCATATTGCACAATGAATTAAAAACAGCAATACCAGTTTCAAATTTCCAACAAAGTTGATTTCCATTTTTAATATGCGTTTTGGTTTTAAACCATCTTTAGTTAAAATTTATAAGATTTAAAATGTGAGCAATTTTATAACCCCATGCTAAATAACACATAATGTTACTTGCACCCATAATGATTCTTTCATCCCCAGGCAATCGTGGAAGAAATTGATATGGGTGGAGAATGAAATTCTAACAACTAAGTAAATGGGGAAATTTTTGAACAAATACATAAGAGAATGTTATAAACGCATAATAAATAAACAAACTAATTAACTAATGCCTTTAAATAAAAAATTGTTAATCAATCATTACTATGCCATGTTAACAAACCAATAAGCAAGTGATTATATATGTAAATATGGGCTGGATTTAATGATATATATGTATCCCATAAAGAGGGTGTCTCAAAAAAATGTACTAAAACTTTGTTTTTTCAGGTGTAACTAATGTAACAGAATGGAAGATCAACATAGCTTTGAAAAGAAAAGGTTTGCCCTTAAAAGTTATTGGAAGACTGAAAACGCCATCGAAGTGCAAAGATGGTTCAGAAGGGGATTTGATAAACCGCCACCAACGCAACGGAGCATTGCTCACATCAGAGATAAATTTGATGCAGATGGAACGGTTCACAACGTCAACAAGAAACGTACTGGACGGCCAAGGACATCAACTAACCCTGGTAAAGAAGAGCAGATGCAGGAAACCCTCATTCAATCCCCACAGAAATCTTTATGACAAACGGCTTGGGAGACACACACATCTCAAAACCTTTGTCTGGACAATGACGGTCATCAATATGTACATTTGCGAACATGATTCTTTAATTACAGTTGTCTTCTCTAATTCAAGCCTTCAAACTTGTCTCTACGTTCATAAATGATGTTTTTATAGTCATTCAAAGTGTTATTACATCTTTTGAGACACCCTGTATTCTTATAACTGTATCCGCTTGGGATAAATATAAACATATACGAATAAAAGCATAAGACAAGAAACAAAACTCTTAAATCTTAATCCAACATTAACTATGTGCTTAAACAGAATTATTTGACAAACCAAGGCAGCAAAGCAGCAGACACCTAACAACTGTTTGGCATAATGAGCAAAGCAGTTTGCTAACAACACTTTCACAGGCAAATTCCATTCATCACAGTGATCAGTTTCCAAACTTGTTTGTAGCACTTGCACTGTCTCATAAAGCTATCCTTACTGCATGTAAAAAGTATAGAATACTCTCATATCATGCAGTTTGTCCAAGCATGCAGGAAAACTTGCACAAACGCATTCACCAAATCTGTGGTCATTATTTCCCTTCTGTCAAGTACATGAAACTCCAAAAAGCAGTTCATGTTCAGACCTCTAATTTGAATTTTCCTACTGTAACACTCACAGTCGTAGATAATATCTGCAAACAAGCAGAAAGAAACTTGTAGTCATCTATTGAAGATGATGATTTTTGTGTCACTTAGCAAATATAATTCCAAAGTGTTCATTCCTGAAGCTGCCCCAAAAATACGTCTGTAATAATTAAAGATTCGATGGTGTGGGCTATGTCACCATGGATTAAAGATGTGTACCAATGACGTGTAACCCTCCATCTGTTCTTGATGTGTACGTATTTCAATAAATGGAATGTTTTTCCCTTTTTATTATTTATTATGTGGCATTATTTTTATGTGGCATTATTTTTATTATTTATGTGGCATTATTTTTATTTATTATCTCGATACATCTTGGTTAATAGAATTTAATTTGTACTTTTTGTGTCAGGATGACATATAACTGAGGGGGGAGGGAGGGTTTACAAAAACATGACATGCTGACATGGGGCGAAGAGGGGTACAAAATTATTTGGAGAAAGTGTGGTGATTGTGCAGTCCTTCCCTCCCTTCTTTCGCTCTATGTATCTACACATGATAGCCCTTTCTCGAGCTGACGTTTGGTTCCATATTTTAGCTTTTTAGTAATATGCACGGATTTTTGGCCCCTGAATATTCAATTAATCCTCTCTTCATGTTTCCTCAGCAGGAGACCTTTGACCTCGTTGGGGATGGTTCTTCCCTTTGCTGAATAGCCGTTCCTTGCCATGTGTGGGTTTTATGTCCTTTTTCCGCTCTCAGATAGAAAAGTCAGCTTAATTAGCACGGTTTTCTTAGATCAAAAAAATTACTAATCAAAAGCAATCATATTCAAGATCACAAATATAAAATTTTAAAGCAGTATATCAGTTATTGATTTTTTTAAAAAATATTTTCTATCCCGCTGTAGGAAGAATCAATTTCTCAAGAAAATAGCTGGCTGAGAAAAGGTTAAATTAAAATATATTGTAAAATTATATTTACATTATCCAAGATGATTGTAAATTTATTTAAAATTCACACATAAATTCATTTTCAATTAGCTTCATTTGAAAATGTAAACAGTATTCATTTGTTTATATATGAATTTTCATGTTTATAAACACATTTCATTGAATTTTATAAAAAATAATACAAAGTTTATAATATAAAATGAATACTTAATTTTATATTAGCGTACTTGCAATTTACAAGCGCTATTTCTTGTATAAAATGCACATAAAATCATATTCTCAAGAGCTCTCTGGTGGATAGAGGCAGGGCGTTGTAGTTATAGTCGTGGGCCCGAGAGATGACCATTTTGTAGGGGTGGTGTGAGGATGTAACCATTCTAAAATAAGGGAGAGAAGAGTATTGCTCCTCTCCCCCTACCCCACCCCCAAAAACTATTTATCAGAAGAAGTAGACAGTAAATAATATCAAAGGATTTACCCTGACTATAATCCCCCTACCCCCAACCTATTTTCTTTGTAGGCTAAGAAAATGTTTTTAGGCTAAAAGCACTTTAAATCTGATTTTCAACTCGTTTTTATTTTAATTTTTATACAAATTTTATAATTACTATTCGTGTGGAATAAACTATGGTTTAGTAAATCTATATTATTTTTGTAATCTTAATGTCGAAAAAATTTCATACACATAAAAACATCCATTCAACCAATTGTATTGTAACCAAATAGCAGTTACAAAAGTTCATTAAAAATAAACAAAGAGTTAATTACAGTTAAAATATAGAAATAAAAATGACAATAAGATTACATTTTGCTGGATAGAGATATTGTTGATTTTGACTTTGCATTAATGACCGGACACTTTCGATTTTAGACGTTTTGTCGAATATCTAGAAAAATGCTTGACAAATTTTCCTGAAATTTCAGGGGTGTAAAAAGGATGTTAATGAAGGCAAATATGGGAACCAGCAAAGAAGTGAACCAAAAAAATAATGTTTGGAATCACCTTGTAAAAAATAATGCTTGAAATGCATTGTAGCTGTAGCATATGCTTAAGAGGCTTGTTTTACTTTTCTGTGTTCATTTGTATGAGAATAGCACGTATATTCATGGAGATATAAAGGTTTCTTCAAAAAGGTCGAAATGTTTTCGTAAGTTTTTTGTTTATAACACCCATGATTTTCAACCCAATGCAATGCCATTTACAGAAAACTTGACAGACTACAGTGTAGACAATACGCTGCAATCAGAATAGAAAATTATTAAATATTTGATGAGAAATTTTACTAAATAATGTTTAACTGCCCATGCGCATGCGTTACCAAATTGTTTTTTGCATAATTTATTAGCCAAATGTATAGAGCTACTCATTAAAAAAGCCCAAGCAAATGTCTTGAAAATTCAGAAAGATATCGCCGATAGAATGAGTTGAATTTCATTGCTCTCAAAAATAAACAAAACGATAAGGGGCTTTCTCCAAACTTTTATTTTTGGATCTTCTTCTTAAGCGGATATGAAGTAATTATGAAATCAATATTTTTGCATGTCAGCATAAGGAGAAGAAGTTGATACTGGTGTCCGATCCAAAAATAAAAGTTTGGAGAAAGCCCCTTATCGTTTTGTTTATTTTTGAGAGCAACTGAAATTCGACTCATTCTATCGGCGATATCTTTCTGAATTTTCAAGATATTTGCTTGGGCTTTTTTAAAGAGTAGCTCTATACATTTGGCTAATAAATTATGTAAAAGACAATTTGGTAACGCATGCGCATGCGCAGTTAAACATTATTCAGTAAAAATGCCATATTTCATCAAATATTTAATATTTTTCTATTTTGATTGCAGGGTGTTGTCTGTACAGGAGTTTTCTGTAAATGGCATTGCGTTGGGTTGAAAATCTTGCGTGGTATAAACAAAATTCTTACGAAAACATTTCTAACGAGAACATCAATGTTATTAGGGTTATAACCATTTTTAGGGTTATAAAGCAGAAATAGCCTTAATCTTAGAAATTTTTTTTTGAAAGTAATGCCATCAAGAGGTAGATTGATGGCACGATCTATCATGAACACGAAAGTGGAGACTTTTTGATTCCAAGGATGGTTGGGATCTGCTGGAATATAACTTAATTTGTTAGACGGCTTTCTAATAAATCCAAAAACGGCAATTTTTGTTCATTTTCAACCTCAAAAGTGAATTTAATAGTTGGGTAAAAGCTATTAATATGATCAACGAAATCTTGGAGATGCACAAATCGGTATCGAGCATGGCGAAAATATCATCAGCATATCGATACCAGACTGTAGGAAAATAAAACTTAGAAGAGACTCGCTTTTCCAATATTTCTCAATTATATGCTAACTCTCTATTATCTTCAGTGAGTGCTACTTTTTAGAGACTTTCAAAAAAATGTTAAGTTCTAAGAACTATGAATTCTCAAAAAACGCTGAACAACAGGAATTCTATTCGTATTTACAAAATGACCCTTGTTTTTAAAGCACAAACCTTGCCTTGCATTGTCGGTCACAAGATACTGCTTATTAGTATGCCCTGCCATCATAATAAGTATCGATTATTACGGATTATTAACTATTCGAAATCTGATGCGGATAGTGACCTTCCTTTTGCATTAAAGGTCAAGTGTGCAAAATTTCATTCATATCGGAATAAAACGGTAGATTTGCATAAGAATCAACAATGTTTTGCCAATCATTGTCACGTGTAATGGTAAGAGTGAGCTAGGAGATTTTCTTGAATTTTAATGAATTTATTAAATTTAATAAATGATAAAAGTTGAACAAAATAATTTAATCAAACTGAATTAGGGCAATTGGCAAGACATGTCAAAATTCACATTCATGAGTAATACTACAGTTGAGCAAAACTTCTTTTTGTCACTGTGTCGAGGCAGATATCTTGATACGAGACAAGATTGTTCTCTCTAGATAAGAGGGTAACCGAAATTACTGGAGGCTGACCTGATGCGATTAGAAATAAGCACATTTCTGGCTAGCAGGATATTTCTGTTGCTTCACGATACCATTGGTCCAATGCTCCTATTGGTTCCTCGGAACGCCGGGCTTTTGAAGAAGATCTCCTCATCGGAAACCACTTTCCAGTCAGTTTTGCTTTTAATTTCTCTCTTTTTATCGCAATGTTGCCCCACACTACTTCGCCATCTACTTTGCATAGCCAATGGTAGATGGGGCGAACTACTAGAGGAATGGGGACGATCGGGCTGATATCACACTTTGTTTACGTTCTGTGTTCCTACGTGCTCGGCATCAGTTCGATGATGTGATTGCGTCTTCGATCGCCAAGACTCAATCTCACTCCTCATCCTGCAACGAAATTTGGATGAATGATTACTTCTGACTTCCATGGTTAGAACCGGTGAACTGTTATGATGCGGGAAACTTTGACTTCTCTGTTTATACAGAAGTCTTCGAATAATGCTTTACTTATAGGCGGGAGGGTCCCACTAGAGCATGCGTGAGTTTGCTTTTTAAAGCGCGTTGTACACATGACGTCACAATAGTAAATTCAGACTGGTGCGAAGATTGAGCGCGAAACGCGGATTAATCATAACTGGGTGTATCATTATCATGCTGGGATATTGTCGTCTTAAATAATGACATTTTTTTTCAAATCAAATCTAAAACGGCTTAATTTCATGTGACCTGTGTCTGTTGTCATTCTGTCTATCTAAAGTAGTGATCTGGCTAAAGGCTTAACTCTGCAGAGATTATGCCTGAATGTGCAATATCCACCTGTGGGAATTATTCCCAAAAACAAAGGGATGTTGTGTACCACAGTTTCCCAAAGACAAACATTTAATGAAAGGATGGATAACAAAGTGCAAACGTGGGGACAAACCTATAAATGTTCAACATGCGACGATATGTTCAGAGCATTTTCGCAATGAATTGCTCGGTCTTCCAAGAAGATTAAAAAGTTTCTAAAAACAAATGCCATCCCTTCGCAAAAGATGCCACCTACACCAGGTAGCTTAATTATTCAAAAATCGGTGAGTCAGTTAATTTTTTTTAAACTAGTGATTGGAAAAATGATTAGAAAGCTCGTTAAAAAAATCAACTGCGAAATATTCTTTAGAATTTTTTTGTTATGTTAATAACTTATTTAAAAATGTTTGATTGAGTTCATTGGTTTACAGCTTTAATTAATTTAATATTTATTTAAAGTGAAAAAAATTTATTGAAATACTTTCACCATAATTACCAGTAAAATATCGCCAAAAATATTTCATAAACTACGTTCTTCATTCAACTCCATACGCAGTAAGCACCTAGTAAAACAGAATATTGCTACGTTTGTCTTAACTTTCCAATTTGACCATTTTATAATGAGCTTAACAAGTAATTAACCGAAGCCAAATAGGCCTATTGGAAGTAACCAAGTTAGTAGAGAAAGAAATAACTTATACTGGCACTGATGAGTGGCACTTTCTAAAGATGGTAATAATATACAGTAGTATATTGAGGTTTAAAAATTTTTTTTTGTGGTGTATATCCAAAGACAGTATTTCCAATCACTGTAGTAATTAAAAAAAAGACAATATACGTATACTGACACAAATCATATTGAAAATAAACAAAAGATTCTGAAAAGCAAGCAAACAAAAGATTCTGAAAAGCAAGCAACACTTTCATCAGCATCTCTCCAAGGTGAGGTAATACTTAACATACATTAGGAAAATAGCCTAAAATCTAGTCTAACTTCTCCCAAAATTAGCATTTTAAGTCATCAACAATCTATAAATTTTAATGTTAGTTAACACGTCATGTAAATGACATTCAGTTATATGACCATGATCATTTTTGACAAGATGAAGAAAATAATTGTTTCTTTTATCATTCAGGATTGTGAACGAATTTCACAAATTTCCAACAAAAATGCAGAACAAGAGCACCACGACACTACCCGTGCTACCCGACTTCTGAAGAGAAATAACAGGAAAAAAGAGCTTTAGAACACGTATCCTCATTGCCACCGAAAAAGAAATGTAATGACAAACACATCTGATTTACTGGATATCCATGAACTCCAAAAAAATAACGCACGTTTAAGAAAAGAAAACAGCGTTTTAAAGCACCGGCTGTTACAAGCTGATGTAAATAAGAGAAAAAAACTGATGTTCATGAAACTCCAGTTGACTAAAAAGCAAAAGATGGCACGACTCGCTGAAGCAACCAAAAATAAGAAAACTATTGCTCTAGTCAAGTGGAAATTGCATTCAGTGTTATCTAACGTATTCACATCTCGTCAAGTTCATTCTCTTATAACTGGTAAAACTACTGTATGGGATGCATTGTCTATATGAAAAGCACTAATTTTGCGTTCAGTATCTAGCAGGGCTTATGATTTCTTGCGAAATGTACGGAGACTTTTCCTTCCAGGCGTGTCAACACTGAGCCGATGGATTTTCATTGTCAACCTGGTATTCTCTATGACGTCATTAACGTAATCAAACCTAAGATAGAAATGTTTTCTCCTCTGGGACGATTATGGTGTACTCTCATTTGATGAGTTGAAAGTCGATAGCAGGTTGTCTTATGAACAATAAAGTGACACAATCTTGGGACCTCATAAAAATGTTCAAGTTCTAATGGGTAGAGGTTTGTGCAGTTCGTGGAAACAAATTCTGTACTATGATTTTGATACAAACATGAGTAAGACTCTACTAGAAATAATAATTTGTGAGTTGGAGCAAATTGGTATCTGCGTTGGTGTGGTGTCAGATCTTGGAGGGAAAAACCGTACTATATGGAAAAACTTTGGTATTTCGCATACAAATACTTCCTTTAAAAATCCTGCTTACCCAGTAGGTTAGTTTGGGTTTTTGTTGATACCCCTCATTTGCTCAAGTTGTTAAGAATCCATTTTCTTGATCAGGGAATAATATTACTCAATGGAAAGATTATTTCTGCAGCAATAATTGAAAAGCTTTTGGAACTAGACTGCGGTGAGACTAAAATTTGCCCTAATCTAACCGAATCGCATATTCATTCATTGCAAAGGAAGGGAGCGTCAACGTGTTAGCTTAGCAGCTCAATTTTTTTCTGCTCACACAGCAAAAGCCATCAAGCACACAATGCCTGATGAATCTGAAGCCGCAGACTTCATACAGTCAGTGAATGATGCGTTCGATGTGCTGAATTCCAGAACTCCATTTGATTCCAATGGTTCGCAAACATCACATGCTTTTGGGAAATGTTTGAAAGAGCAAATGGCAGTTCTAGATTTCTTTGCAAATGCGATTGAAAATATCAGGGTGAAAGGCAGAAAAAGCCTCTTGCCCTTTCAACATGGCTTTTTAATGAATGTGTTTGCCCTCCGGGGTATATTTGAATTTGTCATGTTCCAAGGGGGGGTATATATCATGAGAACTCATCTAAACCAAGATCTGTTAGAAAATACGTTCTCTCATATACAGGGATTAGGTTACTTCTATGATCACCTATTGCCATCGGAAATTCGCAACAGCATACGGTTATCATTACTTGGAGCTAATGCTCAAGATATTCCATTATCGAAATCAGCTGTAGTTCTCTTAGAAGAGGCTGATACTTCTGCAACTGACATTACTGCAGAAGTATTCCATGGTATATGGGACCATAGCTATGCCAGCTCTTTTTCTTCCAGTTCCACTGAAAAAGAGCTATATGAACTAAGTAGCCCTATATGTGAAAATGAAAATTTTCAACCGAATCATGCACTGCCATCAAGTTTTTAGCCAGATCATTCTAGAGCAGCAGTTACATCAGGCTTCCCTGCTGAGGGCTTATAGTACTTTGCATTTAAGGTCAGGAGATATGGCAGAAGTTTGGGGAACCCTACGTCCCAGCATCTTTCTAGTTGTCAACCAGCATTATCGTGGATTGAAGTACTCTCACGTGGAGGTTTGATAATCCCATCTAATGACTGGCTAGTGACTATTAAGTTGTTCGAGGACGAATTTATATCTTTTAACGGTAGGGAAGGAGTTTACGAAAAAAGTCCAAGTAACTAAATCTCTGATCTCAATTTTGAAAGCGAAATATCCACAAATACACCCCAAAGCCGTTGAAACATTCATGAGGACAAGGACTTTCATAAGGTTGAGACATTTAAATATTGTACTAAAAAACAGGCAGCTGAAAAAGCAACTGCAAAGAAAGCCAAAAAATGGGTTTCATCTTCACAAGGAAGTAAATTTTCCCGGTCCCAATAAGTAGCCTATTTTAATTTTCCGTTTTTGTAGACCTTTGTTATGAATGTTTTCTAATTTTATTGTCTAGGCCTACTTGAATGTTTAATATGTTAAAAATTTTCTTTAATAAGTATCTAATTACATTTGTATAATACCTTACATGTGCAATATTTTATAAGTATTAGAACAGATTGCAATGTTTAAATATTTTCAATGAATGGTTTGACACCAGAAAATGACAAACTATAAAAAAATACTGACAATATGTGATGAATATATCTTGAAATTTAAAAAAATTATTTAGAGTGTATACATCTCAAAAATTATAATTTATAAATAAAATTATAAATTAATGTTCTATTGATAGGGCACTTCTGTGCGTTATATTTTTACTTTATTTTTGCTTGTGGTATTAGACTATTTAGATGCTGCATTAAATAGCAACAGAGGGTTGGTGTTAATGGATTTTAGATGCTAAGGTTGATAGTTTATTAGAAAAAAAGTAAGAAAACGAAAAATTTCTGCTGTTTAACTTCATTCCATCTTCATCTGACAAGGGGACATTACGACTTCGGAATTTTAGTTTAATACGAGACTTCGTGTAGTTGTAATGTACCTTTAGGATGTTAATATACTTAAATATTAAGGCGTACTCTTCAGCCAATTTTGAAAAAAGACTTTCAAGTTTCGATCACCTTACATAAGGGAAAGTTTTCCTCTTTGATTGTAAATGATCCGATATCTCAGACGGCAGCGTGGTTGCTACTAACTAGTCAAAGTGTGAGGTGGCGTGTTCGAATTCCAATTGTAATAATTTTCTTTTACTCAAATAATTATTCAATATATTATATTTACAAATTTATTTGTGACAACCAACTTTTTCACAAAATTTTCCTTTCCTCAAAATATTATGCTTATTTTTATTGTTACAAGTGTCTACGGAGTAATATAAGTAACGCAAGTATTTTCAGCAAAATAGGCTATTATGTATGGAAAGGGTAAAAAAATCATTCCTGCAAATAGCAATATAACACAGAAGTAATAATGTTATTCAGTTAAATTAAAATGATATGCATGAACCAGAATGATAATTGTCATAGAAGCATGGAAAACAAAACATACCACGACAATTCGCACAACAAATAAATGAGGACTTTTTACAAGAACAAGGGGTTTTAAGAAAATCCATTGAAAAGCACACCTCGTTACATTCACAAAGATTTCCCTCTCGAACCCGCCACCTCGAAAAATAAAATAAAATAGTTATTGCTTTTAAAATGATGATTCTATACAAAATATTTTGTAGAAAATACTTTATTACTTTTGCAGAAAGGAAAATTTTGTGAAAAAGTTGGTTGTCACAAATAAATTTGTAAATATAATATATTGAATAATTATTTGGGTAAAAAAAATTGTTATAACAGGAATTCGATCCCGCCACCTCACACTTTGACTTGTGAGTAGCAACCACGCTGCCGTCTGTGCTATCGGATCACTTACAATCAAGGAGGAAAACTTTCTTTTATGTATGGTGCTCGAAACTTTAAACCGTCTTTTTTCAAAATTGGCTGAATAGTGCGCCTTAATATTTAAGTATATTAACATCCTAAAGGTACACTACAACTACACGAAGTCTTGTATTAAACTAAAATTCCGAGGTCCCCTTGTAAGACATGGTGAAATACACCCTCTCAGCAGAGGGAGGAGCGAAACTTTACTAATGTAACGTCACGCTCTGCAGCCAATGGCAGCAAATCTCGCTCGTGGAACAACCTTATGAAATCTCTAATAACGTTGACTTATAGTTATCCTCGGGCTCCCATGACGGTTGAGGATAACCCATCCATTTAACCAAAAAACGTCGTATTTTCTCTTTTTCCACTGGACATCTAATAACTTCTGTTCTCTATATACATTCGAGCATTGGGGTCTGGAGTTGGACCTGGTGGGTTTTTCTTTATCTTCTTACATTCGACATATATCTTTAGGAAAGAACATTGGAATGTTTTATTTTTACATTTCCATTTTGGTGAAATCCGTAACACCGCAGAAACACCATTAATTACTTTCAGAATCTTAAACAGTCCGATGTATTACTCCCATTTTTACTCTAGCGTGATGTATCCTCGTGGCAAACATCATCACCTTGTTACCGACTTTTAAATTGAATGGAATGTGTCTCTGGTTAAAATCTTTTATGTAAAGTTCATTAGCCATATCAATGTTTTTGCGGGCTTCTTTTAGCTGTTCTGCTAACCGCAGCACAAATTCATTAAGCATGGCCTCTTGCTCCTCCTTTATTCCTAAACCCAGTGGAATTTTTATGTCTTCCTAGATCTAACGAGTAAGGTGTAAATCTCTCTTCCTAAATATGGCTGAGTTTCTATTGCAATTTCAGTTGTTGCTAGGTGTTTATCCCAGTCGTCCTTTTCGATGTTGAGATAATTTCATAGTATCTGCAGAACGGTCTGGTTTGTCCGTTCTGATTCACCTTTGGACTATGGATGGTAAGCACTGGAAAAACTAAGCTTAGTGCCTAATAATTTAACAATTTCTTTCCACATGCTGGAGTTAAAATGCACATCTCTGCCAGATATGATCATCTTTGGGAACCCATGAATTTTCAATATCCCTTCAATGCATATTTGTATGGTTTCCTCTGCAGTTATACTTGTCTGGCATGGAAAAAGTCTAATCCTCTAGTTAGTTTATCAGTAACGGTGAGAAGTGCATCCCTCCCATTCTTTGTCTTAGGTAAGGGTCTCGGAAAATCAAGAGTACTTGTGTTCCATCTTTCAGGTGGATTTTCAAATGTACGTAATTCCCCCTACGATTTAGTTCTAGGCACCTTGTTTCTTTGGCAATCTTCATAGCTATTAATATAATTAGTAATATCTCTTGCCATTGCTGGCCAAAAATAACTTTTTTAATTATGTAATGGTTTTTGCAATGCCCAATTGTCTTGAAGTGTGCTCATAATGCAATGACTCTGGGAGTTTCTTAATTATATCCTTATCTTTAGGAATTACTAATTTATTTCTGTCTTTTTCCAGTTAATTCATTAATTCATCCTTAAGGCAATATGGCTTTCTAATTTCCTGAACCAATCTCATTGCAAAATTACATTTGCCATACACTTTCTTAATTTTCTTATAAGTCTTCTCATTCATAGTTCATTCATTGGCTGATGCATACATTACTTCGTTTTCATTCCGTTTAACCAATTTTATTGTATGCCTCATAATTTCTTCCAGCTTAGTATCATGTAGTTTTAATATTCATATTTTTATATTCTCAGGAAATGCCTGGGCATATAAAACTATTTTATATTACTCAGGAAATTATTTGACTTGGTCCATTAATAAGACATAACATTTGTTAAAATAATCAATATCTCTTTTGTATCACGTCTTGGCTATTCTTTCACAAACCACCGTTTCTACTGGCTTATTTTTCTCTGCCATAATTCTTCCTTTTGACTTAATAATAGCATACTTGCATCGAAGTCCTCGACTGTTGATAAGCTTCAACTCATTGAGTAGGTTAAGCTCACTCCCATTTGCTGGTATGTAGATCAATGCTTGTAGCACGAACTAGAATGTAAAAGCAAACAAATTTCATTGAAAAACATGTTCATTCAAGAAACTGTTTTTTCACATTATTAAAGTTTACGCAGTGAAAAATTTTTGTCTATTATATAACACGGTCCCAGAATGAGTTTTGCTGTATGCCATTTCACTCTCGCTGTATGACTCTTCATTGAGTTTCAATGTTCCAATCTTCGTCTGTGAGCACAAAATTTAATAGGAGCGGTATGTCAGATCTTGCACTTTTTGTCCTACAATCCTTCCATAATACGGTCCGTCTTTGTTGATGTCCACGCTCTGGACCAAGGCTACACTCACTCACTATCACATATAATGGTAAAAGGTGAGCTAGGAGATTTTCTTGAATTTTAATGAATTTAATAAATTTAATATACGAGGTCTGTTCAAAAAATACGTAGACTGTTTGAATTGCGCGGGCCCTGTTGGTCTCAATCAAAATCGCTTGGTGTCGCCATCTTCTGACAGATCCGCTGATTACAAGGCAGTTTTTTGATTGCAAATATCAGTATTGGTTGATTAGCTACGCGGTTGTTTGTGAAGTGTGTTTTTTTTCGTTTGGCGGATTTTTAGAATGAGTGACTTGAACGAGCAAAGAGTTGCTGTGAAATTTTGTGTTAAACTCGGAAAAATTGCCACTGGACGAGTGGAAAAGGCCAGAAATGTGGACGAGAGGTGACTGGTTGTTTCATCACGACAACGCTCCAGCCCATTCAGCCCTCAGAACTCGAGAGTTTTTGGCCAAACACTCGATCACTGTTCTTCCTAACCCACCCTACTCACCTAACCTCGCTCCTTGTGACTTCTTCTTGTTTCCCAAACTCAAAAGACCTTTGAAAGGAAGAGATTTGAGACGATTCCCGACATAAAGTCAAATGCGACGAAGGAGCTGAAGGACATCACAAAAGAAGCGTTCCAGGACTGTTTCCAAAAGTGGAAACACCGTTGGGATAAGTGTGTGCGTCGGGGAGGAGAGTACTTTGAAGGGGACCCAGATGTGTAACTTCTGAATAAAGTATATTTTGTTTTATGACGTCAGTCTACGTATTTTTTGAACAGACCTCGTATGATGAATATTTGAACACTCACTAACTGAATTAAGATAATTGTCAAGACAGATCAAAATTTCACACTGATGAGTAATACTACAGTTGAGCAAAATTCTTCTCAATAAATAGTATTCAGTCAGTCCAAATTGGGTTGTCACTTTAGAGGTAAGACGATAGACCTGCTGTTATTAGAAAGAAGCACAAAAAATAAAACTCAATCAAACACCGGAGAACATGGTTAAGAACTTAAAAGTACCTTAGAGTAGACATGAATCTTAAATCACAAGTCTAAATCAACCACTGATAAGTTCCTTCACTTAGTGCGATTAGTGAACTCAGTATGATTTCTCAGCATGCTTAGCCTAACTCATGTGCAGGCCCGCATAAAGGGAAGTCAGCATTCGCTATTGGCGGTGTTGAAAGGAGAATTCCAATCGAAGCAGATACAGTTGCTCGTCTGATGACCAGTAATAAGGGCAAGTAGAAATGGGCTTGTTCAAACTGAGATGCTTAATCCATTATTGAAGGCTGGCTGTTAGGCAGGGGTCCTAAAAAAGATTCTCAGCATGAAGGGTTGCCGAATTCTTCATGAGTGCAATCGAATGAACTGATTTCCTGATAGGGCTTACAAAACAAAAGCAAGAGCAGTGGGAGCAATCACACGATCGTTTCTGAATGTCTCATCAATGCTGCGCGCATTGCCAAAGCTGTCGGCATCGAACCGCGAACATTGGAGTTAGGGCAGAATTCTGGCTGGCGGGATATTTCTGCTGCTTCACGATTCCCTCAGTCCAATGCTCCTATTGGTTCCTCGGGGCACCGGGCTTTTGAAGACGAGCTTCACAACAGCAACCACTCGCCAGTCCCTTCTGCTTTCACATTCTGTCTTTTTATCCCAACATTGCCTCGCCTACTTTGTCACTTACTTTGCATAGCCAATAATAGTTGGGGCGAACCACTATAGGATTGGGAATATAAGATAAACTAGAGCAGCGCCAGCGATAGGCATGGTCCCCGGGTCGCGGAATTTTTCCTTCTCTTTTCAATTTGTCTAGAGGAACGGCCATGATCGGGCTGATGTCGCATTTTGTTTACGCTTTGTGTTCTCACGTGCTCGGCATCAGCTTGCTTTGTCTTTACTGTTGTTAGAGAGGTGAAGGGAGAGACGTGTATTTCTTTGCCTCCGCGAAGGAGACTGCTTAATATATATTGTCTATTATACTTATTTCCTGCTCAATTTTCCAATCTTGATGTGGAAATATATGGCACCAGTAACTTCGACGAATCACTCCCTATTTGTAGTTTTGGGTTGTAGTGGTTGCACATGGTAGTTTGTGCCTGTTTGCTCAGCAATTCCAACAAACTCATTGTTTTACTCACTATCTGGTTATCTGTTGATACTGCTCGTATTCTGCTCTAGATGTTTTGAAGCAAAACATGGGCTTTCATCACTTTGTGTGGTCTAGGAATCTCAGTTTCCTAAGTTGACACGCTTGCATCGTCGAGGGCCACGTGGATACATTGATAATCACTTACCATTTGCTCAGTTTCTCAATAGTCTGCTAACTCTCCATTATCTACAGTTATTGTTCATTTTTAAAGATTTCAAGAAACTGTTATGCTCTAAAAAAAAGCCCAAACAATACTTGCGTCTGGAGAAAGGAAATGATCTGTTGGTTGATTGGTAGAGAAATTACATCATGTGCTCCATTGAAACCCTGAAGGTGGAAGTAGCGAGTAAGTGACTAGAACAAATCACTGTACTACCGAGTGATCTGCCAGCTATTTGATGCTTCTTTTGCACAAAAAAGTTTTCAATCAAATCTGACTTTTCCAGACATTGCTCCAATGTACATAAAGTAACTTTATCCAGAAATAAGATTTATGTCAAGCTGTCTCAAAACCAGCATTATCAAGCACAACACTATTAATTTAATTGTGCTATTTTCAATGTGGATTTCCTTGAAAAATGATTCATACAGTGAGGATATATCGAAAATAAATTGGAATGAATAAAGGCCTCCTACTTTGCCTAGAAAAGGGAAAAAATCTGTTTAGATAAAGGGGGGGTGGCGGGGAGGCGGACCTTGATAACTGTAATAAATTTCTTCTTGCTTCCCTTTCAATAGTGTAGTCTTCTTCATGAGAATGTGACTTGAGCAAGCATTGGTCAGCTGATTTGGTACTAGGGACTTATTGTCAAACTTAAAGAATTTAGATATAAGTTATATCCTGTTTAATTTACTTTTTCGTTAGCCGAAGAGATGCTTTATTATAATGTAGTTATCAAAATTTTTTTCCTTTTTTCGAGGAAATTTATTCAATTCTGAACTTAGGCAATTTACTTCATTCCCGCGAATAAATATACATGATATTTTTTTAATTTTTATTCTTTATATTGTTGAGAAATTTTAATCTGGTCTCAGAGTTTTGGTATTTCAAGCCATTTTTTATTTATAGAAAATAAATATATTTATATCTTAAATTGCCTGACCAAATTTCAAAATAATATGGCAACACACTGTTTAAGTGACCCTCTAGGTATGTATCAATTTCTAAGCCATTAAAGAAGTAATTTTTAAATTAATTTATACTGCTATACAGGGTGCTTTGGAAAAGGATGTCTTGAGATACCTAGCAATGTTCTGCACCTTAAAATAAACACAAGTTTCCTCATACGGTTTGGTTAAATTGCATTCCTAAAAGAAGGAGTAAACAGCTCGTGAAATTTGGTTAAACTCCGCTATAACGTAAACACCACCTGGTTTTCCATAAAAGTGCATGAAAAAGTAAACACCACCTGGTTTTCCATTAATAGATTTCTGCGAACTACCTGTGCACTAATGTGTTGGCCCTAAACTTAACCATTCTCACAGTAAAGTCAAATTAGGCTAATGGAAAATGCGTGATCGAAAACAAACTCTTTCCTAAATTGTGGACAAGTTCATTTCTGAAGGTCTAGAAATTACGAATCTTTCTGTGGCTGTGAGAGAGGTTGAGTTTAAGGCCAACAAATTAGTGCACAGGTAGTTCGCAGAAACTTATTAATGGAACACATGGTGGTGATTACTTTTTTCATGTGCCTTTGTTCACGTTATGAAACTTATGTTTACGTTTACGTTATGAAGCTTTTGTTTATGTTATGGGTGGAGTTTAACCAAACTTCATGACAAAACGTGAACAAACGTTAAAACGTGTGAGGAAACTTGTTATTTGTTTATTTGTTATTAATGCTTTGTTAGAAGTCATTTTCATTGTAATAAATTGTAATTGTAATTTATTCAACTTTTTAGCATTAATTGTAAATCTTGCTGAAAATTTACATGAAATAAACTGTAAAATTTACAGTGTAAACTGAGCGATGCGAGCAGAGCAAATCTGACATATGTGGGAGAAGAGAATGAGTGAACATGCTTGGTAGTTATTAACTTTTCGAAATCGGACATCCTTTGAAGAGCATGTGTGCAAGGTTACATCAAGATCAAAACATAACTGTAGATTTGTATTAAATACACAAAAAAAACCTACAAACAAACATTCTTCTTTATACATTGCCCGGGATATTTACAGTTGTGGGTAAACAGAACAACTTGAAGAAGTTAAATGAGAACACAAATTGGTTTTCAGCAATTCTGCAATTTCCTGCTATAGATGAAGTTCAGATGTCTCTGACACTCATAGACTATTTGTCTTCTCTGACCAATACTCATTCATTTCAGTTATTCACTACTTGGTAAACTGTTGTTGCAACTGCACTCTGGTCTTGATGTTTTGAAGGAAAACTTGGCCTTTCATCAGTTTGTATGGTCTAGCAGTCGCAGTTTCTTCTGTTAATACACTCACCATTTTCTCAATTGCGGGAGTCTGCTGGCAAAACCAATACGAACTGAGTGAAGGGACTGGTTCCTCTGCCGCTATTCCAATCTTTATCAGTTATCTGCACCGTCTGCCTCGAAATGGGTTCAATTATCTGCCTCGTCGAGCTCTAATGATCATGCCTCGTTCGAAGTCGGTCAAATTTACCCATATTCACTTCTGCTGGTGACTGCAATTTGTGATCCAATGCATCCCTTTTATACAACGCCTCGGCCTTTTTCGGTCACTGGGAGGTCGATCCATTTTTCCTAAGAGGTGTCTGTAATAAATTGGTCGTTCAGTGTATATTATAGTGATGGAAATCGCTGAACAATAATTCATAAAAAACTTTAGCGAGTGCAATCGCTTCTAAATAGATGCAATGGGAACTGAAACTGTCTGAGTAGCAAAGAACGGAAAAGGTAAAATAACTTTAAAGAATGACTCGATAAGGTTGTAACGAATTCGTAGTTTGCAAAGTCGCAATTTTCTCAAAACTAAAGCGAGAATAAATCCCCAAAAACCCCCTGTAACAGACGATGTACTCAACCACGAGTGAGGTTGATTAAACGTAAAACACTACAAAAGAGAAAAATCCAGTAAAAACGTAAAACACTACAAGTAATAATAACCCTTATACCATATACAATTCCCAAAAGAGAATTAGACAAAGAACCAGTCCGAAAGCCAGCAGGATAACGATTTCACAATGGAAAATCGTCTCTGGAGCTGCGATCTGAAAAGATTATTAATATTCGGGAGCTAAAGCTTCGCTGGATCCAAAAAGATTACTTCAGTAATCTCCCAAAACACACAAATAAACCCAGTCCCTCAGGGAGAATTAAGCCCAATCCCATAACGAACATCGACCATTCTATGGCGGAGTTCCATTACATGCGTTTTCTTTTTACCCAGAAGAAAATAAAAAGGGCACTCTGACAAAGATGTAAAGGCAAAGTGACCTGGGAATAAACCAAGATAGGTCCACTAATGCAGTTAATAACGTTGCTAGCACTACTGTTACAAATAAACAAAAGAAAATCAAACTTAACACCCAACAATCAATCCTTATCATTAACCATCCAGTACTAACATGCGATCTCAGGGACCAACCCTTAGAATTTTCGGCGCTACAGCTCAAATGCGTGTAAATAAATGGTTGATTTCTTCTGTACCTGCACTTTTCAAATCGTCCTATGTTATAAGCTTAAGCAACACTTTTTTATGTAAACGCGCTAGTGAAACATTCATACCATCAGTGTTGTGGACCGATGTTAGTAATGGTGCAATTATTTGAAAAAGATATTGTTATTTATTTAAAAAATATACAGAAAACTTATTTTCTTAAAAAATATAAAGTCAATAGTTGAAGTTCTTCTAATAAATATAAGAAATCCTAATATTGTGCCTTTCATTATTTTCATGAATAAATTCTGTCACAATACATAAATTTGTGTTGGATTTTTTATATTATTGTAGAAGATAGTTTCTTGATATTTATAGTCTTGAAAATTCTTATAATTATTTAATTTTTTGTTAATTTTTAATTTGTTCTATTATTATATGCTATAGTTATTTATAAACAATATGACTTTTGAAACAAAGTAATTTTATTTGCTCTGTTGCTACAAATTACACTTATCAACGAAAGTAACCCGTTTTTTATTTTATTTTATTACCTAACTACTTACGAGGGTTTGGACGTAGGTCATGGCAACTAAGGGATGGTATCATAAAATGTCAAATGTCTCAAGGAAGCTGTGACTGCTAGTATGTTTCCACAACATTAGATGGCTCCATGAGTTCCTGCTGTTGCGCAGAGAGCAATGTTAAATCAGTTCTCAGTCACCCGCCGTGCAAGGTGGATGTAACCCGAGTTGAACAATGCTCGTATATTAAAACAGCCGTTCTATTTTCCTTTCTGTTACTTATTCTGGAAAATGAAATCTGTAATCATGTTCCAGAATAAATTTTCCAGAAGAATGAAATATTACAGGCTTCATGATTCCAGAACATGAAACCTGTAATGTTGTCAACTACCTTAATAAACATGAGAAGCAAAGTGTTGGCGTGTTGTTAAATGTCCGTACATGTCGTCCATACCTTGTTCTTTTATCTGTATATTTCACATTTTCCACCCATGCTTGAATTCTCATAAAAAAAATAGTTGCCATGACTTATGCCCCAACCCTCGTATATCTAACAAATTTGTAATGTAGTTTCAATATTTGTATATAATTTAGAATTTCTAAATATTCCTCGATTTTGATTCACTTTTTAATGTTTCACAGGTAGTTGTGCAAAACTACATATATAATCTTTCAATTGATATTAATACGAGGGTTGGGGCAAAAGTCATGGCAACTATCTTTTTGGCAAGATATCAGTCCGGTTGGAAAATGTGACATATACAGACAAAAGGACAAGGTGTTAACTACATGTGTGGACAATGAATAGCACTGAAATAACGTAACACACTAGTTTATTACGGTAGTATACAGGGCAATATAGCCTTCACAGTGCAAAAGAATGACAACACAGTAAACATAAACTTGACATGACAAACCTGGGCCTAAAGACCCTCAAAGTAGTCCCCTGCTACTGTCACCACACGCTGCCAACGATGTGGGAGGCACTGAATACCATCAGCCTCAGCATTTGCCGCACCGTGTTGCTCATCACTGGTTGACACACGTCCTTGCTGAAACTTTCCTACCCACCGTGCTACTATACGGTATGGTAGGGCATTATTCCCAGGGGCTTCCACTAATTCACTGTGATATTCCATCGCATTTCTCTCTCGGAGAACGACTATTTTGATGTAAGCGCGCTTCTCAACACGGGTTACTTCCATTTCGCACGACACTCACCAACTGACTGATTTCACAGCCCTTGCTGCGCTAATACTAGCTATCACAGAGCAATCTGTTGTTCTGCATACACACTATGCCTGCAGAACTTCCACACGACATATATACATTTGTGATCCGTTCACAGATCTACAAGAAACAAAATAGTTGCCATGACTTATGCCCCAACAAAATGTGCAAAAATATAAATAAATGTAACAATATAGACTATATAAATATATCGGTCTGAGAAACCGATGTTAGTAATGTTTGTAAAATTCATGTTAGTACCGGAGGGTTAAGGCCATTGGGGAAAAATGTTCAAATGTGGGAATGCGCAAAAAACCACAACAGAGTCTGGAGTCGCTGTAAACCTCACAGGTAAAGCTGGGGTGAAAAGGTCAATGGGGCAGACAATAAAGCGAATCAAGGCTTATGCACTAATCTTACCAATTATATGAATTAGAAAGTATGGACAACACTGTAAAAAAAAGAAAAGAAAAAAGAAGTGTAAGGGTCTGGTTTACTTCACCTTAATTACCAGTTAATTAGAATATGGCTGTGGCACCCGATTACTATCGGAAAAATTATTAAGTAACCAACTACCAATAAATATTAAAACCGAAATCTTACATAGAATTTCTTCCATCACAGATCCGTGCCAAAGAGGGTTGAGATAAAAAAGAGGAACTCAATTTTAAGTTTAACTATAAGAATAAGATTTATTCATATTTAAAAAAAGAAAATTCAAATCTGAACAACTACCATCACTAATTTAAACATGTTCAAGTAAATATAAACCTGAACCAACATATATTTTAGTGAAATGTAAACAATCAGAATCTGTAAGAAAGAAAACGCTTTTCATGGCCAGGGCAAATATATTATACGTACTCTTTTGATGAGTCAAATGGTCTTGCTTATTAGGAATCTGGGTTTGGTCGTCTGCTGGACTGTTTTGTGGCTCAATGAAAGTCTTCGATTGTGGTTGCATCATTTTAATGACAAATACTAACTGAATTTTATGGGACAACTGTCCTTATTTGAGCAGGGTCACAACTATGTATATAACCTTAAAAACCTCGGTTATGAGCAAAATTAAAATGATAACTTTTTGCACCATGGGATAAGTTGAAATAATAATAAGAAAACTAAAAAATATTGGTTTTCCTTTCATGTCGGATGCCCTTGAGCCGGCTTCAGGGAGCCAAAGGGGTTCAACCAAGTCGGATTACCAAGATCCATTCTGCCACTTAATCGTATGTATGCCCGAACATGAGAGGGCGAGAATTGGGAAAATCCGCTGGTGCCCTAGATGGTGCAAAATCTAGGAGAACACTGAATCTCAGAAAAATACAAATTCCCTCGTTTGAAACGGGGTTTGGAAAATCAACCAATCAGCGATTGATTATGACGTCAAGAATCTGGAATCTGGGGGTGAAAAGCAGGGTTAAAAATGAAGCCAGAAGCCTGTCTCTGGACCCTTGAATTAGGTGCCAATTCGCTTCACTACTTTCAGGGTGTTGCATGGCAGAGGGCAATTAGTTTGTCTTCTGCCACTCTTAGTTGTCATAGGGGTAAACTTTCCTTCTTAGATGTCTTTAAACTTCACCCCCACAATCCCACTCTTTCTTTCGAAACTGATCCGATTTTATAAACAGCTGTAAATCATCCCACGAGAGACTGTCATTGTTGTTCAGAGAAGAAGGAATGAAAGCTAAAAGCATTCCGAACCCTAAGCAATATACAAACTTGAAAAGAGAAGGAAAATTTCCTTCAAAAAAGGAAATTCTAAATCTTCAAACAAAATTATTTATGCAGTTCTAGAAATTCAATAAAAGAGGAATAAACTCTCCATTATAATTTGTCTCAAAGATGTTCAAATAAACAATCAATGGTTTTAATAAAGTAAAAATGAGAAATAATAATATTCGGGATTCCATTCTCATATGAATAATTATAATTATAAAACTAGATTCTGATATAACCCCCCTCGTTTTCCAAAATGGATTCTCCTTAAAACATGGACTATGATATTTAATGTTACATATAATAATTATTAGGTACCTTTTAAAGCAGTAGTTACAAATTGTAAAGCATATTTTTAATATAATGATATACAGGGTCGGGACACATTAATATGACCACCTCTCCTCGAACATGTTGGAACGTTCCATGGTATGCAGATGAAAAATCTTTGCATATCATTAAAAGCTGACAACAGCAGACATGTAGTAGCATCCGTTAACATAGCAATTGTTGCCGTCATGGACAGAGTAAGTGACCTGTCGGAACTCCAAGAGGGGATTATCATTGGCTGAGGGGGGCAGCATTTCAGAAACGGCCACCACTGTGAACTGCTCTAGGGCTGCCGTTGTGAAGGTGTACCGCGACTGGACGAACCAGACAGTTTCGAGGAACCGAAGAGGATACTGTGTGGCCCTCACGGTCCATCGATCCTGAGGCGACCGTTCTGTTATGATGCCTGGCCAAGTCCTATCAGCCTGCCACTGTTGAGCAACTGACACAGCAAATGAACAGTGGGGCCACTAGGCGTGTCAGCACCAAGACAGTGCAACGATCCCTCTTGAGGTTGGGGTTTCGGAGCAACTGTGCATCGCAGAAAACGCCTCCAATTCTCAATGGACTATCGCCAGTGGACCTCAGCCGAGTGGCAAAGGGTTGCTTTCTCTGATGAGTCGCGGTTTCTGGTGTACTTCACCTTAATTACCAATTAATTAGAATATGACTGAGCCACCAGATTACTATGGGGAAAATTGTTAAATAACCAATTACCAAATAATATTAAAACCCAATACCGAAATATTACATACAAATTTCTTCCATCACCAGTCCGTGCCGAAGAGGGTTAAGATAAGAAAGAGGAACTTAATTTTAAGTTTAACAATAACAAGAAGATTCATTCACATTAAAATAAGAAAATTCAAATCTGAACTAACTAGCATCACTAATTTGATCATGTTCACGCAAATATGAATCTGAACCAACATAAATTTTAGTGAAATGTAAATAATCAGAATTTGTAAGGAAAAAAACGCTTTTCATGGCCAGGGAAAAAATATCATACGTACTCTTTTGATGAGTCAAATGGTTTTGCTTCTTAGGAATCTGGGCTTGCTGGTCTACCGAAGCTATTTTGTGGCAATGGGAGACTTCGATTATGGTTGCGTCATTTTAGGAACAAATGCTAACTGTATTTTATGAGATAACTCTCATTATATGAGTTGGATCACAACTATATATCTAACCTATAACTTTTTGCACCATGGGATAAAATGAAATAATGATAAGGAAACTAAAAGAATTTTCGTGTTCCCCTTCGTGTCGGACACTCATGAGCTGGGTTCAGGGAGCAAAAAGGTTGCAACCAAGCCGGATTACCAAGAACCAGTTCGCCACTTACACTTCTGCACACCCGCACATGAGAGGGCGTTAATTAGGAAAATCCGCTAGTGCCTTAGATGGTGAAAAATCTAGGAGTACACTGAATCTTAGAAAAGTACAAGTTCCGTCATTCGAAACGGGGTTAGTAATATCAACCATTCAGCGATTGATTATGACGTCAGGAATCTGGAATCTGGGGGTCAAAAACAGGATTAAAAATGAAGCCAGAAGCCTGTGTCTGGACTAGTGATGTCCGTTGGATCCGGATCTCTGATCCGGATCTGAAAATATCCGGATTCGGATCTAGAAATATCCGGATCCGGATCCGGATCTCGGATCTCGGATCCGGATTTCGGATTTCGGATCTCGGATATCGGATCCGGATCTCGGATCTCGGATCTCGGATCCGGATTTCGGATCTCGGATATCGGATCCGGATTTCGGATCCTTTCGCTGGATGCGTATTAAGACTAATTAGGACTTAAGAGGACTAGGCTATCACTTAATAAAAGCATTTATAAACTGCTTTCAGAAAAAGCTTGCATATACACAATTTCCTGATATAGGATCCGAATTTCGGATCTCGGATCCAAGATCCGGATCTCAGATCTCGGACCCAAGATCCGGATCTCAGATCTCGGATCCAAGATCCGGATCTCGGATTTCTGACCAAGATCCGGATCTCGGATCTCGGACCTAGGTCCGAAAAAAAGATCCGGATATCCGGATCTTGAATTATCCGGATCTTGACATCACTAGTCTGGACCCTTGAAATAGTCTCACTGCAAGAGCTTCACAGCGATTGGGTGTTGTATGACAGATGGCCATTAGTTTGTCTTCTGCTGCTCTTAATTGTCATAGGGGTAAACTTTCCTTCTTGGATGTCTTTAAACTTCACCCCCGCAATCCCGCTCTTTCTTTCCAAACTAATCCGATTTTCTAAACAGCTGTAAATCATCCCACGAGAGCCTGTCACTGTTGTTCTGAGAAAGAGGAACAAAAGCTAAAAGCATTCTTAACTCTAGGCAATAAACAAACTTGAAAAGAGAAGGAAACTTTCTTTCAGAAAAGGGAGATTCTAAAACTTCCAACAAAATTATTTATCCAGTTCTAGAAATTCAATAAAAGAGGAATAAACTGTCCTTTATAACATGTCTCACTTTAAAAATATTCAAATAAACAATCAATGTATCAACGGTATCACCTGCTTATAGCGAAATTCAAGAGAACGGAGTTTCTTTTCGTTATATCCCGATTTTGTTATATCTGAATGTAATAAAAATGTACGTACACTCATAGAATTAAAACCAGGCATAAAAGTATGCATTATCTAGACATAAATCTAGGCTTAATCTTTGTTTTAGTCAATTGTATTAGGCATAAACTAGGCATTAACATTATAACATAATTTAGGGTACTGTACATCCGTTCCCTAGTGAAACCATGTCAATAAAGCCTTTTCAATGTCCTCGCATGTTGCTGTCCGTACCCTTTTTCTTTTTAAAGTTGCACTTGTTTCTGCCTGGGCTCTAATTTTTTCAGCATTTTGTCAGTGTTGATAGCGTTGATGGTGGAATTTTGAATTCCTCGGCCACATCTCCTTTCTTTGCTGCAGGATTTTTGGCTGCATCTAAAATCTTTATCTTTTACTCTAGAGATAGAGTGTTTCGCTTTGGTTTAGCCATGTTGAAATCGTTGAAAAATTTTGCATGAATGACTTGACAAAATCAACCAAGTCAATAAATGCTCATGGGCCTTGCAGTTAACCAAGTGGTTCAAGTACAATCACGTGATCATTCAACTAGTTGTGGCGGCCGTGATGGCGGGAATTTTTAACCAACTAATCACAATAAAGAAAAATCGCAGTTAGTAAAAAATGTTACACGTGTCTACACATTCCGTCTAGACCGACTTATAGTAACATATAGTGATATTTTCCGAATAAATTTAATTGATTTTGCTTTTGCTGTAACCAGGTTTCTGTCAAAAACATTTCTCAATAAACGTGTAAAAAGGCATAGGAAATATACTGTCGGGGTTGGGACTGAATTTTTTTTGCTATATGCGGGTGTTTGTTCTAACCGTCTTCATCATAAGTGGGTAACACTGTAATAAAGAAAAAATGAGAATAATTAATGTTTGGGATTCCATTCTCATATGAATAATTATAATTATAAAACTGGAACCTTATAGAAGGAAAAAATCTAACTAATAAAAGATAAAATTAAACAAAACAATTCAAAACATTAAAAAAGTACTCTTAACAGCACCACAACATTGACGAAACGACACAGTCAATGAAGCACCAGGGAAGTTAAATTCTAAGTAATCATCTGAATGGTGAGGCATGAAATTTTCAAACAACCCCACCGGCAAAACAAAACAGTGGCGACTGTCTAGGCCTACAGAACTAGGTACAGACTTGGTAGAACTCGTACACCAAACGAGCCTATAACACGGCTTCAATTAAACAAGTGGTGAGTGATCCTGTGGCCGTCGATGCAAATGTGTCAACAGAAGAAACTGCGACTGCCAGATCACACCAAGTGATGAATGCTCCAGTTTTGCTTCAAGACCTCGAGTGCAGAATGTGAATTTCGGTTTTTTAAATTTTAAATAAATTGTACTTATTAACCCTAAACTGATTACAACATTATTTAAAAAGGTACACTCTCGAAAATTTATATTTTGCAATAGCGTATCTAGGAAATACACGCGACCTTTCGAGGTTGCGCCCGCTGGAAGGTTAAATTGTTTTACACACGATTTGAATCACCCTGTATGAAGAAGAGTGTTTGTTTGTTAGCGGGTATAACAGCTAGAATTCCTGTTTTTCGGATTTTCCTTAGAATTGATAGTCTTTGCCCTGTGTTGTATTGATTGAGTTATAATTTAACCAATTTTGAGTTATAACTTAACTTCATGAGATTGTTGTTTTTCCTTACAAGTGTAATTATCAACGGGCAACGCCAGTTGCCTAAGCAAGTCTTTCTATATATATATAAAGAGGAATCTTTGTTTATGGGTTTGTGGATGGGTTTGTTTCATATACAAATCTACAGTTCTATTCCAATCTTGATGAAATTTTGCATGAATACCTTCAAAGCATGAGGAAGGTCACTATCTACCTCAGATAACGAAAAAATAATAGTTATCAATAATAAATCGTTATTCATAATGATGGCAGATCATTGTAATAAGAAATATCTCATGAACAACAATGCAAGGCAAAGTTTGTGCAACAATAGTTATCAACAATGGTATCAACACGCAATTTGCAGACACTCTGTACAGACCAAAAATATATATCTCATGACCAACTATGCAAAGAAAACTTTGTGCAAAAATAGGTATCAACAACGGTATCAACACGCAATACACCAACATTATGCAGGAGTCAACAAGTTATTTCTCATGATCAACAATGCAATGCAAAGTTTGTTTAATATACATAAGGTTCAATTTTTCTTAGTACTTAACAATTTCTTGGAAATCTTTAAAAATGACCAGTAACTGGAGAAAATGGAGACAACTTAGCTGACTATTGATAAAGAATGAAAAGATGACAGAGGACGCAGTTCTTTATCTCTGTGTGATAATGAGCAAATGGTATGCATGTCAATAGAAAAATCGGCGACCAGTAGACCTCACAAAGTGATGAATGGCCAAGTTTTGCTTCAAGACATCGGAGCAGAGTGGTAATTGCAACAACTTTAAATGTACACCCAAAGTAATCATACGTGACTAAGAAATTATTTATGCTAGCAGTGGCATACTTGGAGAGGTCCATCCATTGTGAGCATTTTAAAATTTTTTTCGAATTTACATTATGAATTTTCACTTTATTAATTCTAAGTATTTTCATGTGTTTCATTTTAAGATATTTCCAAATTTAATCAAAAAAACAGAGCCCAAGCCACGCCGGGGTTATCACCTAACTTATTTGATAGCATAGCGGATTCAAACATTTCATAAAAATACATTTCGACTGTATTCTATGTGAACGTGAATATTTTGGAAACTGAGAAGCTGATAATGTGATAATTGAACGTTTGCTTCCAAGAAATATTAATAATGAGCATAAAATGTTAACGCAGTGACAGGACATTACTAAGGCAGCGTGTATTGAGGTGGCAAAGGAGTCACACGTTTCTCCCTTGTGCTCCGTATCGAACCTCTAGACGACTGGCAAAAATGTATGTTTGGAAAGGAAAGAGAAAGAATGAGTATGGGTCAGAGAAACACTGCAGCTCAAACAGAAAAGGCTATAAAGGCATTGGAAAAATCTGAAAAATGGGAGTTTTGAATAGAGCAAGAGGATATTCGAGCTTCTACGTCAAGGAGAATAAAAAGTTCGGTCCAAAATATCCAGTGATGTTCTCCGTTGGTGAGGATGGACAATGTTTTAATCTGAGGCAATTAAAGAAGAGTTTAAATAAAGTCTTGGTATATCACCTAGAATTCATGTTTTTCGGATTTTGCATGGAATGGACAGTCCCTTCTATCTGTGATGTATTGATTGAGTTATTATTTTACCAATTTGGAATTATAGTCTAACTTTTTGAGATTGTTCTGTTTACCTACAAGTGTATTTAACCCGGGGAATGCAGGGTCCTCTGCTATTCTATACAGGGTGTATCTGAAACCCTGTCACAAACTTTTACAGGAGGTAATATGGATGATTCTAAGCAAACACGTTTATATGAACATAGGCTCGAATTTGAATGATAACCGAGATATGAACAGAAATCAAAACGTCGATACTAAGATCATTAAGTTAATAACTCAGGTTCTGTTACACCTAGGATAATGTATTTTAGTTGAATAATAGGGTTCACAGAATTGCATATACCATTGAAATTTGATCGAATTCCAATGGATAGTTTCCGACTTACGTACTCAATATCCTAACACTTGGAGGTTAGTACTCAACATGTGAGTTTGTGTTACCTATTTTGACTGCGTAACTCGGAAAATACTAGTTGGAATTCAATCATATTTTAACAGTATACACAATTTTGTGAACTCTATTATTCTTTTAAACTTCAATATCCAAGGTATTATAGAAAGTGAGTTATTAACTTATGGTTCTTAGTGGAGGCATTTTTATTTCTGTTCATAAATCGTTTATCGTTCAAATTCGAACCCATGTTCATATTGACTTGTTTACTTGGAATCAGCCAGAGTACGTTGTCACAAGGTATTGTGAGCAACGGCACGAGCGTGCGCGATTGTAGGGCTTTACAGCATATTCAGCCTAAGAGGCAGAAGCCTCAGGCTCCATCTGTTGCCACGAGCGATAGTTGTAATATTAATAAATGCAATATGCATTATGGTGGTAATAGATGGCAGCACAAGAGCTCGGATGGCGGAAACAGGCTCGGGATGCGCAAACGTGCGAATATTGATACTCAGAGGGTAAAATATGAGAGGAGAGAGAGAAAGCAGGGACCAGCAAAGGAAGAAGGACAGATAAGTGACTCGTCCGGAGAGCAACGAACTTTCGGACATTGGAAAGATGATGCAAGGTTCGAACGAGGGGAATCATCCTTTTCCACGAGTCCCAATGCCTCTCATGACCCTCCGTTTCTAGTTCCATGGGTGGTGGCCCATTCAGAGGACTTGTTTCACGAACAAACTTGTGCAGTGCCGTCGCAGCGTCAAGTTGCATGTTTCTTTTTCTTTAAAGGAGTTTTCGCCGGTGAATTGGCTAACGAGCCGGGGCGAGCAGCGACCGACTTCGAAGGCAGCCGGTTTGAGCCGCTAAACTACGCAGAGAGTTCTTCGGGCAGCAGGAGAGCTACGCCTCCCGCATCGGAAGAGAGTGCTACGAGCTACGGAGTCCACATAGGAGGTAGCGGAATCAGGAGAGAGCGTTGGCTGCAACAAGTTATTTCGCCAATATCAGTGTGCTACAACCTGGTCTGGATTGATAGTGTCCCGTATTGGATCAAGTGTCGTGAACCACGTTACGACATTAGCGTATCCAAAGCAGATTATGGATGCTGGACTGTAATTTCGCCCTGGGGTCTAAGAGCCTATCTAGAGGAGGATCTAGGTGCCCTTTTTCAACCGCAGAGGTAAGCTGGTTTCCTTATGTTATGCTTTCTATCCCCTCTCTTGCTCACGAACATATTTTATCCCGCGCAGAGTCTCATGCGCGTTGTGCGTTTCATGTGCGTGACTAATATTGGGTTTTCTTTGTATATTGCAGGAGCATTGTCTGACTCCTCTGCCGTTTAACGCATTTTGCGTCGCTGTTTTCGGTGAGGACGGGGTCCTCGGTGTACAGCATTTTTCTTCTGCTCATAACCAAGAAATCTCCTCATGCTATGGCAAGATTTCTTAGGCGTTCTTTGCAAGATCAGCCCAGAGTTCGTTGTACGTGCGTTAGTGCCGTACTAAATTTTCTCAACATTTAGACTTTGTTTTTGGGTATCCCCTGGACGTAAATCCTCGTGTTATAGGATACGTTCATTGCGTTTTTCTTCTCTTAAAGAAGGACAACGTTTCTCTTATTTATTTTACGTTGTATTATTTATTTAGGAATAATTATCGGTTTAATAAAATTAATTGTGTTATGGCTACATGGCTGTTTGTCATTTCACGGCTTCTCTTTTAATTCTTCCACTGCTTGCTCAAATATCCGTGACATACGTCCTCTAAAAGTTTGTGACAGGATTTCAGATACACTCTGTATATATATAAAGCAGAATGTTTGTTTGTGGGTGTGTTTGTATTTTATACAAATCTACAGTGTTATTTTTGCACACTTGATCTTCAAATCTTGAAGAAGGTCACGGTCTACCTCAGGCTTCGAAAAAATAATAATTATCGATAATAAATCGTTATTCATGATGTTGGCAAGGCATACTAATAAGAAATAACTCATGACCAACAATGCAAGGTAATGTTTGTGCTTTATAAATAAGGTTCAATTCGTAACGATGCATAGAATTCTTGTTTTTTGGGGTTTTCAAAGAATATATAATTCTCTGAACTTAACATTTTCTTGAAAATCTTTAAGCACTAACTGGAGATAAAAGAGAGTTACCAGATAATTGAGAAAGTGAGCAAGCCGTCAGTGATCAAGTGGCATCGAAGGTCTCATTCAGCCTGATGATAGAAATGTTTCTACAGAATAAAAGGCGGCTATTACACCTTACAAAGTGACAAATGGTCAAGTCTTGCTTGCTTCAAAACATTGAGAACAGAGTGGGAATTGCAACCTTATCCAGTGAACATCTAAAGTAAGATTACATGATCAAGAAATTATCTAGCCTAGCTGTGTCATACTGGGAGAGGACGATCCATTGTGAGCATTTAAAAATTTTTTATCGAATTTTCATTACGAATTTTGACTGTATTATTTCTAAGCGTTTTTATGTGTTTATTGTTCAGATATTGCAAAATTGAATCAAAAATAGAGTCCAAGGCATGCCAGAGTGTATCACCTATACTGCGACCAACCCCAACTTTGGCCTAGCTCCTATTGATCAGGCACATCATCATGCGTAATAATACGAAAGCGGCTTCATTGCATGGCAACGAGCCACTGATGCAAACAAATGTTGAAGCATGAAGCGATACTACAGTGACTAGAATAGAAACTATTCCAGCCACTATAGCGAAACCATAGTTTCAGCCATTTTGGCAGGGTCGCATCGCATTCCAGGCATATACCGCATTCGTGAGGTATTTCCCGCTAGTTTTTTCCTCTTATTTTAAGCTAATAAAAAGTCAACAATCGAATGACATGAGCACTATCTCATGTTGCGCATTCATTATCTTCTTTGGAAAGCGTTGTTCGGCTTCAACCAATAGCAGTTAGGCCAAAGTTGGGGTTGGTCGCTGTATAGCTTATTTGGCAGCAGTGCAGATCCAAACATTTCTTAAAAAATCCCCAATACATTTTTAGTATCTGTGGGAATGTGAATATTTCGGAAACCGAGATGCTGATAATGCAAAGATTGATTGTTATTTTTCAGTTATAATAATAATTAGCATAAAATGATGTTGCAATGACAGTACATAAATAAGGCAGCATCTATCGATGAGGCAAAGGAGTCACACGTGTCTGACTTGTGCTCCCTACCAAACGTCCAGATAGCAAAAATTTATGTCTGGAAAGGAAAAAGAAAGAACGAATTTTGGTCAGAGAAACTGCAGCTAATAGAGAAAAAGCTATACGGGTATTGGAAACATCTGAACAATAGGATCTTCGACTACAGCAAGAGGGTATGAGAGCTTCTAACGTCAAGGGCAATGAACACATGGGTCTAAATTATTCAGTGATGCTCCTCAGTTGTGAAGATCAATATCATTTTTATCTGACGCAACAAGAGGTTAAATAAAGTCCCTGGGGACGACGAGTTATTAGGCAAAGTAGGGTCATTAAAAATGATGGTTCCATGCCACCTCTGAGAATTATAAAACAAATTGAATTTGTAACAATAGAAAGATTTTCTGTAATTTGGACTTTTCTTAGAATTGACAGTTCTTAGATGTTAAACTTTTCTTGAAAATTTTTAGATATGATCACTAAGTGGAGATAATGGAGAATTAGCAGACTATTGAAAAAAAGTGGAAAGGTGACAGAGGAAGCAGTCCCTTTGCCCGGGTGACAGTTGACAACATAACCGATTGCAAAGCATACATGCACTGGACTCTTCAAATAAACAAGCATAGAGTATTATGCTCTATAATAATCATTCAAAGGATTATAATAATATTTCATATCAATCCAAAAAAAGCTAAAAATCCAGCTAAAAAATGAGTGAGTGTTAGGCATAGAAGACAAAAAGTTATCCGGATATCTGAAACATCTGAAGAACAGCTTCGTCAATAGAAGGAAATTGTAGAATAACTGAAAACTAATTTATTATTTAATTCTAGAGTATGTTTTGTTAAACCTACAATTCTAATTATTCCGGGGAACGCGGTGTGCCTCTGCTAGTCTCAATATACAGTACATAAAGAAGAAAGTTTGTGGGTAGATTTGTTTGTATTTAATATAAATCTACAGTTTTATTCCAGTCTTGAAGAAACTTCGCACACATGATCTCCAAAGCATGAGAAAAGTCACTGTCTACCTCAGATTTCGATAAAATAATAACTATCGATAATAAATTGATATTCATTATGATGGTGCTGCATATTAACAAGAAAGTATCTCATTACAAACAATGCAAAGGAAATTGTGTGCAACAGTAGGATCAACAAGGGTAATAACATGCAATTCAGAAACATTATGCACGTACACACAATATATATTTCATGACCAACAATGCAAGAAAAAGTTTGTGCAAGAGTAGGTATCAATAATAATATCAAAACGAAATTCAACAACACTATGAAGAGATCCAAAATATATATCTCTTGATCCCCAATGCAAGGCAATGTTTGTGCAATATATATAAGGTTAAAATTGTAACATTGTACAGAATTCCTGTTACTCAGGCTTTTCTTAGGAATAAGAGTTCTTAGTACTTAACAACTTCTTGATTATCTTTAAAAATGATCAGTAACTCGAGATAATGGAGTCAAATGTGTCATCATGGTCTCCCTAAGAAAGGTCCAGATGACTGGCAGAAATCTTTTCAAATGATCTGTAACTAGGGATTGCTGAGTTATCAGTCTATTAAGAAAGAGTGCAAAGGTGGGAGATGAAAAAGTCTCTTCGCTCTTGCAACAGTTAATGACAACCTATAACAAAGCATAAATCTACTTGGCAACTGAAATCAACAAACATTGGAGCCTACAGATCTGAGTACTCACGGGATCTTAATAACTGCATCAATGATTCCATTTGTGAGGGTTCAGGTAGTAAGTTTATTTGTGAAATGGTCCTGATTGTGTAAATGTATGCAAATCATTACATGTACCACGACCTCCAGTGACATTTAAGGTATTAAAGGTTTGTGGAGTGACCTGACAGAGGCAACCATTCGAGCATACATTGACATCTCTTGAACAGATGTGGGCTGCACCACATTGCCTGGTCGCTCACGGGAATAAAAATGCTTCTTTATACATGTTCTCTCACGTGTATGAATATTTACCATTTATTTCCGGACACCCTGTATATAAAGAAGGACGTTTGTGGGTGGGTGTGTGGGTTTGTTTCTTGTAGTTTTATTCCGATCTTGATGAAATTTTGCATACTTGACCTTCAAATCATGAGGAAGATCACTGTCTACCTCAGATCTCGAAAAAATTATAATTATTGATAAAAAATCGATATTCATTTTTATCGCAAGGGATATTATTCAGAAATATCTCATGATCAAAAATGCAAGGAAAAGTTGTGCAACAATGCCTATCAACAATGGTATGAACACGCAAATCACAAACATTCTGCACGGATCAACAATATATATGATATGACTATCAATACAAGGAAAAGTTTGTGCAACAATAAGTATCAACAATGGTGTCAACACGCAATGCACCAACACTATGCAAGGATCAACAATATCCATCTCAATAATGCCAGGCAAAGTTTGTGCAATATAGATAAGTTTCAATTTGTAACAATGCATAGAATTCCTGTTATTCAGGCTTTTCTTAGAAAAGAGAGTTCTTAGTACTTAACAATTTCTTGAAATTCTTTAAAATTGATCAGTAAGTAGAGATAATGGCGAGTTAGCAGACTATTGAGAAAGAGTGGAAAGACAACAGAGGAAGCACTCCTTTATCTCCGTGCTGTATTGAGCGAATAGCAAGCAAATAAATAGAATAATCGGTGACTGCTAGACTACACAAAGTGTTCAATGGCCATGTTTTGCTTTAAGACATCGAGAGAAGAGCGGGAATTGCAACAACATCAAGTGTACATCTTAAGTAAGATTACGTGAGTAAGAAATTATTTAGACTAGCAGTGGCATCCTTGGAGAGATCTATCCATTGTGAGCCTTTAAAAAATTTTTTTTGAATTTTCATAAAGAATTTTTACTGTATTAATTCTAAGCGTTTTTATGTGCTTATTTTTAAGATATTGCAAAATTTATTCAAAAAAACAAGCCACGCCGAGGTTATCATTTAGCTTATTTGGTAGCACAGTAGATTCAAACATTTCATAAAAATACATTTTGACTATATTCTGTGGGAATGTGTATATTTTGGAAACCGATATGGTATAATGCGATGATTGAACGTTCATTTCCAAGAAATTTTAATGAGCATAAAATGATGATGCAGTGACAGACCATTAATAAGGCAGCATCTATTGATGAGGCAAAGGGGACACGCGTGTCTACCTTGAGCTCCCTATCAAACGTCCAGACGATTGGCAAAAATTTATGTCTAGAAAGGAAAGAGAAAGAATGCACATTCGTCAGAGAAACTTTGCAACTAAGACAGAAAAAGCTATACAGGCATTTGAAACATCTGAACAACAGGAGTTTCGAATAGTGAAAGAGGGTATAAGAGCTTCTACGAGAAGGGCAAGAAAAACTTGAGTGTAAAGTATCTGGTGATGTTCGTTGTGGTGAGGTAATTTAAGAATTGTTTAGATAAAATCCTGGTATATCACCTAGACTTCCTCTTTTTCGTATTTTTCGTAGAATGGATAGCCCCTTTGCTCTGTGTTGTATTGATTGAATTATTTTTTAACTAATTGGGAGTTATAATTTAATTTTTTGAGATTGTTCTCTTTACCTATAACTGTAATTATCCCAGGCAATGCCGGATACCTCTGCTGGTGCTCTATAAAAATCGTTCGAAGAATGCATGGAATTCATATCTTTCGAAATCAACTTTTAAATATTGAATGAGTATTGGTTATTGAAGACAAAAAGTTATCCAGGACAGAAAACATCTGAAGAACGGGAGCTTCCTTTGCAACAAGAAATTTTAGAATTACTGTAAGCCAAATCGAGATTGTTCTGCTTGTTATTTAATTTCTTGGGGTTTTACTGCTTACCTACCACTGTACTTTACCCGTGGAATGCCAGGTGCCACTGCTAGGTTTTGAGCAAGGTCACTGTCTATCTCAGGTTTTGAAAAAATAATAATTAATATTAGTAATAAATCGAGATTCATAATGATGGCAGGCAAATTAATAAGATTTATCTGATGACCAACAATGCTAGGCAAAGTGTGTGTAACAATAGGCCCATAGGTCGTAGTTATTAAGGGCGTGTCCAAGAAGTTCGACCGGACGCCAAATCGCGCCCAAGTCGCCCCAACCGGAAACGATCGTGACTCCCAGAAGTCTCTTTCGCGACCGAGAATGTCTCTATTTTTTTTTATGTTCGACTTCCTGGCGCGAATGTGCTCGTGTATCAATATTCAAATTGTTTGTGCTGCTTTTGGAGTGAAAATGAATTATATTCTCATATAGATATGAAAGAATGCCAAGTAACGGAAGGTAAGTTCGATAGTTTTCATTCGTTGAGGACTTCGTTAGTTGGCGGGAAAATTTACGTATTTACGCATCATCAAATTAGGACATAACCCACCAGTCCGGGAAGGAAAAATCCCTAGAGTAAAAGCATAAGAGGATATAATCTCCAAATGAAGATTTAATTTTTATGTCATTTTTCATAATTCTTAGATCATTTTTATCGATTTATCCGAACATTTACTGAAGCTTTATTCCTTGTAGGGGATGAGGGTCTTTTAAAAATTTTTTTTAAAATTTAATTCACTAAATAAATTTCTAAAATCTATAATTGTTACTTTTATGTGAATTATTCAAATAATATATTGTAATGTAGGTAATTATTTTTTTTCACTTATCAAGATATATACACTGTATTATTTTACTAACAAAAGACTGTTTTAAAACATAATTAGATTCAAAATACTATAAAATAACTATGTTGTTGTATTCTCAACTTTTAAATGCTTATGTGTAAGTCAAAATCATTTTTTTCTTTTTATTTTAATTCTGTATTAAATTTCTTAAAGAATATCTGATAACAGAATTTACTTAAATGCCATATCCCAGATATTTAGAGGGGTTTAAATAAATTATAAGTGAAAATTAGGAAGAAAATGAAAATTCTACAGCTTGGGATTGAACCAGGAACCTTCGGATAATCACACCCATGCTCTAATCAATTAAGCCATTGTTGCCTTTAGGGTGTTGGCTTAAAGTTTCATTTTCCATTTAATCTCGTATTAACCCGAATCCACAGCAATAATGAAAATAATAGGATCGGTTATCCTATTATAAATACGTTATACGTTAACGTATTTTTTAATACGTTATAAATTAGAACATCCAAAAATGTTATGGCCAATTAATTAATTCAGTAAATTAATATAAGAAAAAGACTCTCTCTCCAAATAAAGAAAAAAATCAGTATGTTCGGATTTTTTTTATATAGATAATTTGAAAAAATGATATACAAAATATAAAAAAAATCAAAATTTAAGGCTTCGTTTGTGGGCTATGTCCTCTATTGTGCTTTTACTCTGGGAGTTTTTCCCTTCTTTGCACGCACTCTTTAACAGTGGGAATTCGACTGGTGGGGATTTTGGCTGGATCTCTTATAAAATATTGGTGCGTGATAATTGATAATGAGAATTCAAATGGGAGCATGTGCTAGATTGCACCGTCATCCATAATATTAGTGCCCCTGATTTCAGGACCCTTATCCTCCACGATAATGGTACCTCTGAGACCAAGATACGAGTCGCAGATGTACTTTACCTTGTTTTACTGCAAGACTCGAGCAACTGCATGTTTCACTTTAGTAAGTAATTTTTGATGCGACCATTTTCCATCAATTATTTCCATCCCCTCTTGTTATAATTGTGCTTGTAAACTTTCAGTATTTTTTTTTAATTTTTAAGGGAAGGGTTACGATGGACTCCTGTAGAGTTGCCGACAATCAGCTTCGTTTTATTTTATTTTTTTGAGAGCGTTTCTCTCATATTTGTTGTACTTTTCTTTTCTCCCCGAAGTTGAGAGTTCAGCGACATGGGTTTGGGTGTAACTTGAGGGATTTTCTCCCAGAAATTGAGTTTTATAGGAAACGGATAGGTGAGGCTTGTTCCACTTCTGTTGAGTTGGAACTGTTATTTTGTTTGTGTCTTTGCAGGTTTATGCACCAGAAGTTGAAGTAGTGAAGCCTGTTTGATTATTTCATGTGTATATTCTTTTGTGTGAAATTGAAATTACAATTGTTTTTACTTGCAAATTATTTCATTACATGAAATGATCCTTATCCATTAATGATAGGTTTTTCGTTAACTTTAGAGTGAGAACAGTTTGTTTTAAGTTTTTTATGTTAGTTTATGTGGTTGGAATTTTTTGAACTGCTTTTGAATATGCTTCCTTACTGTTTTGCATTTTTTTTCGACATGTGATCATCATTTACCATCACTAATCCCAACACCATGAGTTCAAGGCTTTCAGATTAGCTACCAAATTGCAGTGGTTCCTGATTTGTTGGCCTACCCCCAATCTCTTCTTAGTGTGAAATACACCATTTCCCAGATAATTCGTGCTAATTTCCCAAATTGAGGTAACAATTTCATCAATTTAATAATAACTGCAATATAAATGAAAATAGGATAGAAAATTCCACAGACTGGCTTTTCTTTCATATTTTCATGTATAATTTATAAATATCCTAGGCATAATATGAAAAATAAAACTTATAAGTTCATTCTGAAATTTATTATTTAATAAATATACAGGATGAATTAAAAATAATAGGGACAAGCTTCAGGCGGCGATTTCTCACCAGAAGAGAAACCAAAAAATCTCATCTGAACATACTCGGAAATGAACAGTTTGTCCATAAAACAGCAATTAGCACAGCACATAACATTACCATGCCAGTAATTGCGTCAACTTTGCAAAAAAAAGTTTCAAGTGGCCTCTTTGGGATGCAATTCAAGAGTTACTTGCCTGGAGCTTGCACTGGGGTTCTGCTCAAAATCTTGTAGCACATGTTCCGTGTACAAATGTTCCGTGTACAAATGTTCTCTGTCAACTGTACAAATGTAGCGTGGCCGCCCTCCACGTTTGCCTCTTCCATCAAAGGACTGCACCATGCACAAACGCTGAAAGATGGTTGCAAACGTTTTGTGATTCGTCTGATGAAGAACCTTTCATCATGTCAAATATGCAAATTAGGACACATCCAAATTTTATCTCGAAAATCGTAAGAGAAACACAAAAAATTCCAATTGCATATTTGTTCAGCAGCAAATTCAAACAAAACCAATAAAAGTTTACCAAAATCCGATGAGCGTATCACCCACAATCCTCATTGCAAGCTCTACAACATTAAAACCTTGATTCCTGTCAAGATTGAGGCAAGGGATGAGTGGCCATAAAAAAAACAAGAGCAACAGATCCAAAGATCCTGGATTTAAGTCTCGGAATTAACCAACGAGTGTTTTTTTTCTTCTGAATACCATTTGCCAAGCATGCAAATTATTTCATGCACCATCCTCATCTTGTTCTAGTAAGTTCCACAATTTGCCATAAAGTCACCAGTTTCCTGTGCAAATGGCATAATAAGGCATGGTGATTTGAAGTTGAGAAAAAATCCGACCAAAGCAAGATGGTACAGTACACTAACCAGGAAATGATCAATATGGTCCTCTGCTTTGTTGAGGAGAGGCCAAATTAACATGCAACTCCAGGCTGTATCAAGAAAGATACCCCAATTAACGCCAACCATCACATCAAGCAATCAGACAAATTGTACAACGATTTCTGGATGCAGGAACTGTCCAACAGCGTCAGCGTCGACCAAGGACACGCATTACTGTGGAACGCACAGTAGCAATCTTGGCATCCATTGCTGCAAACCCTCACACCTGCAGCAGAGCAATTACCGTGGTAGCTGGCTGTTCCCAACGTACTGTCATTACTAAAATCTTAATTTGTATCATAAGACTGTTTGTAAGCAACAAACAGTAGAAGAGCCAATTGTCCATTGGCAGAGCTTGCACTCATCGGATTTTGGTGAACTTTTTTTGGTTTGGTTTAGAATTTGCTGTTGAACAAATGTGCAAGTGGAATGGTTCGTGTATCTCTTACGGTTTTAGAGATAGAATTTGGATGTGTCGTAATTTGCATATTTGAGATGATGAAAGGTGCTCCATCAGATAGAGCACCCTCAAGTTTCTATTAATTACCTGCATTGGAATTTGCATAACTGGATTGGTATCCAAGATAGGAAGGGGGTAACAGACTTTTGACTCGCCTTGTATATGTGAAGACCCTGTGTTTACCAGACCATTGTTTCTCTACTGCTGCGTGATCAGGATGGGCACTCAAAAGAAAACTTTGTAATTCTGAACCGTTCTCTATGTATGTTATGAGTGCATGAAGTCGTGCATACAATTATTACCAAAAATTTATTGATATGAACTCTTTGGATACTTTTCCGGTCAGGAATTACACCTTGAAGTTTGACCCTATTCTTTAATTCACCCTGTATAGTAATATTATTTATCCATTCCTTTACTGATGAATCTTTATTGTTCAGAGGGGGAAGCAAAATAAATAGAATTTAATGGCTGGTACTTTAAAAGAAAGAACCCCAAAACTTAAGAGTAAACGTGGCTCGTTAAAAGACTTTTATTTTGGTTTAAAATTGCGATATTTATTTATAAAATACAAAAAATTCTGTACAAAAGAATGTTCTATACAATATGATTTAATTGAGGAATAGGCATTGCGATCTCAATTACAAAAGAAAATATTTCTTGGAATAAAATAAAGAAAATACTTAAATGTAAGTTAAATACAGCAAAACACTGTAACGAGAAATATTAATCGCTACATTGAGCGAATTGAGATTAAATATAAAAAGAATTGAGACAGACCAATTCCTTATAAAGAATAAGGAAAAAATTTTTCACAATTCCCATTTAATGTCTAAAGAAAGATTAAGATTATGCGAAATCATAATTATTTATTAATGGGGAATAAGACTGAAAATGTGCAGCATGACGTCCCTTATGCGCGTTATTGTTGAAATAGCATTAAAAGAAATTTCATTATTACCTTATGGGTAAACCCGCAATACAATGCTGCTCGGTAAAGAATCATGGCTGCTGCGATAAAGTGAGAAATTCAATAAGAAACTAAACATCGAACGGCAGGGTAGGAGTAATTTGCAGAGCATTGGAATGAAAATGATAAATGGAAGTTGAACGCCATGCTGCAGGCTAGGACGTGGAGGACCAGAAGGAGGAACGACTGGTCAAGCCAGAAGCTGGAAGTGGTCTGTCTGAAATAAAAAAAACAGTAACCACGGAAAGAACATCAACAATAGTGGGACACACATCCTCGTGATCACGAAAATTAGAGATAGTGATCAATCAGTGGGGATTTTTAATTAACAAAATATATACTCAACCATCACTGTCTTCAAAACAGTAAAAAAAACTTAAAGAATAGAAAAAATAGAATAATTAATTACAAATAAAATTATATCTATTTTTACATAAAAAATCTAAGCTTTCCCGAACATTTATGATTATACAAAATTGAAGATCTCCTAAAACAGACCTTTCAATGCACAAATCCCATGGTACTGATGCTCTTGGCAGCATATGAAAATCATAATGCCAAATTTGGCCAAATTATGTGCCGGAGCAGTGAGGTAAATCATTGGAGTGATTCACTAAACATAAATATATAAACAAAGCCTTTAATTTAATTTCTGATTTTCGTTTTTAGATTTGTTCGCTTATCGTCGCTGATTGTGCTCTTGAAGGTTATTCCGTAACAGGAGCACAATGCGAACGATAAGTGGCGGAGTTTTAAAAAAGACCTTCAAAAATACATAGATAAACAACGACGAACACGTACAACGTACTGGCCGTTCTTTGGAAGGATGCAAGAGATAATGGGTAGTGCATTTATCAACTTCCTCCTCTTCACGAGGAGGGTCAGTGCATTTATGTAAGGACGTGATTCTAGTTTTTTTTATATTAGCTGTAAGTAAATTCATATACAGGGATGTAGTTATAAATTGTTTACTGCTAGTTAATTTTTCAAAGAAAAGTGATGTACTTTTGATTTCAACAGAGTGGTGTCATAGCTACAATTGTAAAATTTGGAATACCAGTATTTATAAGAGGCTCTTCTTATTTTAATTCTTCTGATACCGTATAACCTACACTTTATAATGCAGAGTTCAAATTAATTTTCTTCACAGTAATTTTTATCAGAATTTTAAACAAGATTGCGACTGATAAAAATTCTTTGCAAAAATGACAGTCCTTTTAGAACTGGTTGCATTTGACCAGTGTTGAGCAGTGTAGCTAGATCCTTTCATACATGTTACTCTCTCAAGCAGTGTTTCACAAAGTGAGCGATATCGCCCCCTAGGGGGCAGTAGGATCATAAATTGGCCGTTAAGTAACAAGTGGGCAGTGGGAGAGGGGGGTTTGTAGTGAGAATGCAAATGTCCAGCTACGATTCAGTTGTGTGAACTTACGTAATACGATGGGTATTTATTTTTCAACTTCCCTATTTACTTTTCGACATAGTCACCGTAGAGATTGAGACATTTCTTTTACAGGCGGATGAATTTTCCATTACCCTCTTCATGGAAGTTTGCCACCAGAATGTTGAGATATGTCTCCATGGCGTCTTGAAGCTCTCCTCTTAGACCTTTCTTCAGCTCTCGAAAAAGCTGAAAATCACTTTGCGTAAGGCCTGGGCTGTATGTCAAATTTCTTTCCATTGAAATCGCTCAAGCAGTATGCAGTTGTGAATCAAAACAATTCCAGAGGAGAGTATGCCTCATACGAAGAAAGAGATTCAAGACGCCGTGGAGACGTATCTCAACATTCTGGTGGCAAAAAAAAAGTTTCCTGAAAATGACATTGCATTGGTTTGAAAAGCTGTGCATGTTATAAACAAAAACATAGGAAAAATTTCCCCCTTTTTTTAAGAAACCTTTATATCTCCATGAATATACGTGCTATTCTCATACTAATAAACCACTGATGAATGATATAATCAAGTACCGAAAGGCTAAATGAATACTGCTACATAAAACATTGAAGACCTGCGTTGCTTATATATTCCACCCGTAAAACTTCTAATTTGTAAATTGCATATATTTGAAATGAATTAGGGCACATGCTACTTAAATATTTTCGACTATCACTATTTACTTGTTAGATTCACTCATGACACGTTGCTACAAGTAGCTTGATATATTACATGCCATATCTTAACATTGAAAGTTCCAATGGTACCATATTGTATCATATAGTACCATTAAGGCACGTGCTACATAACGGTTTTCCACTATCATTATTTAGTCGTTATATTCACGCATGACACGTCGTTACGAGTTGTTTGATATATTGCATGCCATATTTTAGCATTGGAAGTTCCAACGGTACCATATGGTACCTTACGTTACCATTAAAGCACGTGCTATTTAACCATTCACACTATCGTTATTTACTTGTTATATTCACTCATGACACGTTGTTGTGAGTTGTTTGATATATTACATGCCATATCTTAACATTGAAATTTCCAATGGTACCATATTGTACCATATAGACCATTAGTGCACGTGCTACGTAACCAATTCCCAGTATCATTATTTACGCGTTATATTCAGTCATGATATGTTGTTACGAGTTTTTTTATATAGTACATGCCATATCTTAATATTGAAAGTTCCAATGGTACCATATTGTATCATATAGTCCATTAGGGCACGTGCTACGTAACCGTTTTCCACTCTCATTATTTAGTCCTTATATTCACGTATGACACGTCGTTACGAGTTGTTTGATATATTACATGCCACATTTTAGCTTTGAAAGTTCCAATGGTACCATATGGTACCTTACGTTACCATTAGAGCACGTGCTATTTAACCATCACACTATCGTTATTTACTTGTTATATTCACTCATGACACGTTGTTACGAGTTGTTTGGTATATTACACACCATATCTTAGCATTGAAAGTTCCATCGGTACCATATGGTACTATTAGGCACGTGCTAGTAAACCAATTACCACTGTCGTTATTTACGCGTTATATTCATTAATGATACATCCTTAAACGTACACGTGCTATTACACCAATTTGTGGTATCACTAGTTACTCTCATATATTCGTTCATGAGACGTCGTGACGATTTATTTTGTATATTACATGCCATGTCTGGTTAGAGAGAATTAATGTTACCATTAGAACACGTGCCGTTAGAGCACGTACCTATTCCGGCTATCTCAGGTTCGTACTTGTTCGTGCTCTGTCCCATATTAATGGATTGGTGAAAACAGAGTGTGAAAAAGCTAATTCGTTTTCCAGTTATCGTAATAAATAAATAATAAGCTCCCTACGAATAAAATTCTTTTGATTTAGAGTCCGTTCTGCCGTTTCAATAATCGTCAATCTCGTGCATCCTGCACGCGTACCATCTCATTAACGTTTAGAGCACGCGCTGAGCCGAACGTATATGCTTATTACGCGTTTTCCCTAATGCAATTGTACCGATTTCGGCTATCTTCGAACTAAATTTATCAATTGGCTAAACCCTATTTAATAACGTTATATTCGTTCATGGCTCGTCGTTACGAGTGGTTTGATAGGATACTTACTATATCATAACATGGAAAAATTTTGGGGGGGGGTATCACAATAGTACAATTAGAGCGCGTGCCACTGTACAGATTTCGACCATCTTCGAACTCGTCCATTTCCCATATCTATCGATTGGTGAAAACAGATTTTTAAAATATTTCATACTTTCCGAGAAAATCGAGTTACGGACGGACGGACGGACGGACAAGGCCAAAGCATAAAGCACCTTTCGGTACTTAATAATTAAAAGAACCTCATAAGTACATGGTACAGCTGCAACGCATTTTAAGCATTAATTTTTACTAGGTGATCCCAAACATTATTTTTTGTTCAATTTGTTGTTGATCCCCTATTTGCCTTTGAGATAAAACCTTTGCTGAACTATATGAGGTTATAACAAACTCTTTAAGGGCCTTAGTCAGGGTGGGGGGGGGGGGGGGGGACCCCCCCACAATGGGGAAAAATAGCACCGGGTGGGATTTTTTTTAACCCCCCCCCCCCCCCCCTAAGATAACGTCCTGGCCCTGCTTTACACCCCTGAAATTTCAGGAAAATTTGTCAAGTATTTTTCTAGATTTTCGACAAAACGTCTAAAATGAAATGTGTCCAATTACTTTTTGGCAATATAGTGTATTTACGAATGAGAGTTTTAAAAGCACTCACCATCTTCTCCAAAAATTCTACTGTCGTTTTCGTCATTCTGAAGTGACTCTTAAAATCTTCGGGAGAATACTCTGCGATCATTTGAGATATATACCCTTCGATCCTGGGTACTTTTCTCCGGTGTGTTAACATCAAAAGCTGCAACTCGGAGGATGAGGAAGAAGAATCCGACGAGGAATCCGAAGATTCTGATGAAGAATCAGAACACGATTCTAAGGAGCTGCTATCATCGTCCATTTTTAATAAACGCATCAAAGCCGTCTGCTTTCGAGGTTTGTTCATTATTTTGGATGTGCTTGACTGTGAGGTCGATGCTTCGCTCGAGTTTTCATGGGATGCCATGTTAAAACTCTTGGTGCACAACACAACCTTCAAAAAACAACTGCTGACTAGGGTCCTCAAATCTAGGCTGACAATCCAACTTTCATTGTTTACAACAAATGAAAAACACCTGTTGACAACAATGAAAGTTGGATTGTCAGCCCAGGTTTGATGACGCAGTCAGCAGGCTTCATGTTTTAGGTGGCATACGGCTTTCATAGCACCACAGGTGGAAGACCTTGTCCTTCCATATAGCATAAGATTTTCAATTTATATTTAAAGTTACGTATGTTGAAATTAAAATTAGAAATAGGTTTTTAAAATTTGTTGCTTTAATTAAATATAATAAAATAATTGAAGCAATATGACTGGTAGGATTGAAAACATTGCTGACGCGTTTCGAAGTTAGAGCTTCATCTACAGAGGCAGCAGATGAAGCCTTAGCTTTAAAGCACGTTAGCAATATCTTAAAGCTGCCCAGTCGTATTGCTTCAATAAGTTTTATTATATTTTAATTATTAATAGTAACACCAAGCCCGGCCACCATGTTTATTTTTATTTTATTTTTTAAATAAGGATTTTATTTGGTGTAGAAATTTAAAATATTACATCTCGAAATTAATATACAAAAATATAGTAATGAGAGGGAAAAAATGAAAGCATCAAGGTTATATAAATATAGTCCTCATCAGATAAGTTAAACCTCGACCTTGAAGGTCTAGGATTATTCTTGCCTCCCATTTTAGCTTCAAGAGGTTTAACTTATCTGATGAAGGCTATACATTTATTTATTTCTAAATCTGCGTACTCTTTTTATGTCATTAATGTTTCTTGCGCTGCTGATCTTTCTAACCCTTTCATCCCTGCTAAAGTTTCTAGCACACTTTCATTCAATCGCGGTCTTTCCAGCTCCTGGATACATCATCCATAATGGAATCGACGTAAAACATCCCGCTGCTTTTTTACGTCTTTATATCGTGAGTGTGTTTCCTCTGCTCTCCTTCTGCTCAGTAGTTTGGAAGGAGGTCCAAAGATACAACTGTCACCCTCGAACGAGTTCGGAACCCATTCTTAATATTTATGGCTCGGAAATTTAGAAACTTTGTGTGCTTCTTACCACCATTAACTGAAAAAAAGCGTGTACAGTGTATTTAATTAGGTCTTTCATAATTGCTTATTCAATAACAAGCGTTTTCATTTTCGATAACCATTGTATAGACCAGCGTTTTTCAACTTTTTATCTCTCACAGGACACTTAAGCTTGTACTTAAATCTCCAAAGCACACTTAAAGTAGGATAATCCAAGGTAAAAGAGTATTAAGGATTTAGTTATTAACACACACAAAGCAAATTATTGTAACTTATATTAAAAAGATAATAATACAAATTATGAAGAAATGAAATTATTTTTGTTTTTTATTAAATTTTTACATTGGTGTATCGGGACACAGTGGTTGAAAATTGCTGGCATAGGCTGATCTGCATCCAATGCTCACCCGTCTATAGGATTCAGTGTCTTTATAACAAATTCCATAACTCTTTATAATCACAAATGTTTATATTATTTCAATGCCTTTTTCCTTTCTACTTGTTAACGATATTTATATTGCTTTTAATTTTTTTATCGTATTTGCTCTATGTACACTAGGCTCTTTATCCTATTACTCATTTGTATTTATCTTTTGTGGCTCTTTGCTTTGGATCATCATAAACTTTTTCTTTTTGTGCAATTATGTAAACAAATACACTGCTTGACAATTGCTAAGGAACATGTACATTTTGCTATTTAGGGCGCTGGAAAATAATGCAGGACGCATCAAAACATTGATTGGTACTCTATTGTTCGATTTGCATAATTTGAATAAAGGTCACGTATCCAATGAGCCTCGGTTCAGTGAAAAAAAACGCGGAGTGTTAGGGCGAATACATGTGCAGGTGTTTTGCGAACATTACTGAAAATCTTCCGCCCCTCTATCACATATCGTCTGCAGAATGCCGCAAAGATGTCATTTGAGTGATTACGATTGTGGAAGAGCTGTTGGACAGCTTGAGGCAGGGCAAAGTGGGACTGAAGTTGCGCAAGCAATACACATTGTGAAAAGTGTCGTTTCTCCTTTGAAAAATGCTGCTGCTACCAGAGGACCCGCTTTACGTGTGCATAGTGGTGGTTGTCGAAGGAGCACAACCGCTCGCGAGGACCATAGTGTAGCCTTTTCAGCACAGAAGAGGCAGAAATCAGACACCCGCAGATCTTGCCGCTGCTACAGGCACTCACGTTTCTGCCAGAACCGTTTCCCGTCGGTTGACTGATGTCGGGCTGTATGCACGGAAGCCTGTCCAATGCATTCCACTATATCCGCTCCATCGACGGAAAAGAATAGAGTGGTGTAACAAACATCGTGCTTGGGGCGATCAGGAGTGGTCTATGGTGATGTTCTCCAACGAGTCTCGGATAACTATGCATCAACTGATCTGGCGTGAAAAGGGAACTCGTTATCACCAACAACACGTTTGGGAAGTGCAACGTTTCAATCAAGGAGCCACGGTGGTGTGTATGTAGAAGGGGAGGGCATCATGCATGATGCCAGAACACCCTTTCACATCTTTGCAGGAGGTTCTGTTGCAGCAGCACGGTTTTTCAGGGAGATTCTCCTGGATCACGTTCGTCTTTTCCGTGGAGCAGTTGGTCCAGACTTTGTGTTCACGAACGACGAAATGGTATCGGATGTTCTTGATAGTGAGGACATCAAGCGTTTGCAGTGGCCAGCATACTCCCCGGACCTCAATCCCATAGAACATGTCTAGGACGCTCTTGGTAGATGTGTGGCACAAAGGAATCCCCCTCCCAGAACGCTGCAGGAACTGACAACTGCGTTACAGGAAGAATGAGTTAAGATCCCAGTCGCTTTTCTCAACGGTCTGGTGGGAAGCATGCCAAACAGATGGAAAACATGCATTGCGGTTCGAGGAGGCAATACTCACTATACCTGGTCCGACGAAAGTTGGAGTGGGCGTGTCCAATTAAACTTCCTATTTCAATTGATTCTACTTTGGCAACAATGTCTAACAAATGAAATAGGAAGTTTAACTGGACACGCCCACTCCAACTTTCATTGGACACAGTATATATAGTAAGGGTCTCACATTTCAAACTGGTGACAAACAAGCAACATGTTTCTTTAATCACTCATGGATGCTTCAGGATACCTCTTCTGCTTTTGCCATTATGTTCCTTTCCTTAGTTCAAATTCCATGCCATTTTACGTTCATAAAATCACTGTAAAACTTTTCCAAGCACAATACAAACACGCTAAAATGGTTTTAGAAGTTGTTTCTATAGGGGGTGTTGGTTTAACGCCAACCGACCCCACAGTTTACCTGATGCAATTAACCTACTTTCTTTTGTTAAGGCTCACAAATAAGAGAGAACGAATAGACTGTTAATTCAATCTATTTGTTCAGTTTTATTTGTGAGCGTTAACATACAGTAGGTTAATTGCCTCACGTAAACAGTGGGGTCGCTTGGCATTAAGCAATTTAGTAAATCACGGCCGTACCCAGAATTATTTTTCGATGTAGAGGGTGGCATGTAACAGATTTAGTTAACACGGTGACCAATTTGGGGGGGGGGGCAACCATGCTAAAGTGCTTTTCACCTCGTTTGGCCATGAGATGGTTTGGTTTGGTTTGTTTGGTATTAACGTCCTTTTCAACTGCTATGGTCATTTCAGGACGGCGTTATAGGGGCCGCAAATTTTGCCTCGCAAGGGTTCTTTAACGTGCAGCCGGCAAATGACTACACGGGACCAACGGCTTTACTTCCCTTCCGAAGGAAGTGCGTGATCTCAGGATTTCCCCCTGAAAAATCCTCGTCGTCCTCGGCCGGGATCGAACCCGCGTACTCGGGCATCAGAGGCGATCACGCAACACACTGAGCCACCGAGGCCGATCGTTTGGCCATGAGAGAAGATGTTTTTTCCCCTTTCTTTTGTTTTCAAACCATAGTTTTAAAAGTATAGAGGTATTTTTCAAATCGGTGCACAAACTTCTCAGGGTGATAGGTGATAACATACAGAACATTTTTTTACCACATAATGGATGGGCCAAAATATGTTATCACCTATCAAGCTTGTGCACAGAGTTCAAAAACATCCTGTATTTATACGTGCAGTTTATTAAAATAAAATTAGTTTTTATTTAAAAGTACATAATCCATTTAAATATACATTAAAAGTTGGCATCAAAAATTTTAAGAATTTTTAATACACTTTCGTAAAATTATTTATCAAGATGCTGGGTACAAGAAAACAATCTAAAAACAACCCAGTTGGATGAAGAGAATAAACAATGCTAAATTATGTAAATAATTAGAACAAATTCTAAATTTTTAAAAACAGATAAATTAGTAGTTCTAAATAATAAAACTTTAAATCAAAAGGATGAAGAAAAGACGAACAAGTTTTTGGAAATTTCACAAATTCCTGCTAACTTCTTCTGGCAACTTATACAGAAATTTAATTAAATATTATTCTATAACGATTTACACTGAATCATTACAATCATTATCTACAATTATTTCACTTAAGACTCGAAAATATTCTAATGATTTGGAAATCAATGAAAACAGGTAAAATGTTATTTATGAGGTCCTTTAAGGAGGAATTGACATAGAGTAGTTTTCATGAACACATCATTTGTTAATGTCAGAAATAATTTTCTCTACACTTCTATTATTTACTCTTTTTTGGCAATGACATGAAATGAATAGATTTTATTCTACACCTTTTACATACGCTGATACTTCATCAATAATTTAAAGTAATTTTATGCAGTTATCCCTCTTTATATAAATCCTTCCTTATGTTCTAATTGTTGCTAGTTGACAGAAAATTTTCTCCTTTTGATAAATGTAAATAAAAATTTTTAATAGTCTCCAAACGAACTTGCTTCGTTTATGGACTTTCATGTGTTGAAGTTGAAGATTATGATATATATGCTGGGAATTTAAATGATTGCGATGGAATGGTCCATGACATAAAACAGCTAAGTTAATAAATTGTTAATAAAAAATTATTAATTGCATTTTATAAAAAAATTGTAAATAATGTTGGGCAATGGAAGATGCAGGGAATTTTAATGCAAACCACTTTTTATTATTACTTTTATTTCCAGTTTTTTTCGGTTTTTTTGATAGCATCTTTAATCTTTAAGACAATCGAGTTTTATATATTAGATTGATAAAAAAATATTTCTACTCACTGGAACATGAAAATAATTATTATGGGACAATTCTGTCGCGTGAAGTGAATCGACGAAAATTAAGGAAAAGAATAAATTTTATGGCATTAAGACCAAAAAATAAAGCCTCAAAAAACGAAATAGCCTTTTAAAACAAGGCCCCTCAGTCAAATTATTAAAGTGCAAGTTGTCGGCGATGCAATTTTGAGTAACGAATGCCACTTGTTTCAATCTGCGTATTATATAAACACGTATTACTAAACAGTTTTTATGTTATCTAAAGATGAATATGTTCAGCCAATTGAGTTTCAATAAGGAAATGTATAATAAAAGCAACGATACTATTGTTTTAGGCAAGGAAGTGTCATCGAATATGCACATCGCCATGTTTGATCAGCTTCGCCTAGCATCGACCGAGCCAAGAGCATTAGAGAGGTTTGGGAATCATGATCATTTCCGGTTGCGACTTGGGCGTGATTCGCTGGAACGAGGTTATACTCGGAAGCCTCGGCTGGAACATTGACGACCGGTTGGACTTCTTTGACACATTCTACTCACGAACTTGGAAAACCGTGTTTATGAATAAACATAATGCCTTATAATAATAATAATAATAATAATAATAATAATAATCAATAAATATTTCTGTAAATATTTGCAATTTTGATCTTGCCTTAGAAAGCTTCGAAGAAATGAAATTGGGGTTTGGAAAAAAAAAATTTAAAAATAAATTAAAAAGGGCTAGCCAAAAATTGTAATAAACTAGCCTATAAAATAATTTAACGTGAAATTTTAATTTTGAGAGTGAAATCTTTTTTTCATCGATCATTTTTTGGAAAAGAAAACTCGCTGATTTTTAGCCCATTTACATAATTGTTACTGCAATTCCTCATGCAATTTTCAGTCTGCATAGGACTGAGTTTGAAGTGTTTGTATTCGTGCTTTTCTTTCATTTTATTTTATCATGCAGTATGCAGTTTTTGGTTACCTACACATTTCAGTTTTATCAGGGACTATATGCTTCGTCTTGTCACGTATGACACTTGGCTACTTACTTTTCCAGACATTAGGAGATTAGCCAGAGATGTTTTTTTTCTAAACTAAAGTTAGTGATGTGGTTGTATGCTCTTTATGTGGATTACACGTTCATAAATGGTAAATGAAAGATTGTCCGATGATTGAGCATATACGACTTTCACCACGTTGTTTGCACACAAACTTCTTCTATATTCCAGTCAAAAACGGAGATTATTATGACGAAGATCGATTCCAAAACGTGGATGAATTTGATAAGTTTTTTTCTTTTTATGATGATTCAAAAGCACAGGATGTTCCAGTCAATAAATCACATGGATTATGATATTAAACTTTTCCTATTGTTAGTGGCAATAGTACATTTTTTAATGTACATTATTTATTCACACATATATTAACCTGTATGACCAGCATTGACACGTTTCCAACACATGACTCTCTTATGTGAAAAAAAATTTGTATGAACATCACATTTTAGCTCCTCCCACAAAATATACCTATTTATTCAGAGTTCAACATATTCAACATCACTTTGTTCTGTCAACTTCGTGCCAGATACATTTCAATGCACCCATCTGCTTACAGTTTTTTTTTACTGAAGGATGGCCTCCCAGGTAATAGTTATTTTAATTTATTTAGACATTTCTGTGTTTAAATTATACATTTTAAATTAAACAGGCTTCATATATAATTTATATGGAATAAATAAATTTAAGTTCTTTATAATTTTTTTTCAGACTTCTTAACTGTTTATTCGTGAAATAGGATCGGAAATTCACGTTTCAGTTGGTTATTTTAATAGGAATGTTTATGTTCAGATGAGGAAATTCATTAAGTACCAGAACAGAAGGTTTGTCATTCAATGAACTTGGGTGGAAAGAACTTGTGATATTATATCTGTTTTAAAAACTGATAATGCAGAAACTGTGCTGATTATTGGTGCGTATTCAGTAGACGTTTTTCAAGACAGTGCTGAAGAGAGATGAAAAGAAAAGTTCAACTGTGAACAACAGTTAAAATTGAAAAAGGAAAATTTTAAACATCTTTTGTGCATTTTAGATGAAATAGATAATGTTATTTTTAAATTATATCAAGAACATGATGTGATAGGCCCGTCGGATGATGAGGGTAATGAACTTTGTTTTTAAAATTTATCCATTATCAATTTATTCAATATATTCGTTTTGTATCATTGAAATTTTTGTGGTGTTTGGTTCTATCCGAATAAAGAGAAAAGATTAAATATTATGAAAAAATTGTGCGTTTTATTTTAACTCCTACATTCATGATAGGTAGGATATATGAAATTGAATTCACATATTTTTATAGTATTAATAGGCAAAAACAACAAAATAGCAGGTCAAAAACATTCAATTTATTTCCCCTATTTAAACTGTATATACAGGAGGGAGGGGGATTATTAACTAGTATACTGTTAGATTAAAAGACTGTCCTAGTGAATTCAAATAAAGAGAAAATTTAAATATTAGGAATAAAATTTTGCATCTTATTTTAACCCACACATTCATGATATACAGGAAATATATGGCATTGAATTTACATATTTTATATAGTATTAACAGTTTATAAAAAATTTTATAGTAGTTATATTGTACAACTTTATCACATTATTAAAAAAATAAATTATATAATTTTAAACTATTTCTTACATATTTATCTAATTGTGGGCAAAAATTGCAATAGAAAACAACAGAATGAAAGATTAAATTCGAATTTATTAATGAATGACCACACAGATACACCCCTAAACCACTGTTCTGAGGATGATGAATCATCACAATAATCTATTTCAATCATTGCATTTCTCACATCTCTTTTTAAGCTAAAAAGTGTGTTAACACTTTACTCTTTTATTCTGATATATTCACCTCAGAAATTCACTATTTATAAAAAAAAGTATTTTTTTCGGTCTTGATAATATTTAATGGAACAGTGTTAATAGATAGTCATTATATTCTACTGTTTCTAAATTGTTTAATATTTCTCTTTCCCTGCCCAAGTCTGTCGAGTAAATGTAATACCCGTTTTTGTAGGATAACGGATTCCAGATGCATTTTTTTCGTATTTTATTACATGAATGTATATTTTATTGTTGAATTTGTGTACTGTTATTCGTGCTTTTCCATCAAGTTTTTTTCAATATGATGTTGAATTTGTGGACTTTTAAAAAATATAACTTAATATACTAGAATGTAAGGAAAAAAAAAAAAGTTTTGAGAAACAGCCTAATTATACTCAATTTTCAGCCATTTTCTTCTCTCTTGAAGTGGGAAAATAAAGATTGAAAGCAATAGGACAGTCTTTCAATTTAACAGTAAACTAGTTAATAATTCCCTAGTTTATATACAGTTTTTATATGGAAAAAATACATTGAATTTATCGAACTTTTATTTTGTTTTCTCACATCTATTAAATATTTCTAAAGGTACTTAAATTACCATTAACCCCTTTTCAATGACAAGGTGTGTTATTAAAATAAAAATGAGAGTGCATATATCTCCACTCCAGATGAATGCAAGTTTTAGTATATCGTAATTTTCCTTATTTGAACAATGTCTTGTCATTTTTTATCATTAAAAAATACTACATAAAAAAGAGAACGTTAACCAGGCAATGTCATTTATTTGAATGATTATTGACTTAAATTTTTTTCTTCTTCTGAGTCCTGAATGCATGGTATTGAAATTATAACATAGCATGTTATTTAAAAAATGAAATACCTCATTCCAGATCAATTGTTATTTAAAATTTAAATGAGAGTTCGAGTACCTGTATTCCAGATGAATATACAGGATGCGTAAAGTATTTTAGGACTGATTCACGTCAAGAAAGAAAACATAGATATATATTCAAGTCGAGATGATAACTTTATTATGGAAACATATCATGAGCATACATAAGAAACCTTTTTGTTATATGGCTATTCATGAATCAGCCTTTAGCTTCTATAACTGCTTCAATGAGTGATATCTGATGTTTTGTTGGACAATGTTTCTGATTGTTATTTCTGATATATAATGATCTTTGGCAAGTGACCTCATGGATGCTCTGGGTTTGTCATTGATGGCCTGCTGCACTTGCTAATTAAATTATGGTGTTCTGATGATGTCAGAGCATCAGGCATGCTTTTTACACGTTGCTACTGGTGCAACATTGCCATCTTTAGTCTCCAACTCATTCCGCACTTTGTGGACGAATGACCTTGCGGCCTTTAGAAATCGTGATATCTCTAAATCGCTGTACACTGCCTTTATTGCCACGATTGCTGCATGTCTCTTTAATGATTTGTGTTACTTTATGGTCCGCCATTTTGCATTCCAGAAAGAGAAAGGACATACAATTTACTATACTGCAGCAGTAGCCAAACGAAGGTGTGTCCTCAAATACCTTATGCATCCTTGTAGGTTCAAGGTAGCAAAGATATTTTCCTTATTTGTCCCAATAATTTGTTATTTTCTGTTACTAAAAAACTATATGCAGAAGAGAACCCATTTGCAGTCATTTTGGAAATCAATGATTAATTACTTATTCTTTAGTTTCCTTATTTCAGACTTGAATGTTAATAATCAGTGATGCATTTTAAAAAATTGATGATGTAAATGAATTTCTTCAGACACAATAGGGCATAAATTGTATAAAAAGCTGAAATATTGCATAGATCTCAAATACATAGATTTGTTGTTACTAAATGTAGTGTTAGTGGTGATTATTTAAAGTAGAAGTTATAATGAGCATGTTATTTAAAAAAATTAAATACCCCATTCCAGATTATTTGTTATTTAAAAACAAATGAGAGTCTAAGTACCTCTATTCCGAATGATTATTATTATTATTATTATTGCGCTCTCCAAGGAGCAAGTTCAAAAGGTTTTAAAGTATTACATTAAAAATATTATACATAACCAGTCTGTAAATGGATAATCCAATTCCCTAACATCTTATATACAGTATATGTCTCTGATGGTCTAGACAGTTAGGAGCTTGACAGACAATAATGTTTTGGCACTGGTCGAATGTCAAACTATTCCACAGATCTTGTAAGGGAAAAATCCATCTTTTCATCTTGAGACATTCTGAGGGGGCATTAAAAGGAAAACGGGGGGATGTCCTGGCCGTGTCAGTCATAACGAGCCATAAATACATAAAATGGGCTGGATGTCCGTCATTATAATATGCTCTTGCGAGCTGTTTTAGTTTAATAAAGGTAATAAATAGAAAAATAGCCGAAACTGTGGATACCTTAATAAATAAAGGAAAAAACAGAAAACACTAATCCACATAGAAAAATTTCAAAAATCCGAATTATACATCTGAGTCAGTAAAAATTTTCTATGTAGAGTAGTGTTTTCTGTTTTTTCCTTCTATAAAGGTAATTAAAGAGTTAGAGTTCATAATTTTCACTTCGTTACAAGCTAACGTAATTGATTGTACGCGATTTAAATTTAAAGCCACTCTAATAATATTAATATATGCTACTTTGAGTAATTGGCAAGTGTACTTGTTCACAGGATACCATAACAATATGGCATAAGTAAGTCCTGGGAAGACTTTCGTTTTCAATATGGTTACCATCTCTTTTCATGATAAAGTCCTCCACAGAGTATAAACCAAAAATCTCAGTTTTTTAGCTTTGGCAATGATGCAATGTAATTGTTGGACGAACCTTAGGTGGCTGTCAAAAATATTAATTAGCAATTTCAAGGGAGCAGCGGTGTCTTCAGGGGTCTTCTGCATTTTTAGGACAGAGGTTTTGTCTGGTTAATCCTCATAGTTCTAGCACTAAACCATGTTTGTAAATTAATGCAATTAAGTCATTGAAAGAAAAGGTTCTTAATAAGCGCCATGAAGTTATCAGGTATGCCCATGGACTTAAGTTCCACAAACAGTTTCGGGTGCAGTACCATGTTGAACACCTTGGAGATATCAATACAGGCGATCACGAAAATCTGTTTATTCTCCAGAACATTCAGCGCTTCAATGTTAATAGCAAGCAAAAGGTCCTGTACTGAAGTAGAGGGTCTGCCCCCAAACTGGTCTTCTGGTAATTGATCCCAAAGATGCTCAATCATCGGGCGGAATAACACTTTCTCCACAATTTTATACAGCGATGGAAGAGTGGCGATCGGTCTAAAATTTTTATATCACTTCGGATCCCACCCTTGTATATTGGGTTAACCAGAGTTTGTTTAAACTTTGTTGGAAACTTATTGTGAATACTAATTTCGTTAATTAAATGAGCTAAAAGGTAATTGCCTACCGCACCCCAATTGTTCATTACTAGGTGATTCACTGTACCACCGTTTCTACAAAATTTCAATTTCACTCTCCTAATTGCCAAATAAACGTTCTGGGAAAGATTAACAGGCTTTTCCCAATCGGTATATAACCTCTCTAGGGGGCTAGAGAGTGGGGGTGGGACAGTGATATTAAAAGGATTGTCAATACATTCTATGTAGGTTTTTGCGTTTGTTCTATCCAGTATTATATTATCTTTTCGCTGACCTTTCGTAACAAAGCTCCATTGTTTAAATTGGTTACCAACAGTTAAAAATTTTTCTCTTTGCTTTTCTAATTTCTGATTTGTATTTTTTATTACAGGCCTTAAGTGCTTCTAAAGATATAGCATTCTTCGAATTTATGTGACATTGATAGGTTAATTTTCTTTGCTTCCATAAATCTTGATTTTTTTGCGTCCACCAATGCGTGGTTTTAGGGGTTTCAGTCCGTATTAATTTTTTAGTCCCGCCTTCAATAGAAACGATTCAGTTTCTGATTGTAGATATAATAAATTATCGTCCACGTTATGGCTGTCATAATATGCAGACCAGTCATGATTCATCATCATATTTTTAAAGGCCGGGCAATTAATTCGACCATAATCACCTTTTTCACTTTAAACTGTCCACTTTGTGGAGTAGGTGTACCTTGCACTTCCATATGTATAGTAATGTGTATAGGTAGGTTACCAAGATCTAAATTAGAAATGGACCATTCAGGTGATATAAATACTTGGTCAATAGTGGTTTTAGTTTTTACAATAACTCGAGTCGGCTCAAAAACACAAGGAACTAGACACAAAGTTTCCATGGCATCATAGATCATCTGTCGCGTCAAGGAAGGCTAGGATAAATCAATATTAAAGTCGCCCATAATAATATATTTAGTACCCAAATCTATTCATAACAAAATATCTATAACGGTTTGTATTTTAATGTAATTTTGACAATAAATGGCCATAATTCTAAATTTTTGTTAACAAGCTGGACAAGTATGTAATCGAGGCCCTCCAGTGAGTCCTTGTGTATGATTTGCACTTTGTATTCATATTTAATCAACAGGGCGACACCTCCACCTCTAGAAAGACAGTCTGAGCGGAAAATGGTAAAACCATCTGGGCAGAATACCTGAACGTTGTTTGATTTGAGCCAGATTTCAACGTCATCTATTTTATTAACTAGTGAACGGACATTAGTCTAGGTGAAAAAATATCATGGAAGTAAGTGTCATTGATCGTTCTAGTAGGATGGCCTGTATTACTGGTTGCGATGCCTCGCATATGTCGCAACATCGGGGTTTTACCATGGAAGACACGCACTAAGAGGCCCTTCGGCCAGCAATGCTGTTGCCAGGAGGGACAATGTGGTTCTCTTTTAAGTCTAAGGAAGAAATAACTTGAAGATTTGCACAACTTAGTCAACCATCTTTCACATTCCATGACTTGTATGTTCTTTGCCTTAAGTTTTTCTGCCAAAGTGGATGGTGGAACATTTTCGTCCAAGTTGCCAATACATAACCTGGTCATCTGCGACTTCCTGATTGGCAAATCCTTATTTTCTTGATTATCATGCTCAAGTGTTGTGTAATGATCCGTTTTTGTAATAGTTTCAATATGGTCAGAAAATTTGGATGGTTCTGCATCATTATCAAGTTTATCATAATCCAAAGGTCTGGGACTGTTTTGGGTGAGAACAATAGGAGTATGTAAGATATCCTTCCCTGATGGACCATTTTTCCTGTTTTCCTCTATTTGTAAATCTTGAGCCAGCACATTTAATTGATGGTCAAGGTGTTCATGACTTTTGTGTCTATGTAGGAAGCCCTTATTCTATGCATTCAACTGTGCATGTGACCTTAAATCCCCTTCCTTAGTCTGTAGATCAAAGACTTCATCCGTCTTATCATTGGGCATTGAGAGAAAAAGTAATTTATTTAATGCTTCTTCAGTCGAGATAGTAAGGTCAAAAATTCTTTTTGTCATATTTTTCATTAACTGCCTCACAGAATCCTGAACGGAGGCTACTATGCCTTTGAAAAGAGAGGGAAGCATTAAGTGATGGTTCAATAAAATACTAGGCATTTGCACATGATTATTTTTAAAGTTCTGCCATTCTTGGCATATTGTATCTATTTTTTGCTGATAATAATTCATATTCGTTTCCGTTATGCACAAGGCATTCTTTGATACTTTCTTACAATTAGGTACTAAATCTCCTCAATAGATGGCATCACTCATATATGATGCTTTTTCAATCTGTTCCTTTTGTCGAATTGCTTCGTGCAATTTATCGCACATTCTTACCATATTGTTCGTCTTTTGCTCCCTATTTTGAGTTCGTTTTGTTACAGGTCGTTCACTTATTAATGTCTTAAGTTGATCAAGTAACTGCTCCCATGTTAGCGGTTCCAAAGCTACATTTTCTTGGCGGAAAGTAGTGGGCTCCATTAGAATGTCAGCCAGTTGCATTACATTACTACTAAATATATGTTCCCAATAATTTGTTATTTCCTGTTATTGAAAAACTATATGCAGAAGAGAACCTATATGCAGTCATTGTCCTGCAATGTCATTTTTGAAATCAATTATTAATTACTTACCCTTTAGTTTCCTTATTTCAGACTTGAATGTTAATATTCAATCACGAAATTTTAAAAAAAATTGATGATGTGAATGACTTTTTTTCAGACACAATAGGGAATAAATTGTGTAAAAAGCTGAACTATTGCATAAATCTCAATACATAGATTTTTTGTTACTATATGCAGTGTTAGTGCTTATTATTTATAGTAATTATTTCTTTAAATCTTTTTTTTTATCTACTATTATTCTCTTGTATCATTTTTTGGTAATGTTATATTTTTAATGTTCATATCATATTACAATAGATACACGTTACAAGTTTCACTTACCATTTTATTGTTCAACAAACTTTTGAATCAGGCAAAAAAAAAGTAAGTCCAATTTGCGTTTTTCTTTATAAAATTTCATTCTAATAGTATATCATATACAGGGTGATTTACATCGAATGTAAAATACTTAAAGGGGGTATTATAGAGGTTAAGATAAACACAAAACGTCTTATGAACATGGGTTCAAATATGAACGATAACTGAGATATGATCAAGATCAACAAGTTATAATAACTCAGATTCTGTAAAGCCTAGATTAATGAAATTTGGAGGAATAACAGAGTACATAAGACTGTGTATAGCTTTAAAATTTGATCTAATTCTAACAAGAAGTTTCCAAGTTACTCATTCAACATCATAATTCGTACGTGTTTACTTGTGAGTACTATCTAGCACTTGTCACAATTTTGACTGTGTAACTCGGGAACTTCTCGTTGGAATTCAATCAAATTTTAACGGTATACACAGTCTTATGTACCTTGTTATTACCCCAAATTGCATTAATCTAGGCTTTAGAGAACCTGAGTTATTAACTTGTTGATCTTGGTGGCGGCATTTTTATTTCTGTTCATATCTCAGTTAACGTTCATATTTGAACCCATGTTCATAGGACGTTTTGTGTTTATCTTAACCTCTATAATACCCCCTTTAAGTATTTTACATTCGATGTAAATCACCTTGTATATGTATATCACACAGTACTTTATTTAATTTCTTTTGCTAATTTTTAATCATTGTAGTTAAAAGTAATAAACTCGATTTCATTTTTGATTTAAAAAATCAATTACTTCTACAATTTTTGTATGTATAACGCATTATTGAATTTTCATGAGCTTCATTGGTTACAAAAATGAACATAAAATATATTCATAGTTAAAACGTTGTCATTTGTCTTCAAACTTTGATAAACTTAAAATAAAGAGTTAAAAAGACCTACAATATGTTAATTTTGCAGTAGAATATAATATAGAACTTTAAAAATATTATAAAGGGCAATTGTCCACTACATATTTATTATTTCAAGGTGATAGTCAAATCGATTATTAATATGTTGCATCTTCGGAAAAAGACAATGTAATTTGGGCGTTCATTCGATTTAAAAACGTATGAAAACTGTGCCGTATTTCGGTTTTATCTGCCTCCCAAGATGCTAAAAAATTAATAATTACTCCACTGACATCAAGAATACAATGGGAAACTTGGATCACTCGTTTAATAAAAATGACAGTAATATACTGGACAATTTCCTGATTCAGAAAAGGATGCGGTTCCATTCCAAATTTATTTCCCTGACAGGTTAAATTCAAAAATCGGATTGGGAAAGTCAAAAAAGGACTCAAACATGCATTTATTTTTACTCAAACATGCAGTTTATTATCCTTATATTGTTGATCAGTTGAACAGAAATGATATTCCAATCATAGATTAGATGTTTACAGCATATTATATGATTATCCACATATGTAAGATTTTTTAAACTTTTAATATATGGATCATTCCACGTCAGTTCAGGCAGGCATTGGCACTGACCTCTCGGATTTTAATGAAATTTAGTATACACAATTGCCCTTGGGAATTGGTAATGAATGCCAAATATTATTATTATTTTTTCATTTTTATAGACGTTACGGACATTTAAAATATGCGAAATTAGAGTAGGGGCCTTATCTATGATGTACTGTGACTTCGGTTGTTTTTTACTTGGAAAGATGTGATTGGTGACATATGAAAGCTCTTTAACTGTAGATTCTATATGAAATTTTTAAAACTATATTAGACGTGCGCAATTATTTGAATTTAATGAAAATATTTTATTTATGAAAATATCTAAAAAGGTGGGTATTTTTTTTTCGTTAAAAATTATTAATATCTTACACATACTTTCATAAAAACAATACAAAAAATTAAAAACTTTGTTTTGCTCCGTTTTGAACATAATAATTTTTAAAGCTTGAGCTCCAAGCAGCAGGAGTCAGGTAGTAGGGACTTGACTACTCATACAGAGAAGAGAAAGCGTGTAACCTTGGGACCATTCATTTATTTACGTTTTATTATTTATATAAATAGTATTATTCATTATAATTACACGAAAAAATAAAATCAATAGTAGCATAACAATAATAATTATATCAATAGGAAAAATGTTTCTTAGAACTTCAGATTTTTTTTCAGAAGACAGAAAGGTATTAATCACCTGTTAAATAAGAAGATAATTTAGTAAGAAAATAAAAATTTGCATTATGATTTAAAGAAAGTTTATTTGCTTTACATTTCTCGCGGTCAATCACTGCTGTGTTACCCTGAAGGACGAGATACATTGCAGAGGTAGCTGAAGTTGATACATGCTTCATTATACAGGGTGATTCAAAAGTTAGTGTGCAGTAGTGCATGGAAACGTGTACAGCACACACATCAATGTACTTTCTGCAGAACGTCTTTGCTGACTGAATCATTACGCGTGGCAGCTGATCTGCACGCTCGCACGGGCCACACACCCCTCGATTTCTTCCTTTGGGGTGCCTTGAAAGGTAAAGTGTATGGAAACAATCCGCACACTTTGCCTGAGCTGAAGGAGGAAATCACAACTGAAGTTCAGCAAATCTTACCAGCCATATTGAGCAGAGTGTTTTACAACGTGCAACTGCATCATCATGCAGGGATTGAATGAACTTTTATATTGTCAACAGGGATTGAATGTCCCTTAAGATGCTTTTTCTTTTTTGGGAAGTGGTGAAAGTCGCAAGGTTCAAGATCATTCATCTTTGAACTGCAGTTTTTCATCTTTGAACTGTAGGCGCTGCAACACCTCTTGTGTGTGGCGATTGTTTGCGTGCGAGCGTTATCGTGCTGCAAGAAGATGGTCCAAAGCTGCCATTCAATCCTTGTGTCAACAACAACCCCAAACTTCCTCTCTGACGGGTTCACTCGAGTGGTCACACGTTGGTGTAGTGCGTGGAAAGGGATGGAGATTATGTCGAAAAGTGAATAGTGCAATACATAGAAGACAAATGTAAGTATCAGATACAAAAAGGATTTTAAAATCGGTTAACAATTATAAAAATAACAGCCATGGAGGGATTAGTTTTCGATCAACCCTTGTGTCTTCTTTACATTTATTGAATTTTCTTTTAAAACTTAATGAGTTCATATTGAAATTCTACATTAACAGTTGTAGTATGTTTAAGACAATCGGATGTTACCACAAAATATATATTTCTTAGGATGCCTTTTCCAGCTGAAGAACTGTAACTTACAAACGGATGTACTGTAGCTTGGAAATCGAGCTTTATTAATTAATATCTTCAAAATGGATCAAAACATAGCTTTGAATTTTTTGTATTGTTTTTATGAACGTGTGTGTAAGACGATGATAATTTTTAAACGAAAAAAAATACCCACCTTTTAAGATATTTGCATGAATAAAATATTTTTATTAAATTCAAATATTTGCGCATGCGTAATATAATTTTAAAAATTTCATATTGAATCTACAGTTAAAGAGCTTTCAAATGTCACCAATCACATCTTTCTAAGTAAAATACAATCGAAGTTACAGTACTTCATAGACAAGGCCCCCACTCAAATTTCGCAAATTTTAAATGTCTGTAACTTCCATAAAAGTGAAAATAGAATAATAATATTTGGCATTACTGCCTAAAGTGCCAAAAGTACAAATTTTCTGCCTGAATTGACGTGGAATGACCCATATATATTGTAATCCCCCCCCCCCCACCCCACACCCCATTAATTGGTAGAGTGTAACAAAATTGTTTTCGACGAACTTGGTAACTTGACGTTTATTAAGAGGATTACGAGTTTTTTTAAAATATGAGTTTTAACAGAGTCATTGTGTGTTTTAACAATGCAAAAATACAGATATGTCTACACAACAATTGAAATTGTTTACAATGACCTTTTAACAGTGATAGATAATGACGTGATAGAAAGGAGGTAAAGAAAGAAGCTGAGCGTATTTATATACACTCGACAACGATCGAGGATGAGAGAATAAAAGCGAGTGGAAAAGGAAAAGAGGAGATGAATCGGAGCCGTAACGATAATGCCTCCCTTTTTAATGTCTTAACGGACAGGGCTTTGATACAAACAAAACTGATAGACTTTGATATTTATGACTTAAAGAAGTAAGTACAATTTCAAGGTTCCCTCTAATTGAATTTATGTTGCTTTTCTCCATAGAAGAATTGAAAATAGATTAAGAGACATTATATTAGAATAACAACTATTTTATTTCGTTTCATTTGAATTTTAATCGAATGTCGACAAATGATTCAACGTAGCAACATCTTGAACAAAAGCCTTTGGGACTGACTCGCTCAACCGAAAATGGAAGCCGTCCAGGTAAAACCTTGGACTTTGATAATAGTGGGCCCTGCAGAATTAGAACCTAAAACTGATCTACTAGAATGGACCCATTAATTGCTTGCCAGATTTAGTTTAACCAAACAGATGAGACCTGAAAGAGAGTTAGTAATGTGATAAAACACGTACAATGGTATAAGATTATTTTGTTTGTTAAGAAAAAGATCAGAACTTACTTTGGGGATTGTGAGCTTACTTTGGGGATTGTGAGCATCAAACCTGAGTTGAAATGAGAGAAGTCCCCTTGAATATTGCTGTTTGGGATGACCGCAGCCCTCTTCCCAACTAATAAACTTCCCCAAACCCTTTCCAATCACGAGTGAATGCATGATGTGAAAGAGATAACCCCCTTTCCCCACATAGTTTCTTTACCACCAGCATTAGCTTCCACAGTTAAGTTGATACTACCTGAGAACAGTGTGCTTGATCTTCCCTCTTCAAATAAAAGTATTAACGACCCTTTGACACAACAGCAGAAGATTATTCGTACACGTTATTTTATTAGAAACGATTAAGAATAGACAATGAAACTTTAAACAGGAGGAACAAATGTAATTACCCCGAATAGCGAACTTTAACTTTGTTAGTAGCGAATAATCCCTTTGACTTTGACAAACGATGAACTTTAAGGAATAGTGTTTATTACAGACAATTGTAACCCTTTATTGAGATAGTGAAATTTCTCTTACTAGAAATTTTACCGGAATCCTAGATTTTCAAATTTTTACGTGACTTTAATTTATTTATTTTTTTTCTCCCAGTTATCTTTTGTGTATAAATCAAATGAGACATCACAACCCCTCACGCAACTAACAACTTCAATACTTCTCACCAATAATACCATAGTCATGTTGACCCTAGGAGATAAGGTGGCAGAGACAAAATACATCAAGAGTAATTTCGTCGACGGGAAGTAGCCAATTTGTCTTAAACCCATGAAAGATGGATCGTTTGGTTATCGATGAGATCGATAAAGTGTTAGCAGCGTTGATGCAATGTACAGTACCATTCACCTTGTTGAGCACAGAGACACAAATTTGTTCGACTTATGTCGATGTAACAATGTATGACGTTTCAGTTGTTTGGCTTTCTAGGAGGTCTTGCCTGAGCACAGAAACGTCATGTATTGTTAAAACTTCCCAGTTCTCCTCGTGTGTTGGTGACTAGAGTTAGAAATAGACATCAATCACCCTAGGTGGATCATGCGCCTACGACGGGAAATCGAATGCTTGCAGCGTTTGCACCAAACCACTCCGAAAATCGAAATTTAGAAGACGTATGTTGTTGACAACTTTGTCAATGGGGCCTTGTACGTTATTCATTGGGAGTGGGTCACCATATCGTTCAAGAAGTAAACTGAACTCTACAATATCAGACGGGAATGTTAACACAAATGATTAAAGCGAGACAAAAGGCTCCACTAAATACGAGAAATTTTGGGTGTGTCACCCTACAACCATGACAAGATATAAGCAATTACCTGTCAAATTTTGAAACCAATGCTATCGTACATGGCACAGACGAAGAGGCTTTGAAACAAGTGGTCCCATTGCTCGTGTCTGATGGAATGGGAGGCTGATGGAAGCAACAATTTGGGAAAGAACAAAACAAAGGAAAAAGGGTCGAGGTCTTAATTGATAAGGGAGCCAGTACATCTCTGATAAAAGAAGCAGTAGCTGACAAGATCGAGGGGGTAAAAGAGTATCAGTTGGCCCCGAAATCCGTTAAAGTCGCCGATGGCCATCAAAGAGAATTATGGACTACAATCCATGCAGTGCTCACTTATATCAACAGGGAAAAGAGCAGTCTGCTACACTGGAGATGGTGTATTTTTCCCGGGTTATCCTGTGACAGATTAGTGGACCTATTACAATTGTGGGGATTGAGATTGACTATCAGGAGTCTAATTTTTTGGGACAACTTCTTGAACGTCAGCGATATAGAACATACTCTGGCCGCAAAGCATAACTTCATTATTGTGAGTCAGATCACAGGGAAAGTTCCGAACTACCAACATGTCATAGACACAGGAGATTTGAAGCCAGTTTGCATAAGGCCGCATTACTATGCCCCTGCAAAATTGAGTACCATCCGCCAACTGGTTCAGGATATGGAAAAGCAAGGGGTAGTCCAGCGCTGCGAATTGGCATGGTCGCTACCATACTTTTTGGTTCATAAAGATAAATCCAAGTAACCACGATTTGTGTGGGATGCGTGCATTCTCAAAAACATCATTAAACCCATGAGCTATTTTCCACTCCCATCAGAACACATTCTGTGCAAACTTTGCCGAGCCAAAGTAGTTTCTACTCTCGATTTTGGAGTTGTCTCCTAAATCACATGAACGTCTCCTAAAGGCGTTCATGGTTCCAGGGCTGGGAAAATTCTGATACTTATTCTTGCCCTTTGGAATCCGAAACGCCGCCCAAGCATTTCAGACTCTTGTGGATCAGGTTCTAGACCCGTCTGTAGAGTCTGAGTGCTTTCACTAAGTCAATGACATTATCGTTGCAACCTTCGAACGAGCGTCATGTTACTGGGTCCTCGATTTGGCATTTGCCTGTTTCCTGAAATACAATCTCAAGGTCAACTCTGACAAATCCTCCTTTTTCCGAACTGAAGTATAATTCCTTGGATATTGGGTTGATGCAGATGGTTTGCATCTGAGTTCAAAAAACATAGAACCTATTCTAAACTATCTGCGCCCAATTAACTTTGAACAGGCCTGCCGGTTTACTGGGATGATATAATATTATCATTTCTTCATCCCAAACCTGAGCGAGATAAACTGGCCATTAAGACACCTCACACATACGGGAATACCTTGGGCATGTACAGCAGAGTGTGAAGATGCTTTCACAAGAATCAAACAGTTATTGACGTCTCCCCCTATATTAGCCCAACTTAATTTCGAGCTCCCCTTCAAAGTCCATACTGACGCTTCAAAAAAGGCCGTCAGAGCTGGCACAAGAGTATGTAGGATGCTGTCATATCATAGCAAACTGCAGCCACGTCCTGACAGAAGCAGAGAGCCAATACAGCACTATTGAGACATATCCTCCCTTATATCGATAGCACTTTATAGTGTTCTGTGATGCGCAATCTCTCAAATGGATGTCAAACTTTACAGATCGTCATGGGAGGGAAGCCCGATGGAACTTACGATTACAATCTTTCAACTTCGAAATAATCCGCCAGCAAGGAAAATTGAACTGTATTTCGGACACCCTTTCCTGATGTTGCCTGGTGACCGAAGATCCTGAATACTCCAATTGGTCAGCTCAACAACGCAAAACAAATAAAAAATAACCCAAAAAAACAACGGGTCATATAAAAAGGGAGTTCTGAAAAAGAGGACAATAGGGAGGAACCGAATAGTGATTTCTACGAGTCGACAGACACAGTTAATTTGGAACTGCAATGAACGACCTGACCTCATCCACTCTGGGGGGAAAACCTTATATCTCTTATACAAAAAAGAATTTTTTGGCTAGGCAAGAAAAATGACATCTATCAGCTAATTAAAACTTGTATCACTTGCCAAACATGCAAACCAATTAATTATAATGCTCAAGCTTGCCTGTGCCGAAAAAAAAATTATACATCCCCAAGAATTATGAGCAATAGACGCCACAGGACTGCTTATGCGGAGCCCACGAGAGAATCGATATTTTACGGTATTGCTAGATATTTATAGTGGATAGATAGAATTCCTTGTATCCGGAGGGTCACCCAAGTAGTCATAATTCAGATAATTAAGCTAATGGGAGCTATAAGGGGCTATTCTGAGAAAATTATATCTGATAATGTCTCTTATTACTCCGGGAAAAGGTATGTTATTAATTTTTGGGCTGCTACAGAATCACTCCAGTGTATAGTGTACCTTACCTAACTCGGAGAAACCTGGTGGAACAGAGTATTAGGTCTATACTAGAAAAGTTCCAGATAGCCATATTAGAACAACCAGTATAAAATTGGGATATATACGTGGATCGATGTGCGGTAGCATTATGAAACTCGCCTAATAACGAGAGTACTTTTATGCTGTATGAAATCCTCTAGGAAAGAAAGAAGAAAATCTCTCTAAAATTGCCCAGGGAAAGGCCCAGAGAAGAAGACTGTATGACATGAAGGCAAAAAGACGTTGCAAGGTAAAATTCAAGATCGGTGACTTGGTATGGCTAAGGATGAGGACAGTGCCCGGACATCTTCCTTCCATGCACAACTTGAGCCCCTTCTATTACAGACCAAATCTGATATGACGATTCAAAGGACGATACGTCATACAGTTGGTGCTCAATGAATATCAACGGGATCGAAGGCTGATAACATCGCTTCTGAGTGATTTAAATGTGTATGGCCAGAGATGGCTTATCTGATATGATTATTTTCAGAAACAATTTTTTTGAGGAAGGGATTGTGTAACGGCCCCTCCCCATTAGTTAGTAGTGTTTAACAAAATTGTTTTTGATGAAGCAATGGAGTGTATTATGTAACTTAACATTTATTCAGAGGATTACAACCCAAACCAGAAAGTAAAGCATATTTCTCATAATACGTACTTGCTTGTTGTTGGTATATGTAAATCCGGTGATTGAGTTGAGACTGTCAAAAAGAAAAATAAGACAAATGAACACCCATCAACAGTGCTTATTTTGACATCAACTATTTCCGGATTATTTATTCCAAGGGTGTGAAAATACACCTATAAAGCAAGTATATCGTACAAAAAGTATTGCATATTATAAACATTGTTCAAAAAATATTACATAAATGCATTCAACAAGTACAAAACTAGTATTTTGTGGGATAACCATGGCTGCATATCACTGTTCGACATCGGCATAGAACAAATTAATTGCTGGCACATAACGGGTGTGTAGGAGTCCCAAACTTGCTGGATAAGATCTTTCAGCTCGTACACACTTGTTGGATTTGGAACAGATGTGTTAATTCGTTTCTTCATATCTCTCCAGACATTTTCAATTGGGTTAATGTCAGGAAAGTTCGGTGCCCAAGGAAGAACATTCAGATTATTTTCTCTCATCCACTCACGGGTGAATCTTGAGTATGTGGCAAGGTGCGAGGTCTTGTTGAAACACGATATCATCATCACCAAAATGTTCTTCAATTGTGGGTAATAGTCTTGCTTCCAGTATTTCTGTATAAGCTTCGGAATTCACTTTTCCTTTCAAGAAAAGGAGTTTGCCGACGCCTTGAGCACTAATGCATCCCCACACCATCACACCGTGAGGATGCTTAACCATGTACTTGGTACACCCAGGAGCAAATGCTTTGCCGTTCGTTCTCCAAACTCTACCATGTTCTCCGACAGGTACAAGAAACTGACTCTCGTCGCTAAAAATGACATTGTTCGACATTCCACTTTTCGTGCTCTCATGCCCACTGACGAAGTTTGGCTCTTTCTTTTCGGTACTCGTGAACGAAATCCCATATCTTTGTGCCGGTTGTGAACTGTTGTTCTGCTAACGTGCACACCTCTTTGCATGTTCCACAACATCATGAACTGGTTGATTGAGTTGAAACGATTTTGGGCGACGATTCGTTTCAGATGACGATCCTCTCTGGATGATGTTGCTCTTGGTATTCCGGAGCTTGGTGTTCTTGGAATAACTTCACCATTCTGCTTGTAGCCTGAAAGTATCCGGCTCACTGTGCTCTGATGAATTTCCAAATCTCGAGCAATCAGGGATTGTTTTTGCCCACTGAGATGAAACTCGACGATTTTGCGTTTTGCATCCAAAGACAACCTTTTCCTACTATTCATAGCTGCTGCAGAGACGAGTGACTTATGTAGAGAAATGCAGGAATGGCTTGAAAACTACTTACGACAAATTCCAGTATTTATAGAACCAAGAAACTCCAAATATGCAATATTTATTGAACGCTGATTGGTTTTCGAAAACAGTTCATGTTTTTGAAATGGAAAAGTCATGTATTTTCATTGGTTTTCGAAAACAGTTCATGTTTCCTTTTTAAAGCCGAAATATTGCACTTAAATTATTTGGTATGATTTTTGGCTTATTGAGAATTCTGTTGGCGAATTAGTGTAATATTAAACTTCACTGATGCTGGAACACAAAATATGCAATACTTTCTGGATTGGGTTGTACGACTTTTTAAAAAATGTGTTTTAACCCTTTAAAGACGGATAAATTTTGATCAAAAATGGAAAAATTGCGTTGATTTATTCAAAAATTTTTTCTAGCTAAAGTATATCTATTTATGGAGATTTTTTTTTTATTAGTATTTACAGAGGTTCAGGACACTATATGAAACAGTATATATTATGTTATACATATAAAATTTTTTTTAAAAAAATTCTGAAAGATGCATATATTAGCCCGAACAAAAAGAAACTTGTTTTAACGAATTTTTATAAAAAAAACGAAAAATATTTTCAATTACCAAGTTAGCCTGAAAAGGTGAAGAATTTCGTTTTCTATATGCGAATTCAAAAATAATTAAGATATTTTATTTATTCAAATTGTTATGAATTTTTTTTCATACCCATGTAGAGATTTTAGTTGTTTGAATTTGGCGCTCTGACGTAATTTAATGTTAGTTGACGTAATAGTATACATCTCCCTACAACCAATCAAAGTCCAGGCCCTGCCTCTCTCTACTGGCATGTTTCAGAGAGCTCTTTAGAGTATCATTCTAGGAGCATTTATACGATAAAACAACGCATATACATGGCAAAGACGTTAAAATATAGTAAAATATTCAATTAATATTATAAAATGCTTATTATTTATAATAAAATTCTATGACATGTTTTTTATAAACATGAAAATTCATATAGAAATCCAAATAAATAAATTAAATTTTTTTCACTGTTTACATTTTCAAATGAAGCTGATTGAAAAGCAGTTGATATAAGATTTTAAATTAATATTATAATTATTTTGGACGTTGTATATAAAACGTCTTAAAATATTTTTTATTTTTAAAATTATAAATCTTTATTACAATTTTACGGGTAAATGAAAAAAGATTTTTTTTTTGGTTCAAGTAAAGTTTCGTTACTTATGCAAAATAATGATAGATTAACCAAAAATTTGAAACTACCATATAAAACACGGTTAGGGCTGCATTTTAGTCCAGATCCAAACTAAAAAATTCTTAACGTGACATGAACAATTCATTATATAGTAAACAGCAAACACGACATAAACGGTTACATTTTACCCATGTCATTATCATTAGGAAAACGTTAAAATTATATATTATCAATTAAAAACTGACATCAAAAATTTTTTGTTAAAAATGTCATATACTAACATCTCTATATAAGTTTGCTATTTTAAACTGTAAGTATAAAAATGAAAAATGATTTAAACCTTGTTGTTATTTGAATATTCTGACATTGCAATAATGTCATTCAAATTGCTATTCTAAACAAGATAGTTTACCTAGTGAAATATATCAATTGTTGTTTACAATAACTAGTATTTTTTAAATATTACAGTGCCTACTATTACAGTTTTGAATTTCAGCAAAAGAAAAATTATTAATCCGTTGTGAAACATTCCATAAAATACTAATTCATGACTATTACTTTCTAAGAAATTCATGCTGATTTAATTTCAAATATAATCAAGTAAATACATGTACACATTTCAGTGTGGGCTTTAAAATGTTCTAATATCTGAATAAAATTTAAATGATAACAGACAAGAGTAAATTAATATAGTTTTATTTAAAAAATTTATTTATTATCTTAGAAAATATTATTAAGTGGTAAAATATCATTGAAATGGAAGAAAGAGACCTAATATTTTCAAAACAAATTTATTCAACAAGATAAATATACAATATAACAACAACTATTATCACAATTTATTTGTATAACAGAAAATATGGACACATTTAGTCAGGAATCTCAGCTGGTGCTTTATTATAAAACACACAACTTCATTGAAGCACTCAAGCCCTTCCACCACAACAAGGTAGTGTCCAATGGAAGGGAAAAATATATGTACTGAGCATTTAAAAAACCCAGTGTCTTGGATAAACTAAAAAATAATAAAAATCATTATTATAAAAATCATTAAAGAAAGTACAATCAACTTCAATAACCCCAAGAGCTGGATTAGACCACTTCATTACAAAAAAAATTATATGTAAGAAGTTTGAACTAAATAATAAATGGACATAAAGGGGCCATAATAAAGCAATACTTGATTTTACTTGTGTAGCTAATGCATTGCTAACTTGTATTCATTAGCTCCGATGATAAACTGACTTTGAAACATCAGCTACACAAGTAAAATCAAGTATTGGTTTATTACAATCCCTTTGTGTTTATTTAATAATATATCAGCAATACAAGGCACATTAATATGGATAATAATAATAATAATAATAATAATAATAATAATAATAATAATAATGATAATTCAATATAAATTTTGATGTATTTTTCATTTATAGTTTTGCATGACTACATAACCTGAAACAAAAAAAAAACAAAAAACATTATTTGGATAAATTAAACATTTAAAAATAAATAAATAAACAAATAATTATGCATAATAAAAAATTTTTTAAAAGCAAAATCTTTGATATGCAAAATGCTTCAAGTTAACATTGAGGATAATTTTATATATATTATTGCAGTATTTTTGAAGGTAGAAAAATTCCCGGGATGATTATAACATTGAAAATTTATGGACCCAATTTGAATAATTTCAAAAATAATCTGGATGAACTACATACAAGTTAACCAGTATGGAACTGTTTAAAACAGGTACGAAACCCCATTATACAATGTCCAACATCACATTCTTCACAAATGAATCTTGATTGCATTTTACATACAGCACACCTCTTCCACTGTAGGACTTGTAGAGGAAAATGTCCAAAATCTTTGGTTATTGTAGTAGGCCTTTTAGTTATTCCACGGTTCATGAGAGCAATACTGAGTTCTTCTCGAAACTTCAGCTGACTGAGCCCTGAAAGACTATTAAATTCAGGCAATCCAAAGCTATTCTCAACGAGAAGGTTAAACAAAATAGAAGCATTAACAACGCAGATGTCAATAGTGTGGAGAAACAACTTCTTCCACCATCGCTTAACTTTGCGGAGTACGTTGTATGTTTCTATTAGCTGATCAGAAAGATCAACACCTCCCATATAATGGTTATAATCTTCAACAGCCAAGGGAATTGGATACGAACCTCGCCCACCCCCAAACCTTCGTAAAGCCACTCCACGGTCATTGGCTTTATGAATGGTGGAAGCCACAGTCACTACTTTGGAATCTCTCCACTGCTGAAAAAGGATATTGCCCTTCCTTACCCATCTGACTGCGCCTCTTTCCTCTTTTTTTCTCCCAAGATTGGCCATTCTTCAGAGCTTCAGGATAACCAACAAGATTCTCCCTGCAGGTTCCGCAGCAATATATACCTAACAAATGTAAGAAATTGTAACAAAAGCCCATTTATCTGGAATCTATAAGTAGCTGTTTCGCAGCAAATGCCCATACAAACCTTTTGCATATAGCTCCTGTAATAAAGTTGGTGATGTGTAGAAGTTATCGACGTATACATGGTATCCTTGATGCTTAAGATCAGAGATGAGGTTCATGCAAACATCAAAACCAAGACCTTTTGGGCTAGGTGCTTCTCTAGCACCAGTGTAAACATTAAATTTACATGTATAACCTGTTCTGGAATCTGCCAAGACCCACAGGCGATACACAAATTTCACGGGTTTAGCTTTCATATATTGTAAAAAGCCTGAAGTTCTTGCTTTTGATGTAACCATCCGCTCGTCTACTGATGTATGTTTGAAAGGCTGAAACAAACTAGAGCAAGTATTACTTATAGTATTTAAGTAGTCTCTGACCTTCCTCAGCTTATCAGTAGGGTTCTCTTTACCAAACTCAGAAACTTTCAGGAAACACATTAGGGACAGGAACCTGTCTCGAGGCATAGCATTCTTAACACATTCTCGTCCCCAAAAAGGTTCCTTACTCCAATAGTCTTTGAGAACTGGTTGACGAACTAGCCCCATATAAATTATTATACCAAGCATTCTATATAATTCATCTGTGGCTATTTCATCCCAAGCACCATACTTATTGGCATAAGAACACCTATCATTGATATGATGCCATGCATACATATTGCTATAGCTGCATATCAATGATACCAGCTCTTCGGTAAAAAACAAGAGAAAAACATTCAAAGGAGTCAAACTGTTGCGAGCAGCCCTGGTTAACCGCTCAACAACTACACCAGGCGAGCGATGGGGTTTGAATGGGTGGTCCACACATCCTACAAATTCAGTGTCTTCATCGCCATACCCCACGTGAAGATCGCATGAAGCCTGTGGGGTCTTACTTCTGGAAACCGGTCTACAAGATAAAAATTCTTAAACTTAAATTCAAGGAGATTTAAATGAAATGAAGTATACAATCAGCATTAAATATTTTTTCTACGTATGTTAGAAGAATTTACACACCTTGCATCACGCTTGTTTCCTCTGCCTTGGCCATTGTTTTTTGTCTGCTGTATTCTAGCACTGCAAAGAAAAACTTTTTAATGATGCAGTAGCAAAATGATAATTAAAAAAAAAAAAAAGAACATAAAATAGATACTATTATTTAACCATGTCATATACTTTGAACAAGCTCACCATTTGGGAGGAGGTCCTGCCATTGCTTGGCTAGTGCTTGGCTGCTCATCATCTCAATTTATAAAGTAAAGTAAGCAAATAAATTGTAAAAATTTAATTAGTATATATTTTAGTCCACAATCATTTAACATTTCTTATTTTATTTACCATTGCCAAGATTTTCATCCAGATCATTGCCAGTAACGAAAATTTTTCTGGTTACCACTCTACAAAAGAAAATTCTCAAACATAAATTCAAAAGAAAATAAATGAAATTATGATTACACAATTAGTATTGAATATTTTTTGCTTATGCTGAAAGAATTTACACACCGCCTTGGAACTGATTTACATCCTCCGCTTTGGGACTTGTTAGTTTGAAAATTTCTTCTAGCACTATAATAAGAAAAACCTCTTAATGAAGTAGTAATAAAATAATAAATTAAAATATAAAAAAAAATACTATATTTCTAAGATCGACTAAGAGCAAGCTTTTAATGGCATAGCAGCAAAATGATAAATTACTAACCCTAAAGAACCAATGCTACTATTTATCAAGATTAGCAAGCTCACCGTTTCGGAGAACGTACTCCATCCACTGCCAGGTAGGTGCTTGGCTGCTCTTTAACCTGGTCTGTACCTGAAATTATAATTATAATGGAAGTAAATAAATTGTAAAAAAAATTGTAAATGAAATTATCATTTTACATGTATGATGTTCTTTACAACCATGCAGTTCATCATTCTCAGGCTCTTCGTCACTTAACGTCAGTATATATTCATGTAGCAAGTTTTTATCAAACTGCAATTTTTAAATCCTAAAAAAAAATCTTGATCAATGGTAGTGAATTTTCATAGAGAAGAATAAGTAGATATATCTAACCTCTTCTGCCTCTTCTTCACTAAAACATGCATCGGATTCAGAATCTGAAATTATTTCTTGAAAATCTAATTCTGTGACATCTGCCATAATCAACATCTCCTCTACAGTTAAAGGTCTTCCGGCCATTATCTTCACATAAAAATGATGTAAATATTTAGAGTTTGCATCAATGTAAATACTATCTTTTAATGAATAACAATTAAAATAAAAAAGCCAACTTAGTGTTTCTAAAACTTAAATATTTTAAAGTTATTAACAGATATTCTTTAGGAAAAAAAAAATCACGTTTTTAATGAAATATTTTCTCCTGTAGCACATGAGAATTCTTTGAACTATTTATTATTTACAAAAAATTATCATCCAAACCTAAAAATGAAAATTATGAAAAAATAAATGCAAGCACACCCTTTCTGCCATACAAATTTTTTAGGAGGGGGACTAAATTTCTTGTATCATTACTATTTACGTTAATTTTAATATAAACACATTTTAACCGAAGAACAATCAATGATTTTTATTTTTTTAAAATTCTTATAGTGCAATAGTTTATCTATTATTTTTATATAATTTAATGTATAAAAAACACTTTTCTCTAGGCAGAAATGACTTTTGCGTTATTAAATCAAAATTACAATACTGCCAATTTTTGAGAACTGTAATAATTTTTTGTGATAAATCAAAACTATTATATCAAGAATAGATGAACATCTGTTCTTCATTACAGCAAGATGTAGGGCGACCTTGAAAGCACGTGGGCGAAATTTAGGCTTTTGTCTCACAATAATTTTCTGTTCATAAATATATTACCAGAGAGAAAATATCATTTATCATTAGACTGACAAAAGAAAATTATGCAGTCTATTCTAAACCATTATTTATTTTCAAAAAAACCTATACAAGTGCTGTTTATAACTTCAATAATCAAGTTTTATTATAAAATCGCAAAATCTAATTACTGACATAATATATTATAAATTTATATTTCTAGCATAAAATAATTGTAAAATACTTACATCAAATAATACTGACGGGTGAACTTTCAATATGTAGTTGCTTTGCAAAGCACGTTTTACTACAGAAGCGCGTAGTAAGATGTCCTTTTTCAGAATGAGCTTGGCTTGCAAGTGCATTCTAAAGTGACGTCATCATGGCGGGGGGGGGGTCCCAGCTGGATGTCTGAATCCGCCTAAATTATACTTTCTTTCTAATTTCTAAATTCATTTTATGAATTATCATTATACGTAAAATAAAGAGTAGACTCTGAGAATTAAAATAAAAAAAAGTTCCCTATACCCATGTGCAATAGCAATCTCGCAATTTGGCGCGAAAGTTGAAACTTAGCGAAATCGAAGACAAAGAGGTCACTAAAATTACAAGGATGAAACAAAGGTAAGATAAAAAAATTTATATATATATTTATGCAGAAAAACGTGTATGGAACAATTAAGGAGGCTACGAAATTTTATAAAAAGCAGGTCTTTGCTAAGTAGAGAGTAAATATATTTTAAAATGAAGAAGTATATAATGGGTATATGGGATCGACGTTTAGTTTGTAACATCCACGCCAGTTCATTTTAAATTAATTATAATAAATACAATAATTCATTCTCCAAGCTAATTATACTGTATTATTATAGAGAAAGGTTTAATGTATAGAATACAGTAATTTTCGTTTTCTTAGACTGAATGAATAAAAAGATAAAAAATTTTATTTCTGACTATATTATAAAAACGAGTAAAAGTGCCAAAAAGCACTCTGCCGTCCCAAAAAGGGTTTTGAGTTATTGTGTGTTTTAACAATGCAAAAAGACTGATATGTCTACATGATGATTGATATTGTTTACAATAAGAGGTCAGGTGTTGTAACATTTTATCAATGGGAGATGATAACGTGATAGAAAGGAGGTAAAGAAAGAAGCCGGGCGAGAATGAAAATAAGAAAACTAAAAGTTTATATATGCTTGATGACGAGCGAGGATGAGAGAATAAAAGTGTGTCGTAAAGAAAAAAAAGAGATGAATCACAGCTGCAACGAAGACTGTGCCTTTTTTAATGTCTTAACGGACAGGGCTTTGATACAAATGAAGCCAATAGACTTTAATACTTATGACTTAACAAACACCGAATGCAAATAATGACCAGCTAAGTACAATTTCAAGAGTCCCTTTAATTGAATTAATGTCAATACTTAAATTAATTTTAAATTTAAATGTGGCTTGTCTCCTTTTAATGGGGGAAATCGTAAAATTAAAATATAATAAAAACAAAAAAAATAAAGTCACCAATGTTGAAAAACAATGAAGAAACTTGTGAGATGGAAGAAAATGTAAACGATGTAGTCTATTGAAGATGTTGTTGATAGTAGAAATAAATTTTTTCTATTGAGGATGTAGATGACGTCTTGTGAAGATAATGTTGATAGTGGAAAACGATAATCTTGAAGGAAGTGTTGGTTTTGAAATACAGATGAAATTTTGAAGAGGGTGATCCAAATATTTGGGATAAAATTTATATAAAACGTTTTCGAGAATATTTCTCATCATCAGTAGGATAAAACATTTTTGAATGGTGAAAACAGTAGAAATAAGAATTTAACAATTGATATAAAGATGATGAAGCTAAGTTGGTTGTAATTGTTGGTTATGATTGTTGCCTATTGTATATTAGGGTGATTGTTGTTAAAAATAGTGTCCATTTATTGTTTATTTCTATTGATGGTTTAGCTAAATTTTTGTTATTTGTAATGATATTTATTGTTTCTTTAATTATTTTTTTTTTATAATTTTCTTATTTTCCAATGATTTTTGTGTTATTCCAATCTGGTGTGTGGTTTTCTTTGACACAACGATTTACTAAATGGTTGTTTTTGTCTTTGTGGCGAAGTGCTCTTTTATGTTCTTTTAATCTTATTTCTAATTGTCATTTAGTTTGACCTGTGTAGATATGTTCACAATTTTTACATGGTATTTGATAAATTATAATTCTAGTGTTCCATTTTTCTTTATTATCTTTATATATAAAAATTCAGGTTCAGGGTGCGTCTGTAAATGTTCTAAAAACTTTTGAACCACTTATCCGATTGAGCTCATTTTTGCGCCATATGTTCGTTAGGTTCAGAGTAAGGTTTACATGTCCCCAAAGGGAGAGGGTAAGGGTAAATATAATATATCTTGATTTATGTTTGTTTATTTCCTCAAGAGATGGCGAAAGGGAAACGCCGTCAAAATTTCATCAAATAAACAGACCGAACAACGCCGGGCATATCACCTAGTTTTGACATATTTCTTTGAAATCGATATTTGTGCTATTATTTTGATTGATTGTTGTTTTTAGGTTAGTGGTGGTTAATAAAGTTTTAATAATGTTATTTGTTATTTTTGGTATGATTTTTATGTTTGGTATATGTTCTAATATTTTTTTCATTGTGGAAAATTTTATTATTGTATTGAATATCGTTTTGTTGTTCTTGTAGAATTGGTATAGTTTTTGTTGTATTGTTTGTAAACGCATCTATTAAAATTTTGTCTATTAAAGTTATTGGATATTTGTTTTTTATTAGGTTGAGTTTAATTTTTTTTAAATTTGTAGGAATATATTTTGGGGATGTAAGATTTTTTATTCTTTGTAAATATTGTTTAATAGTGTTAATTTTTTGGTGTGTGGTTTGTTGTGATAAGTAATGTTGTAAGTTGTTACCTTTTGTTGGCTTTTCATATATCTCAAAATCTAGATTATTTTCATTTTTTATAATGTTTATATCTAAAAATGTGATACGGTGGTTGTTGATCATGTTGTTGTGTGTAAATTTTAAAGGATATCGTTCTTCTAATAGGTATATTAATATTTCTATTGGTTTGTTTTGTTAAGACTAGGATGTCATCTATATATCTCATCCATATTTTTATGTGTTGTTTGTGTTGTGATTTGTTTAATAAATTGTGCTTCATGTTATTTAAATAGATGTTGGAAGGAATTGGTGATAATGGGCTACCCATGGGTAAGCCTTCAATTTGTGGATAAATTTTTTCATTGAATTTTATTTGATTGTTGGTGAAAAATAGATTTATGGATTGTATAATTTTTAGTACTTTCGTGTAAGGTAATTTTGATTTTTTATGATGTTGAGAGTTGGTATGATTGGGATGTTATCATACATAGCTGTTATATCTATAGCATAAATTTTGTCTTTATTCTCTAATTTTAGTTTTTCTAATGTTTGTTTGGCTAGTGTTGAGTTTTTTATTGTGTAATTAAATTCAAAAATTTTTTTAAATAATTATCTAGAAATATGCTAGTTTGTAAGTTGGTAATTTTTTGGTGGAGGTTACGATCCTTATGGAATTTCCTTCTTTGTGTATTTTTATTACTCCATAAATTGAATTTGGTGATGTTTCTACTGGAATTATTTGTTTTTGTTGTTCTTCTTTAATTATATTTTCTTTTTTTAATTCATTTATTTTTTTATTAACGTTTTTTTGGAATGGTATTGTTTGATCTTTATTTTCTAATTTGAAAATTTTCTTTTCTTTTATGAAATTTTCTATGCTAATAATGTAATCTTTTTTCTTTTGTATGACCATTATTTTACCCTTGTCTGCTTTTGTTATAATTAGATTTTTATCTTCTAAATAAGTTTTAAATTTTTTTTATTTCACTATGCTAATATAGATGTTCTTTATTATTCTCTATTATAGTGGTTATGTTCTGATTGATTATTTGTTCTTTATAATTTACTTCTTCTTTTTGTAATATATATTCTATGTTGGTTATCATATCTGCTAGGTTTATTGGCGCATTAATGCAAATTTTGGTCCTAGTTCTAAAATGTTCATCCATTTTTCTGGGATATCTTCACTAGTTAAAATGATGATGTTTGGTAGGTTATTAGGAACTGCTTCTTCATTTTGTTGTATGATTTCACTATATTGATCACTAATGTTATTTGCTATTATTGGTGACTGCTTTCTTAAGTTATTAGTGACCGGTTGATCATTTTGAGTCGTTGGTTGTTGTATTCTATGGTTATTTTCGAAATTATTGGTAATAAGTTAATTCCATTTTTTGGATAATCTATTTTTATGGTAATGAGTTGTGTTGTCAATTAGATTTTTTGTGTAGCATCTAAGTGAATTGTAATCTTCTCTTGTCATAGTTTGTCTGAAATTTGTGATCAGATTCCATTTTTGTTTGTTTAATTTCGATATATTAGTATAGTTTTCTTTGATTATTCGATAAAGAGTTTTCATTTCTAATTTTTTTTATGTCATAGGCTATTCTGTTGATTGTCATATTTTTTATTCTTATAGATTTTGGTATAATATGATGTTCTAGACATTTTTTAAGAAATATGTTTTTTTGTTTGGTTTTGCTTATTATTGTTTCAATTTTGTGGTAATTTCTTAGTTGTATAAAGCAATTATATTTCATTGCTAGTATTTTGAACATTTTTGAAGGTTTTTGTAGATATGAATATTATTGATCTAAGGAGTGTAAATGATTAATTTTAAATTTAAATGTGGTTTGTCTCCTTTTAATGGGAAAAATCGTAAAATTAAAATTCAATAAAAACAAAAAAAATAAAGTCACCAATCTTGAAAATCGATGAAGAAACTTGTGAGATGGAAGAAAACTTAAACGTTGTAGTCTATTGAAGATGTTGTTGATAGTAGAAATAAATTTAGTCTATTGAGGATGTAGATGAAGTCTTGTGAAGATAAAGTTGATAGTGGAAAACGATAATCTTGAAGGAAGTGTTGGTTTTGAAATATAGATGAAATTTTGAAGAGGGTGATCCAAATATTTGGGATAAAATTTATATAAAACGTATTTGAGAATAATTCTCATCATCAGTAGAATAAAACATTTGGTGAATGGTGAAAACAGTTGAAATAAGAATTTAACAATTGATATAAAGATGATGAAGCTAAGTTGGTTGTAATTGTTGGTTATGATTATAACTTAAATTAATGTTGATTTTCTTCTTTGAAGAATTGAAAATTGATTAAGAGAATTATATCGGCATAACATAACAAGTTTATTTCATTTCATTTGAATTCTACTCGAACGTCGACAAACGATCCGACATAGTGACATGTTGAACAAAATTCTTTGGGACTGACTCGCTCATCCGAAAATAAAAGCCATCCAGGTAAACCTTGGATATTGATAATAGTGGGCCTCGCAGAATTAGAGCTTAAAACTGATCTACTAGAGTGGACCCATAAATTGCTTGCCAGAATTAGTTTAACCGAAGAGACGTGACCTCAGAAAGAATTAAGATTAAAACACGTCCCATAGAATAAGAATTATTTGTTAAGAAAAAAGATAGAACTGAATATAGAACTTACCTTCAGATTGTGAGCATTGAAGCTCATTCGAAACGATAGAAGTCCCCTGGAAAATTTCCGTTTGGGACGACGTGGCCCTTTTCCCCACTGATAAACTTCCCCGAACCCTTTCCATTCTCGAGTAAATGCATGACTAAATAGAGATAACCCTGTTCCCCCCACATAGTTCCTTTATCACCAGTATTAGCTTCCACAGTTGAGTTGATACTACCTGAGAACAGTGTGCTTGATCTTCACTCTCAAATAAAAGCATCAACGACCGTTTGACACAACAGCATAAAATTATTTGTCCACGTTATTGTTTTAGAATCGATTAAGACCAGACAACGAAACTTTAAACAGAAGGAAAGAATTACTATTCGACGTAATTACCCCGAATAGCGAACTTTAAGATTTTCCAAAAACAGGAGAAACTCATTTGACTTTGTGAAATGATGAGCTTTAAGGAAATATGTTTATTACAGACAATTGTAACCTACTATTGAGACAGTGAAATTTCTTTGACTGGTAATTTTGCGGGAATCCTAGACTTTCTAATTTACGTGTTTTTAATTTTTTTTATTTTTGTATTCACCCAGTTTTACATTGTGTATAAATCAATGAATAAATTACCCCATCATTTGGTTGATATTAGTGGACGAATCCAATGAGTTGTTATAATTTATTATGTACAGATATCACAACCCTTCACATAACTACCGATTTCAACATTTCTCGCCAATAATACTGTGGTCAAGTTGACCCTATTTTGGGGTTTTCTATTCGTATTTGGCCAGGCCGATTTCTGATGTTGATTTCAACTGTTGAAAAATTATGATTTATGAGCGGAAAATCACATTATTCAGCTCACCCTGTTCTCCATGCACATTTACGATTTTTAACATGTGTCACCAATATGCTGTGGAATAATTAATGAACTATATACATAACAGTTGTCTATAAATTTGGTAGGTATCAACTGAGCAGGATAGGGTGCAACAATCTGCATTATTAGTTGTGACTGGAAATTGTGAACTGTCTAATCCTAACCTTTCTGCTAATTTTTTTCCTAAAATCATACCCACATAATTAGTCTTATTCCCATCTGCAAAATTTCTCAGTTGAAAAAGTTTATAGTAGAATGTAAGTCACTGATTGCATTCCAGAAACATTTCCAAAAACACCTCCCTCTCTAAGATTTTTGAGCTCAACAATCATTGTGTTGGTAAATTGCTGCAAACTGTAATATATGTTACCTTATTTGGTGAAAAGCAGTTCAAAAGACTTGTCAGTTTCAATTACAGTTTTCTTTTCATTATCAAATTCATAGAGGACTATTTTGGTTATATCATCTTTCTCCAACACAATACTTGCTTGAGAAAGATTATTGGAAAAATGAATTTCTGACAAAGCAACATCCCATTCGCCTGGTAAATCAATCAGTTCTTTCAACTTAGTTATATAATTTTGCATAGTATTTGCTAGAAAAAAGGCGTGAGAACTATTGGAAGGTAAAATTAGATAAAATTCTTCCATATTATAATTTTTTTACACTTGGTGTAAATTAGACATCCCTGGGTAAAATGAAGGTGGATAACCTAACCAACGTACAAGATATTCGAATGACCCATCTCTTTTTTTTTTTTACATGTATTCAGTATGCATTATACTTTATACAACTTGCAACACTATCTCGTAATTTTTTGTAATTCTTGCAAATAAAAACTGCATTTTATCAGAATTTTGTGGTAATCAATAACTGTATAGGTAGGAATTTCATGTCGAGACTTAATCCCTCGAACAGTGAATTTTTCTCCTGTCCATTGAGGAGTGAACCCATGGGAATAGATGTCACGTTTGTTCACTTTTCTCAGAGTGTCAACTTTTCTTAGTCCTTCACCATAAAGATTATGGAATACAATGTGTTGATTACGTTTTTCAACTTCAATGGATATCATTTTAAATGAATGGTAATAGCTATTGTTTAAAGCAAAAACATGTTTTGATAACACTTCCTAAAATCTTTGAATGTTATTTGCATGTAAATAATGATACAATTTCTCTCGAAACGTATGGTTAAAAAGTTCGACAACTGACGATTTGATATCCTCATGTTCCGTTGAATAATGTTTAATTCCGAATTTATTCAGCACTTTTTTCACAGGTTTATTGTAAAATTCTGAATCTTTATCCGTATTAAGAAATTCGGGTTTATTGTTTTTGAATAATTCTTTGAAAACGTTTTCAAGAGTATTACCATCTTTCCATTTTAGAGGTTGTACAATCAATTGTATGGAAAAAATATCGATTATTGTTAACAAATAGTGATGACCATCATTAGAAGAAGAAAAATTCGATAAATTAACTTTGGTCACAAGTCTAAGAACAAATGAGCGTGTGGTTTTTTTTCATGCTGTCTATAGGCGCGGTCAAAAATGTTAATACCAAGTTGAGTTAGTGAAGAAAATCATCGTTGCTACAATAGCCAACAATACGTTAACAATCAAGTAATAATCATTGCTTCACCAACCCAACTCGGTGTTTGCATTTTTGACCTCACCCTTTATATACATTTAATAACCACAGACTTCCAACAATTAATTGATTTCCCAAAAATTTAATTTGAGAAACATCCCAACATGAATTGAAGAGCACAAGATAATGTGCATTCAAATTCGCAGTGCGAAACTTTTTTGCATATAAGTTATCTATATATATACAAATAAATTGCTGTTCATTAGTCTCGCTAAAACTCAAAAATGGCTTGACCGATTTGAATAATTTTTTTTGTTTTGTTTCCTCTAATACAGAGGTGGTTTAAAAAAATACGAATAAGGAACACCAACCCCTATGGGGGGAAAGGAGGATTGAAAATTTGTTAACACATCAACTGGTGTTGCATTGTATACTTAACACATTATCTGATGTGGGACTACAAACATAACACATTTACTGGTGTGGCACTACATAAATAATCATATTAACCTCTTTTAGGGAGGGGGTAACAAATTGTAGGGTGTGCTATCGATGTAGCGTGATATCTCTACCATGACCTACCTAAAACCTTCCCAGGGTCATCAGAATACCATGAAAAATTTCATCAAGATTGGTCTAGCCATTTTGAGATGCATAGTTAGATCCATGTGTGTTTCTATCTTATATAAATCTATATTTTAATTCCAATCTTGATGAAATTTGCAAATTTGATCTTCAAAGCAAGAAGAAGGTCACTTTCTACATGAAATTTCGAAAAAATAATATTTATCCACAATAATTCATGGATTTAAATTCAAATTATGGACCAAAAATATATATCTCCTGACGAACAATGCAAGGTAAAGTTTGTGCAACAATAGACTACTCTGTTTGATTCAACAGTAGTGATAGCAACACAGAATTCTAAAATGATATGGCATTAATACAAAAATTGGAGAAAATATAACAGATTCAGCCAATCAAATATTTATATATGTAAGACATGTTCATTAAGACATGTAAATGAATCTGAAGACTAATCATTTTGTAAACTTCATTAACAAAAATATTTTGAGGACACACGACTTACATGCACAAATCGAGGACCAACCTCTTATAAAATATAATATTCTTCAATCTTTCTAATTTCCTGACCCCTTCAATCGGTGCTGTATCGAATTTTCCAGCACACTGCTTCAACTAAACAAGTGGTGAGTAACTCTGTGGCCATCGATACAAGTGTGTCAACAGAAGAAACTGCGACTGCCAGATCACACAAAGTGATGAATGCACCAATTATGCTTCAAGACCTCGAGAGCAGAGTGTGAATTGCAACAGTTTACCAATTAGAAAAATCGATGGAAAAATTACGCGACCTGGATTCGAACCAGGAACCTGACTGTCATGGTCGACGCCTCTATCAATTTGGCTATCACAGACACTTGAACAGCCATGTTGTCACTAACTGTCTTAAAGACAACCAAGTTGAAGACAACCCAATGGGAGATGGGCGTCCAGTTCACAGATCGTGAATCTCTACTATCGAAACCATCAGAAAGTTTGATGAACACTTGATAAGAAATAAAGAAATTAAACAGGATCAGACACCAAACATTAGGTAAAGACTACTTGGTTGTCTTTAAGACACTTAGTGATAGCATGGTTGTTCGGGTGTCTGCGATAGCCCAATTAGTAGAGGTGTCGACCATGACAGTCGAGGTTCCTGTTTCGAATCCAAGTCGCAGAATTTTTCCATCCATTTTTCTAATTAATATCATTTACCTGATGCTTGGAGTCTGCTCCAGTTTAATTTCTTTATTTCCTAACAGTTTATCAATTGTTGGAATTGCAGAATGCACAGACACAAACGATCATGTACATCCATCGCCACCCAAGAAGAGAATTTTTGAATTGTAGAATTTTAAGATCAACAAATGAATTTATAAAGATCAGGTCACACAAAATTGAAAAACTATAGACATAGCCAGGGCTGAAAAAACGTCAGATCAAACTATTGTTTCATTTTCATCCTATTTCCTCCCAATTTCATAGCCATACATATTATTCCACACATTGTTTCTCCTGCACTATAGGTAAACTCGCTGAGCTATACACAACATTCTAACACGAACCGGGGAGAACTGTTACAGGACCATCTATTAGGAACATTTTAGAAGTTCTTTTTGGGTTTTTCTATATGAATTTTTGCTGTTTTAATGTGTTAATTTTGACTGTATATTCCCATTCAAATATTGTTTGACTATCTTGACTGTATATTTTGACTATTTAAAATTAATTTTTCCACAAATATTGTTTTCCCAGAACCTGCTGAACCACATAAAATATAGTTCGAAAGACGTTTCAATTGCTCATCCATAATGACAGCTGACAAGACTTATATTTGCTTCAGCATTTATTATTACAGTAATAATGAATGAGTACACAGTAATTCATTTTCTTTTTAAGCAAGAAAGAAAAAAACCAGTTAAAAGTCATATTTAATTCAATAATAATATTTTTTTACCAAATAACATATCATCCATTAAATAAAAAAATTTATATATGGGTCATTCCACGTCAATTCAGGCAGAAATTTTGTACTTTTTGTTGGATTTTGAAAGGTGTAGGATGTTGAGAAAGGAAACACCAAAAACAGTCATTAAGGAATAACAATTATATTGTCCATTATGCTAATTACAGTTGTCTTAGTTTACATATACATAAAAAGGGCTAAGATACAATCAATGGCGATGAACGTCTTGTTCGCTCGGTGGCACAAGAATGAAGAGCCTCGCTGAACAGCAACAATGTCGTGTCCAGGCAACCGTCCTTGAATCCAACGCCATTTGATCAACGATACGGAAGAGCGGTCGAAACTATTTATATCCAACACTCTCCCTTAGTTGAAGACAGTCTCCTTCATCATTCGGATGGGGAAATCCCCAAATGCTGCATGCAAAATATGTGTTTCCGTTTAGGCAGCGCTTTCGTGAGCACATCGGCGGTCATTGAGTCTGTGTCCAGGTAAGTTAACGTGATGGGTTCTTCAATGAGAGCTTGTCGGATGAAATGATGCCAAATATCTATGTGCTTCGTTCATGAATGATGGATTGGATTGTTTGCCAACTTGATAGCTCCTTGGTTGTCGTTATAAACCTCAGCTATAGCAATGTGGTCGAAACCAAGCTCCTTCAGGAAACGGATCAAATACATTGCTTCTTTTGCAACAGCTGACAGTCCCAAATACTCAGCCTCAGTAGTAGAAAGGGCTACCACACTTTGTTTTCGAGATTCCCAATAGATAGCTGCGTTGCCCAGCACGAAGGCGTATCCGGTATAGGATTTGCGGTCGACGAAACCTTTCAAATTTCTACCTGTGCGTTTATAGGTGAATCCATAATGAACAGTTCCTTTTAAGTAACGCAGGATCCTTTTTGCCGCACTCCAATGAGTGTCATCATGTTTTTCATTAAACTGGCTAAAAACACTTACGGCAAAAGCGATGTCTGGGCGCGTCCCGACGGCTAGGTACATTAACACGCCAACCAATTCTCTATAAGGTAGATTCGCAGCTTTCATAGTTTCATCCGTCGTAGGGTGAATGAGATTGAGTCCGCAAGCGAGTGGGGTCGATACAGGTTTACACTCTGTCATGTGAAATCGTTCCAGTATGTTGCGAATACATCCGGATTGTGAAAGGTGTAAGCTCTCCCTTGTTCGGTTAATCTCTATTCCTAGACAAAATGTGGCTTCGCCGTAATATTTGATTTTAAAATTTTGGCACAGGGTATCCTTTAGCAATTTTTCTTTGTGCTTGCTCTTGGTAGCAATCAATAAATCGTCGACGTAAATCAATATGAACGTTTCTTTCCTTTCATCAGTGTACACGCAGGGGTCGGAATTTGTAGGATGAAATCCAATGCTCAGAAGTACGTCGGTTAACTTTATGTGCCATTGACGGCCAGCTTGGCGTAATCCATATATTGCTCGTTTTAATTTGCACACATGGTTTCCTCTATGTAAACTACGTAGCATTTTTTGCGCTTTGTAGCGGACATCAAAGTCCTTTTCTTTACGAGCCATTTTATTGAGTGTTTCTTCTAATAATTGTGGCAACTCCATATAAGTCTCCACGTCGAGGTCTCCATACAAGTAGGCCATTGTGACGTCAAGTTGAGAAATTCTAATGTCGAATTCGGCTGAGAGGGCCATCAATAACCGGATCGAGCCGAGTCTGGCTACAGGAGAAAACGAATCGTAGAACTCGATCCCTTGGAGTTGAGTATATCCTCTGGCCACGATTCGAGCCTTGCGTCGTTCCAAGGTGCCATCTTTTCGAAATTTATTTCTGAGGACGGTCGTGGTACCGATGACCTTTTGGTTCACTCGTCGGTCCACCAAGTCCCACACATCGTTTTCCAAAAGACTTTTTGTTTCTCGATAAATGGCCTCTCTCCATTCATCACAATGGTCTCCTAGCATTGCATTGGATAGTGAAATCTCATTTACGAGTGCAGCATACTCTGTTTCTTGTATTTCGTGAGATGAGTCGTCATCCACGTGGGCCTCGTGTTCTCTTTCATCATTAATCTGAAGTTCAGGGATATCATCGTCTTTATAGTCTTCAGGATTTGTAACCAATTTATATTCCTTTTTGGGCCTTCCAGGTTTCCCTGAGAAAATTTTCCGTGGTCATCCCGGAGCTCGTTTTGCTTGTGGTTGGACCGAAGGTTTCTTCTCATCGTTTGTTGAAGGAATGTCTTCAGACGAAGTTAATCGAGGTAAATCACTCTCTGGCGGTGTCACTTCATTTTGATCGGTTTCACATTCCTTAGGTGAATATGACTCATAGGAGGCATTCAAAAGTTTAAAACGTCCGTTGATAGTGTTTTCGTTGATTATATCGTCCATTGAATCATTTGAGTTGGACCCTTCCAGGAATTTAACATCTCGGGTAATACATATTCTGCGTTCTTTGGGCATCCATATTCGATACGCTTTATGTGTATCCGAATAACCGACGAACTTGCCTTCCGTAGCTTTTGCATGAAACTTTCCTTTATTCGGATGTTTGTTCAAAATGAAACTTCTACATCCAAAAACCTTGAAGTATTTGAGATTCGGACGCCGATTTGTCCATCTTTCAAAAGGGGTATCACCTTTTAGAACTTTAGTACTGCATCTATTTCTGATATAATTGGCAGTAGCGATTGCTTCAGCCCAGAAAGACGGGGGCAATCCTGACGGTAGAAGGAGGCAGCATGCTGCTTCCACGAGAGTTCTGTTTTTGCGTTCCGCCAAACCATTCTGTTGTGGGGTGTACGCAGCTGTCAACCGTCTCTTGATTCCCGAGTTCTTTAGAATTTGGTCCATGCGGGCATTGCAATATTCTTTTCCGTTGTCGGATTGAAGGGCTTTAATTTTGCATCCGGTTTGCTTTTCTGCTAGGCTTTTGTATTCCAAAAATGTATCCGCCACTTGGTCTTTACTTCGGAGAAAATAGATTTCGCACCATCTGTTATAGTCATCAATGAAGGTGAGGAAATATCGTGCTCCGCCTTCAGATTCGACGTGCATGGGTCCGCACACATCTGAGTGAACGACTTCCAATTGTGTAGAGGATCTGACGTGGCACATTGGAAAAGGCAAGCAGGCCAACTTGCCGGTGATGCATATCTTACATGTAGATGAAACTTGGTCGTAGGTGGATTTACATCCGTCAATATATCCTTTCTGGATTAAGGATCATAAGTCATTATCGTTGAGGTGAGCAAGACGTTGATGCCATCTTTCTATGGCAGAAAGTTTTTCACTTGCAACTGCGTTAGTTTCGTGTGCTTTGTCACTCACGTAGAATAAATCGCCATTACGATCAGCCTTAAATCGAACATTCCCACGAGTGTCCTTAACGGTTGCTCCATTCTTGGTGAAGATTACGACATTCTTCCTGTCAACCAGTTTTGTGACCGATAGAAGATTTGTCCGAAGATCAGGGGCAAACAGTGCGTTTTGCAGCACAACAGATTTCGAATGTCCATTTGCATCGACTGAAAGGGCAACGTCTCCTTTGGCTTCGATCTGGGTAATGGTGCTATCAGCCAAACGAAGTGCACATTTTGTTTCTTTTGGTTTGGTGAAGAGCGTCATATCGTTACACAAGTGGGAAGTGGCTCCACTGTCTAGACACCATATATTGCGTTTTAGAGGATTGATTGACAATGGCGTTGATGCTGCCTCAAGCGCATCAGCATGATGAGTTTCATCAGTATGAACTCGATATTGACTTTCACTTTTTTTCTTTTTTCGGCATTCGGCAATTTTATGGCCTGGAATCCCGCAAAAATGACATTTGATTGGCTTCCGTCTGTCTTTATGCTTCTTGGAGTCGCATCTTCCGGAGCATTGGGCTTGGGGCCAGAAGGAAGAATGTTTGAGGTGTAAGGCGTTTGAATCACTGACGACGGACTTGTATCTCCTGGAATCACTTTCTTCAATAATCTTTATTCGAAGTGATTCAGCGGTAGGGAGTACGTCACGAGTCTCTATTGCGCATCTGAAATTTTCAAAGGAGTCAGGCAGACTGTATAAAAGCATGATGGTCAGGAGGTCACCATTAATGTCTATGTCCATAGATTGCAGTTTATCGACAGCATCAAAGAACTTAGAGAGATGGTCATGGATATCATCAGCTTCTTGCATCTTTTGCTGAGTGAGTTGCTTCAACAAAGTTGCCTTGCGAGCGGGGCCTTTGGAGGCGTATATGGTCTCCAGCTTGTCCCAAATTTCCTTCGAAGTGTCGCAATCCCGAATTTGTCTTAATTCAGAAGGACTAATGGCTAAAATTAAGTCTGACTTGGCTTTGCGGTCCTGCTTGATCCAATCATCAAGGACTGTCTGTGTCGCCAACTCTGTCGCTCCTTCAATTATTTTTGGCTTCAGTTTCTCACCATAAACTTAATCCCACGTTTCGTTTTTGATGAGGAGAGCTTGAACTTGCATCCTCCACGTATCATAGCTATCCTTCGAGAGAGTTTCGAAACGGGTCGCATTAAACGTACTCGCCATGTCGGAAAAAGTCCGGTAGACAATTTTGATTCAATTAATTCGGTGAAACGTGCACTGGAATTATCGCTTGATAAATCATCCATTCGCACATTAAACCTCAATTCGTCGGAGTTGAGATATATCACACGCAGTAAAGACAGTCAAATTGAATTCGAACTCTTTAGCAATCGTTAGGGCTGAACATCCTACCTTTCGTATGCAGTTGCGCAGTGGATGACAATGTCTGGGCCCATAACCTGTTGGATTTTGAAAGGTGTAGGATGTTGAGAAAGGAAACACCAAAAACAGTCATTATGGAATAACAATTATATTGTCCATTATGCTAATTACAGTTGTCTTAGTTTACATATACATAAAAAGGGCTAAGATACAATCAATGGTGATGAACGTCTTGTTCGCTCGGTGGCACAAGAATGAAGAGCCTCGCTGAACAGCATCAATGTCGTGTCCAGGCAACCGTCCTTGAATCCAACGCCATTTGATC
>JAHWFO010050510.1:1343523-1354582 GCA_023313115.1 Rhysida immarginata
CTCTTCAATAAAGCCCCGTTCTTTAAATCAGACATATAGTGTTTTTTCAGTGTCTTTTGTAGCTATTTTAAGATATATTTGGTGGCTGAAAAGGTATTCTTGTCGAACTTGAATAATGATAAGTTTGAAGGTTTCTTGTTAATTTAAAGGAACGTAATTGAGAGGAATCGTCACAATAAGAGAAACGATTTTCCCGCACGCCTGGCCGTTACAGGGACACACATGTTACATTGTTATCGTGTGGCACAATTCTAAAGCTCACGCACTGGCTTATAGATGTAAAACACAATAGAGCTGAATCAGCAGGCATAGCTTGCTGTGATTTTCTATGATAGCCCAAAGATCTAGACATATAGACATATCGGATTGTTTTGAAACGTTACCTGATTGAAACGGATTGAACAGACGTTTCCTGACAGAGCTCCGAGTAAAGCCTCTATCGCGAGTTTAAGAGGGGAAGATGGTAACTTGAAGACGAACCTCGCAGTGAACGGCCAGCCGGTGCAGTGTCGCATAAGATTGGTAACATATTCCGAGATTGTGACAAGTTTGAGCATCGGATCATCAGCGTTTAAAACAATCTTTCATGAACACTTACTTCTCAGGAAGGTTTCATCACGATGGATATCTCGTTTGTTGACCCAAGAGTAAAAAGCAGCCCGAGTGCAGCGGTGCCAAGAAATGATTGATAGGTTCAACAACAGGACATCAAAACGTGTCAACATCTGCACAGGTGACGAAACCACGGAACAATCCAACAGTGCCTCCTCAAAGGGCAAGGACCACTACAGAAATGCAAACCTTCCTGAAGTACTGGAAAGGTGATGGTGGGATTTTTCTTGTGTTCCACTGATCAAGTGTGCACCGTTGTGCTTGAAAACAAAAAGACAGTTATAGCAAAGCAGTATGGAAGACTCATTTGTGCCAAAAGTCTAGAAAAATGGAAGGGGAAGCGCTCGAAGACCGAACAAGAGATTTTTCTCTTTACTTCATCTTAGCATTCATCTCTTGTAGGAGAAGATTGACTGATTTGTTATTCGTCTACTGCCAAAAATGTCCTAGTTATTTAAGTTCGAGAACATAAAGATTCAGGTTTTCTAAAAACTCAAACCTTTTGTGGTGTCCACTGCAGAGGAAAAGAATTAGTTTATTTGGCTGGTTGGTTTATTAGAATTTTTGGCATTGACTACTAAAGTCATTTTGCGCCTTTTACACAAGTTACATCTGTACGCCGCCTGAAACAAACACAAACATCCATGCCAATGGCGGGATTCGAACCCAAAACCAGATGGATTCGAGAACTAGAAAGCCTACACCCTAGCCCTCTCAGACTAGTTTATTAAGACATCGTTTTTCATGTTTTCACGTCTATTTTGTGACGTCATGGTGCCTTTGATCGAAATGGGCCATCAGTCGCGGCTTACGATGTTTTCCATGACGAAAAAATATGTTTTCTAAAGATAAATGTCTTCGGCCCGTAAAATGCAAAAAGCCCGACAATCTATGTATATAAAAGAAGAAACTGACTGAGTGAGTGATCAACGCACAGTCCAAACCATAAGGCCCAGAAATTTGAAATTTTGTCCAGAGGTTCTTTACAAAATGTATGTGAGCACTAAGAAGGGGTTTTGTTTATTCTCTTTTCCTTTCCATTGTAGATTTTTTAAAATTCAATTTACCTGGACCTGAATGGGATTTTCGCCAGCTTTAAAAAGTTATGACGTTTGCTTTGTTTAATGAAGAATTTTACGATTGTTCCATGAAGCAGCATCAACAATGACTGCAAGTGTGTCGCGCGGGAATACAATGTATCTTTTATTTTTTATCTGAATGGCATTTTTCTAGCGTCAGAAACTGTGACGTTGTTGTTTGCTTTGTTTAATGAAGACTTTTGTCAGTATACCGTGAAAAAACATCCACAGTAACTAAAAGACTTTCGCGCGGAAATAAAAGGTGTAATATTTTCTAAAAGGGCTGTTCGTGGCGACCAAAACAGTATATAAAGAAGCTGGTTCATTGACTCATCAACGCACAGCAAAATCTACTGAAACCATCAATTCAAAACTCGGTGAGTTCATAGGACGGATAGCGTAGGGGCATGCTAAGACCGGGTTTTTCTCGAAATTCGGATCCCTGCCCACCCAGTGGGACAGAAAGGAATTGCACATTTGGTCGCTTGGCACCGCCCGCAATAAATGCATATCTTCGAAATTTTGTAGGAAAGTTTCTACTACCGTTCCAAAAAAGTAGTTTCCCTGATTTTCGATATTTGAATTTTAAGGGTACCAAAGTTGATAAAAATCGATTTTCGGGTGTGTTTCACAAAATTTTCTGATATTTTGATGCAACTTCGCGAGGAATAAAGATAAAGCAACGAAATTCGAAGGGAAGGTTCTCAAGGATATTTCCGCTTTATGAGGGTCCCCAGGGGCTTTTTTGATGAAATTTTGCATTTTCTGAATGTGAATATACAGAAAAATTGAACATAAACCTCCACCTTTCATCTCCAGTCCTGCGTCTAACTTACTCAGCTAAAGGGCCGGTGATTGGAGAGGAGTGAAGCAGAATACAAAAAAAAAACAGTTTTAAAAGCTTTGTCTGTTTGTACATGCTAATCTCCAAAACTACTTGATGAATTTTCATGGGGTTTTCACAGGTAAGTTGAGCGTAGCTTGCAGCAACATATAGATAAGATATGTTAATTTAAAGTTATTGGAGTATGCTCGGCAGAGTACAGTTCGTAGAAAAGTCAAAAGATGGCGCTTCATTAAAAGGCGCTCATTTAAAACAATAGCGAAGCATTGCCGGGTCTCCTAGTGAATTTATATATTTTTATTCCATATATATACTTCTTGTTCCATATTTATTTCTAAATACACAACAAAATAGGGTCCCAGCAAAATTTTTATAAATGAGCGAAATGTGGGAATCTGTCGCCATTTTAAACGAAGAGATTATCACGGTTATGACTCATTTGTCTTAGTTATGATGTCAATAACTAAGATATTTTTCCCTAACCTTTTTTATCTGTGTTAAATAACCAGGTTTTCTTTTTTACTATTATAATTAATTTAGCATTATTATTTGGAGGTATCAAAATAAATATCAAAAAAATAATTTTTTTAATGTTTTTAAACTTAATGTGAAGAAACTGTAAAATTCTTAATAATGAATATTTATGATAGAAATAAGAATAAAATTTTATAATAATAATAATGAATTTATTATCTGTTGAATAATAATTATAAATCCATCACTTTAAAATAAAAGTAAATTAGAAGGGTGGAATGGTACATTCGCACAGGCCTACCACGAGATATGGAATCAAAAAAGAAAATTGTTTTTTTCAAAAAGAGGAAGCTGAAGCAATACTCAATTTAAATACTCAATACTCACAATTTAAGGATGTGAATGAAATCCTTAGACTAATTAGCCTCTATCCGAAACATTAGCTTTTTATTTTTGTTTTATTTATTTTATTTTTTATTAAGTATTTATTATTTATTGCATTCCAGGGTTCTTGTGTCTCGTCCTTCTCTCCTACATCTGTCATTAGAATACTTAGAAAAACCATACAAATTTAAGCAAAGGTTTATATCTTAGAGAGAAATATTGGATTAAAAATTAGCTATTTTTAATAAAAATTATATATATGTATATATATTATTTTAATAAACTACATAACGTTTTTTTAAGGGGCGTATTTCTAATTTTCTACTTATTTTCATAATTTTACAGTTTGTAATTTTGGAGGGAAATCATTGTGTAGTTTTGCTTATTTTTGTGTTGCCGTAATAAATGAGGAATTGCTGCTCCGCAAAGTTTTATTGTCATCTTATACGGTAGAATTAAATAAAACTGGAATAAAAATATAAATAGTGGACACAGAAGAGAATATGGGAAGAGGCACTCAATATATGATAAGAAAAATGAAGATGAATGAATGATAAAAAAATAGATGTGCAGTATCATCAGCTGTGAGTTCCATCTCCTGCCTTGAAAATTTTTTCTTCACCCCTTCGTCTGAACAGGGAAGTAAAACAGAGAGAATAGAATAGAATTGTATGAGTGATCGAATTCTAAAGCGGATTAACTGTCTTATCCATTGCTCAAATCTTATAGAAAATAAAGGTCAAGTGACACGGAATTTTCACTTGTTGATTTTATGGTGTCATTAGAAGCAGTTTGTCTTAATATATTTAATCCAATAATACGTTTCCCTAAAATAAACGGTTAAATTTGAGAAAATTGGATTTTTAATGACAATTTTCTAAGATTGCCGAATATCAACTACGGTGGACGATAGTTGGTGCTGCATGTAGCCTGAATATCATGAATACTTAGCACGATGCCTACCATGTATAGTATAAGCAGGAATGGATGAGGATATAAGTGTGTAATCGGATAAAAATAACAATTAAAATTACAACTTAAACCCTTTTAGAATGTGATTTTTTATAATTTGATCAAAAACGGCATACGAAAGAATTTTTCTGGTCTTCTTTTCAAAATTCTGCTTAAAGAGCGAAATAGATGAAAGATAATCTAGATAGAGAAGTCAGCTGAAGCAGGGGTTTATGAAGAGCGGAGCTGAATAATTTAACCATCATTTTTCTTCATTCTATTTGAATTGATTGTAACAATAGCGGGAATAAGCGTCTCTTTTAAAAAATAATTCCAAACAGATAGAACCATACCATTTCACAATGGATTCACGGTTTTTATGTGCTGCAATTCGAAAATGCAGTATATCTGAAGACATCTTTCGAATTTTACCAAACTTTTTCATAAATTTGAAAATACTAATCACAATAGCTGCATAAAAATGGAATTAGCAGTCAATAAAATCTATATTTTTAATTGATATTCAGTCGATTAAATGAAGCACATTTAAATTGGCCTTCACTTAGGTTGATCGTACACCACTAAAACACTCTCACCCAAACTAATTTCAAGTACAGAAAAATAAAGTATATAAAAATTCTTATCACTTATCATACAGACGTTTTAGATGTATGTAAACAAAACAAAATACACTGTAAACAATAATGGGCTTCATGTGTGCGTAAGAGTTGATGGCCGCTAGAAGGAAATCCGCGATAGCAGAAATGGGCTCAGACGAAGCTCCGATAACACAGTTTTGATATTAATTTTTGTCAAATTTATACCTCCTTTTGTCTCTTTGTGAATTAGAAGTTTTTTTTCGTAGCAAGATTTTCATTTTTTTTACAAGAAAATTTTTTAGAGATTTTATGTAAAGATATTCGACGTCAAAGTGTAAATATAATCGAGCAGTATATATACAGTTCGAAAATGCAGTATATCTAAGGACAGCTTCGAAGTCAAAGGAGTAGAATTTTACCAAACTTTTTCTTAAATTTGAAAATACTAATCACAATATTTGCAGAAGTTCGCATAAAAATGGATTTTGCAGACAATAAATTCTATATTTTTAATTATAATATTCTGTCGATTAAATGAAGTACGCTTAAAAAGGCCTTCACTTAAGTTGATTGTACACCGCTAAAATACTCTTACCCAAACTAATTTAAAGTAATGAAAAATAAAGTATATAAAAATCCTTATCACTTATCATACAGAAGTTTTAGATATATGTGAATAAAACAAAATACACTGTAAATAATAATGGGCTTCATGGGCACGTAAGAGTTGATGACCGCTACCAAGTAATCCGACGATCATAGAAATGGGCCCTGACGAAGCTCTGATAAAACATTTACAGTTTTGATATTATTTGTTGTCAATTTTATACCTCTTTTTTCCTTCTTGTGAATTAGAGGTTTTCACTTTTTAGCAAGAGGTTTTCATTTTTTTTACAAGAAAAATTTTAGAGATTTTATGCAAAGATATTCGATATCAAACGATTTCCCGTGCCTCTTCCCGCCGGCCCCCCCCCCATTGGCTATAAGTGTGCACGAAACTGTAAATCCACCCATTTGGGTGACTTTCGGTGAAAATCATGAACGTTTGGCAATATGTATGCACGAAACTGTGTGGGGCCTAGTAGATTTATTATTAGTTTAGATAAATGGTTTATTATTCTGTTCATACGTAATGAAGTTAAAACTGTGCACTTAAATTATTAAGTGCAATGTGTGGATAGTTTGAACACCATAATTTTTGTCTTCTTGCTTGCTGCATCTAAGGCAATTATAAGGAAGGAAAAATACACACATTTTCGCCGATGATTGAGAAAGATTCCGATTTAAAAAGTTTACCGCTTTAGCAAATTCAATTTAAATGAGGTATTTCTGCCTTTTTTGATGCTTTATTTCCGACAAATTAATCTGAAGAATTAAACCGACGCATTTGAAAACTAAACGCGACTTTGCTGTTGTTGCATTATAAATACAGGGTGTTTCAAAATTATGTACAATAAATTTAGTGACATATTCTTCAGGTCAAAAGAAGACGAAAATGTTCTATAGCCCTTTGTCTGGAAACGATTTGTTTGCGAGTAATCCAATATCATTCAGCGGGGAAGCACGGTAGTTAGCGGACGATATTTTAGCAGTTCCAGCGTTTCGACCCAACACTAGGTTGAGTGGTTTGTTCCATTTAAGCCTACTTTAGGGTTGTTCCATTAGTTGTCTATGGTTGTTTCCATTACTGTAGTTTCACTACTGTACACCCACTAGGAATATCAATTTCAGAACGTTTGCGTGCTTTGACATACGCATTACGATTTACGTAAAAAAAAGTCATGTACACGTATTCCAGTGCAGAATACACTGACATGCACCTAATGTATGGTCTTGCAGACGGAAATGCTGTGGAAGCAAGAAAACTCTACCAAGAACGCTTTCAGAATAGACGTTTGCCAAATAACCGAACATTTGAGGGAGCGTGGTTCCTTTAGCCGTCAAACAGGACAAGAGCGGCCTGTAGCGCATTCTCCGGATGAGGAGGATGTGATAATTGACATCATACATGAAGAACCACAGACAAGCACCCGTCGTATTTCTTCCATGGTACACATTCCGCACTCATCTGTTTGGCGCATTCTTCACTGCCAGCTTTTGCATCCATACCACCTGCAACTGGTTCAGGCACTGAACCCAACAGACTACGATTTTGCCAATGGATACAACGTCGTCATGCTGCAGACCCTAGTTGTCTCAGCCAGATACTTTTCACGGACGAAGCAACCACCACCCGGACAGGAATCATAAATTCTCACAACCAGCACCATTGGGCAGATGCTAACCCGCATGTTACCAGAGCTCGAGCGCATCAAGAGCGTTTCTCCGTGAACATTTGGTGTGGAATTGTCGGAAATAACTTAATTGGCCCTTATGTGTTGCCGCCACGATTGAGTGGGCGAACGTATCTTTTGTTTCTGCAGAATGCATTGCCAGAATTACTGGAAGATGTTCCTCTTTTGATAAGATCTAACATGTGGTTCATGCATGATGGCGCTCTAGCACATTTCAGCCATGTTGTGTGAGCACACCTTAATGCTGCATACACGAATCGGTGGATAGGTCGAGGTTGACTGGTAGCCTGGCCTGCAAGATCGCCCGACCTTAATCCCTTGGACTTTTTTCTGTGGGGTCATGTGAAAACGATCGTCTAGAGCACAGAAGTTCCTAACATTATGGATCTGCGACAACGAATTGAAAATGCATGCCAAACCGTTCGTAATGCTAGCGACGAACTCTTCCATGACATCAGACGGTCGCTCATGCAACGAGACGAAGCGTGCGTGCGTGCGAGCTGGTGGCGGGCACTTTGAACAATTCCTGTAATGGCCACGGGTTTAGTTGGCTGTATCGCGTAAATAAATCGTTTCCAGACAAATTGCTATATTTTCGTCTTCTTTTGACCTGAAGAATATGTCACTAAATTTATTGTACATAATTTTGAAACACCCTGTATAGGATAGTTTTTTTTCAGTATTTAAAATTTCAAATTATATCTTCAAATTTAGAATAAATTGATGGATTATATGTTTCTAAATATTTCCTCTCAATTTCAATAAATTAAATTTTATACCCAATCCACAAAAAGATAACCAAGAAAACAATAATAATTGTGAATACAATAAACTAGATTATATGGGTTAAATAAAGAAGAAGAAATGATAATAAATGATAATAAAGGACAGATTGATAACAATTATAAAGAAAAGGGTTTTGAAAATAACCTTGTGCAGATAGAAAGAAAATACCCCTACGTCTTCAACTAAACTGATAAGGAAATAACCGATCAATACTTAGAGCTTTTAAATAAGGGTTTAAAATTTGCATTAGAGGATAAAATCACTACGAACAACAGAATTGGGGATATTGAATATGGTTTGCAATTTACAAATAATAAAGATACGATACGTAATTCATGTTTGAAAACATTAATCAGAAATAAAGTAAATCTGAGACTGCATAATGTTCCAGATGTACGAAAAGTAAAAAGTTTTATGAAAAAAAATAATTTAATGATTTGTAATACTGATAAGGGAAAAATAGTTGTCATTCAAGATAAAAATATTTATATAGAAAAGACTGAAAAGTATATAGAAGACAACTAACATATGTTTAGAGAGGAAACCAAAGATCTTTCTATATATATAAAGAGGAATGTTTGTGGGTCTGTTTGTTTGTGGGTTTGTTTCTTTCTTATGCAAATCTACAGTTTTATTCCAATCTTGATGAAATTTTGCGTACTTGACCTTCAAAGCATGAGGAAGGTCACTGTCTACCTCAGATCTCGAAAAAATAACAATTATTGATAAAAAAATCTATATTCATGGTTACGGCAGGGCATATTAATGACTAATATCTCATGACCAACAATGCAAGGCAAACTTTGTGCAACAATAAATATCAACAATGGTGTCAACACGCAATTCACCAATAACAATGAGCACAAAAGGGTGATGCAATGATAGAAAGTTCATTTCAAAGAATTATAACAATGAACATAAAATGATTATGCAATGACAGAACATTCATTTCCAAGACTTAGTAACAAAGAACAGGAAATGATGATGCAATGATTGAAAGTTCTTTTCAAAGAATTATAACAATGAACATAAAATGTTGATGCAATGACAGAACATTCGTTTCCAAGAATGAGTAACAATGAACAGGAAATGGATATAATAGACGATATAGATAGGGCAGACTCTCTCAATGAGGCAAAGGAGATACACGTGTCTTCCTTCAGTTCCCTAACAAGCGTTCAGACGATTGGGAAAAGTGTGTATGTTTCTTTGTGTGTATGTGTGTGTGTGTGTGTGTGTGTGTGTGCTGTAACGTACTAGTAAAGACGTAACGTGTTTACCCACACGCACAGCCAACGCTCCAAGAATGAAGCGTAAAAAAAAATACTCAAAAGAAAACCTTCCCCTTACAGAAAATGAAAATAGTTACCAAAACCCAGACTATCAGCGTGAATGAGAGAATAAGCTTACTAGAAAGAACAAAACGGTCTCTCGAGTAAGGTGAAAAAGAGAGTAATACCGGAGAAAAAAGCCTTACGTTAAAAAATAAACCCCAAGTAACTATAATGACTATTCCACAACCCAAGACTACCCAAACTTACAAAGAAAAAAGAAAAAGCGAAACCCAAATAAATATTTTCCTTTATTGCTGATAAGGACAGAAGAATACTGAAAAGAGCAGGTTCAAATGATCTCAAACAAAGGTGCAACAGCATAGTCCAGATAACGGAAGAACTAAAGCAGCGTAGCGACGATCAACAAGATATTGAGGAATTCGCAGTCAGAAACAGTGTTGGAGCAGGACGAAACTGTAGAATGGGTAGAAGAGAGTTTTGGTGGCAGTACCGAAGGACTGGAAGATCAAAGGGTCAAGAAGAACTGCTCATACTGCAAATAAAAAATCGTCGAGGAAAATAAAACTGGAAATAAAAAAAAAATATTCAATTTCCCCAACCTTTCAAAATGCAACAGAGTCAGTAAAAAAAAAATATATTGACATAGTCAAAATTAAACAATAGAAAGGTACGGATAAGATAAAAAAAAAAAAAAAACCATGGACCTCCTCCACCAAGATCCTAAGGACGAATAACAAAATTCACGCTAATGTATGGACGGAGGAAACAGTAACAAAAGGGTAGGTGCGAGAAAGGGAGAACAGGACGGACCGACGTGTGCATACGCATAACAAAAGGAATGGATGAGGATAGACGGTGACAACATGGATGAGGTCTTGAAAAGAAAACGAGAATAATAGAAAATGATACAATACTACAAAATATCTTAATCTTTCATTAGGAAAGGCTGCAATCAATAATACAGACAAGGAAATTTAATATTATAAAAGAAAAAAAAATTCATAAGCTGAAACTAAGGCTTAGAGATATCAAGTAAAAAGGTTCGTTTAAGTTCAACAAAGTAATCGTAACATTGCAGAAAGAATTTTTGCAGAGCTTATCCTTAGTGGGGAATCAAACTACATGAAGACGAACCATACGTAAACCCATGTTCTACGACGAACAGGAGAAGCGATCCTGTTACAATGGCGGGAAAGTATTATTTCGAAAATCCAGAAAAACATATCTTATGTTGGACGAACACGATCCTGCACAGGTCAATTAAATTAAAATCGGTGGACGATCCAAGGTATAAACGACGCTTGATCAACCATATGCACTTAAAAGAATGGAAAACCGCCAACAAACGATGATCATCTTCATGACGAAGGGTTACAAACTGCTAAGTCTCATCGGCTAACAGGAACCGCACCAACAAGATCTAAAGTTAAGACTGGGGAAGACTGACGAATAAAAAAAGGTTTTCCAAAGGAATGGCCATCTCCAAACCCAAGAACAGGCAGAAGAGTCGATGTTGCTTCTCCTGAAGGACTTGGCGGCAGTAAAAGGTCCGCGACGGGCCGTCCAGCGCCCACGCCCCGACTCGGCTGTTTCGGACCGCGCGCGTCGGCCTACCCGCGCTCCGGACAGCCCCTGGGCGCAGTACGGCCCGATGGTGCTACCGAGCGCACGAGTGGGCTAAGGAGCGCCCGCTGGTTCTCCCACGTGCCCCAGTGAGCCCCGGGGGGCGCTGCCTGGCCCC
>JAHWFO010050510.1:1367460-1384061 GCA_023313115.1 Rhysida immarginata
AGCTCTGTTCTTCTCTGGAGCTCTGTTCTTCTCTGGAGCTCTGTTCTCGTCGGAAATTCCAAACACGGCCGATCGCCGTGATATCTGGCGGACACACGTGTCTGTGCAGCCCGCGTCTCTCCACCGAGTTTCCGGTCATTCGCACTTAGCCAAAATTTCGGGTGCCCTGTGCGTCGTTCGAGCTCTGTTCTTCTCTGGAGCTCTGTTCTTCTCTGGAGCTCTGTTCTCTTGCAACTGGACAATGGCTGGTCGAAGGTGTAGCGGACGGGAGGGTAGGATCTAGCTGAATCTGCCCAAGGAAATTATTTTATTTTCCAAGAAAGTTACGAAACCTAAATAAAAAATTTAAATAACATGCGCGCGCGACAGGCTATCCGAGTTCACAGAAATGAAGATAGTCAGTTACTCTAGGAAAACGAGCAGTCCAATACAGCGTCATTTAAACAATAAAAAACTAGAAAAATAGGGGAAACGCGCAAGTGTTCAACAATAGCGATAACGAAAAATCTCCGTAAAAGAAATACAATTAATAAAAAAAAAATTATATTATCTGAAAAATAGTAAAAAAAATTTATTCTAGCTTCTAAAAAAAAGTTAAATTCTTTTTAATGTCGAAAAAACGCATTATAAATCAATGTCAAGGAGCTAAGGCTTCACCTATCAATAATCAAAGAAGACAAATTCAAAAACAAATCATAATTTATAACTAAAAAAATAAAAGGAAATCTCTAACAGCAAAACTTTAAAAAACAAGCTGGGAAATATACAAGACGAACGATACTCGAGATTAATAAACGATGACAAAAAATGACTCAAAAACAACGAGCCAGACGAGTCCAACAAATGGAGCGGGGAAATACTTACTAACGCTAAACGCTAAACTAATTGACTTGCCGAGAAAATTAATAAAATCAAATATCCGTCAAGCGCAAAAAGGAAATTCTCCCCGGGATGAATAACAGAAGACGTGAGATGTCGTCATTAACGACGCAAGACGTGAAGAATCTCGATATCAGTCGATGCATAAAATAAATCCACAAGAAGAAAAAATTTAATTAGCGCGAGGAAAATTAGAGTAAATAACTTCTCGAACGAGGTATCATTAACCAAAAACCAACGCGAACCGAACGCGTCGAGTGATCCCTTTAATGCAAAAAAGATAAGGAGGGGGAGCACAGTAACCTCCGTTAAAATAACAGTTGAGCGTCAGGTCATAAGACTCGCACCGTAGACTGCCTACGATCGCACAGTCGAGGTAGGCTAAACGCGACAAACACCAGGAATATCGACGAGATGCGAAATAAGAAAAGCACAACGTTGGAAGGGAACGCGTAGAGTGACTCCACAAGAGAAGAGGGAAGGGAATTTAACGCAAGAGAACCCGACAAGGAATAAAAGGGGAGGCAAAAAAAAAAAATTTTTCAGCCGAAAAAGGTAAAGGCACGTTACAGTGCGTATGTGTGTCTGTGTGTGTGTGTGTGTGTGTGTTTGTGTGTTTGGCACGTTTTAGCAGTGCATAACATATTACAGTTTATTTCCAAAAAACACATCAGTATATTTAACTTCTTGAGATTGTTGTTTACCTACTGTGTAATGCTAGAAAGCATCCTTGAAGAGGTCCATCGATTGTGAGCCTTTAAAAAATTGTTTTTCGGTAAATCAAGTCCCCGTATATTACTTAGAATGGATTTTTTCAGTGAAGAAGTAAATTCCTGTCTTTCGGATTTTTCTTAGAATGGATAGTCCCTTCGCTCTATATTGTAGTGATTGAGTTATTATTTAACCAATTTGGAGGTTTAATTTAGCTTTTTCAGGTTGTTCTGTTTACCTACAAGTGTAATTAACCCGGGCAACGCCAGGTCCTCTGCTAGTAATCTATATATATAAAGAAGGATGTTTGTTTGTTTGTGGGTTTTATTGTTTTTTATACAAATCTACAATTTTATTCCGATCTTGATAAAATTTCGCAGACATGACCTTCAAAGCATGAGGAAGGTCACTGTCTACCTCAAATTTCGAAAAAATAAAAATAATTGCTAAATAATCGATATTCCTGGTTATGTCAGGGCATATTAATGAGAAATATCTCATGACCAACAATGCTAGACAAAGTTTTTGCAACAATAAGTAATAACAATGGTATCAACACGCAATTCACAAACACACTATATATATATGGACCAACAATATATATCTCATGACCAACAATGAGTCACAGCCACGGACATATCACCTAGATTTCTGTTTTTCGGATTTTTCATAGAATGAATAGTACCTTTGTTCTGTGTTATATTCACTCAGTTATTATTTAACCAATTTGAGTAACAATTTAACTTCTTGAGATTTTTCTGTTTACCTACATGTGTAATTATCCCGGGCAACGCTGGGTCCTCTGCTAGTTCTAAATATTTCTTTAATAATTCTTTGAAAAGGTTAAATGACTTAAGAAAACGTGAGCTAATTGTTGAAGAAACCTTTAAAAGTTTAAAACCGAAAAGTTCAGTACTTAACAAGTTTTATACTATTACTAAGATGCATAAGGATAATCTTCCAGTTAGGCCAATAACATGCACTTATTCAGCTGCTACGTATAAATTAGCTCAGTTTATGGTTTCCTTTTTGAAGAAATATTTTTGTTTCCCTTAAAGTATAAAGAATTCAACACAAGTTAAAATCATATTAACTAATATAAAACTAAGAACCAATTGGAATATCTGGACATTGGATATCAAAGATATGTATAATAATATTCCTATTGTATCGGTCTTTGAAATTAATAAACTAGATTTAAAAAATAAATTTAGTTTTGAGACAGTTATGAGTATCTTAAAAATTTTATCATTGTGTGTGAATAAAACCTAATTTACTTTTAATTATAAGATTTATAAGCAATATAGTGGTCTACCTATGGGCAGCCCCTTATCCCCTATTCTGGCTGATATTTATTTGAACTATTGGGAAACTGATGTTATTAATAATGCTCCCTTAATACATAATATTAAATGCTGGATCCGCTATGTTGATGACATATTAATCATCACTGACTTACAAGATTCAGATATTTTAACCTCCTATGCAGCCTTTAAATCCATTTTTGAATTTCAAATTAATGTAATGAACAAAGACAATATCAATTTTTTAGACTTAACTATAATCAGACATCTGAATCAACTTTCATTTAATATTTATGAAAATAAAACTCAGGGAAATAATATTTCGCACTTTTTTCAAATATTCCTAGGTGTTATAAGATTAATACAGCATTAATTTTTATCCATAGGGCTCGATTATTATGTTCTCCAGAATTTCTCCCTCAATATATTAATAAATTAGTTAATAGAACGACAGTCAATAAATATCGCAGGTATTTGATCAACAAAATTAAGGTTTGGGCCTTTCAAAATAAGAAAAACATTTGATGGATAATATATTTGAGGCCTCAGTTTACTTAAATTATATTGATTGTTTGAATGTAAGTGATGAGGGAAACAAGATATTGACTTCCAATTTTACACACATTTACGTTATACCGATCGCCCTAAAGTATTCATAACCTCAGTTCCGGAAAATTTACGGACATTACCGAAGTAAAATGCTACGGTGCTCCGTTACAAAATTCCTTCCTAAAATTAATGAAAGAAAATAATAAATTAAGGAAATGGTTATTAATTACTATACACTTATTTTTTTCCTTGTCTTCTTTAATATGACACCATAAAATCAATAAGTAAATATCCATATCACTTGACCTTTAATGACTTAACCCCCCCCCCCCCCTAGACAGGTTTAATATCACAAGACGGTTGGAGGGGACGACAGAGTGTAGACTCTACACTGTATAGTGCATTTCATTTTTAGTTTGAATGGGTTGATCAATAATTTTACTACTTCCCCCTCAAGGTTTTTCTCTTCTCATATAAGAGAATTAAAATGACTGTCTTAAAAGTGTACAGTCAAGTAAAGTTATAAAATAAAAATATTACAAATAAAATATATACTAAAAAATAAATAAATTGTAGAAATAATATATATACAAAAACAAAATACAGGCTGTCCTGTTTGTAATAGAGAGATTATTGGAGGGTAGGACAGGGGTCTAGATTTCATTTCGTTTTTGGGTTGAAAGGGTTGAGCCCCATTAAATTTTAGCTTCTCCCCCATCATCCCTCAAAAGGTTAACAGGATTAAAAACTCAACACACATGAAATTCGTACAGAATTTTAGAAATGTTTTCTAAAACTGTGAGGAACATTTAAATGAACAAATTTTATTGATGCAATATTTTTTCTTTTTGTTATTATTTAAAAAAGGTGATGAAGACTAAATTTGAAAATTATTTGAATTTTATTATATTTTATAAATTTTTGTGAGGATGTTGTTCTCTGTACTGTTTCCAATAACAAAATTAAAAGAGGCCTTACAGTACAATATTTTAGTTTCAATAAACAAAACCCACTAATGTTGTACTGTAAGGCCTCTTTTAATTTTGTTATAATTTTTTGTTGTTACAATTTCATTTGCATTATTTGTATATTTTATCTGTAATTTCAAGTTTTTTTTGTTTTTGTTTATATTTTTTCTGTAATTATTTATATTTTTGTATGTATTTTACTTATAATATTTTTGTATTATAACTTCAAAATTTTAAGATAGTCATTTCAATTTCTCTTTTATGAGAAGGGAGTAAAATACTAGTCGCTCAGGGTGCATATTAATGAGGTGGGCTTGGCCTAAAATCAGACAATCAGCATGCAGTATTCATGTCAGGTGACCACACACCCCGTCCACCACCTTCCTGACATCACAAGCGGCCATTTTCGGGGCACGTGATGGGTTTTCCATCATGACGTCACAGCTGATATGATTATTTTTAAATTTTATTTTAATTTTTTACCTGCCATTCTTCTAATTTTCGGGTGTTGTCTTTTCTTTTCCTTATGATTATTTTTGGCGGTGGATCTTGTTTTGGGTGTTGGCCCTAGTTTTGGATGGTGGTCCTTTTTTTGGGTGTGGTCTTTTTCTGGGTGTTGGTCCTTCTTTTGGGTGTTGGTCCTTGTTTTGGGCATTGACCCTCTGTTTTTGGTGTGCTCCTTAATATTTTGGTGGTGGTCCTGTTTTGGGTGTGTTCACTCATCTGGTTACTGCCATCTCCTTGATTAAGCATCCATGTTCTGATGACCGGTGGTTGATAATAAAATTAATATCATGATTACGCATCACTGTGTTGGGGCTTCACTGCAATAGGGGCTTTTGTGATTTTATCTCACATTATACCCTATTCGTGTCCCAGTATATATACCTACTAAAGTGACGCATGTTATACATACTGCCACCTCAAGTTGTTTTTACCTAATTACTAATTATCATTTTGTTTCTACCACAACCAAATTTTTCCGGTATTACTTTACACTCCCTTCTAATTAACTACTTCTGTTTCAAGGCGCTCAGTTTGTTTTTTAAGTGTCAATTAATTTTTAAAAATTGCATTGCATTGTCTCGTTTGAGTGGTTGTTTGTTTGCTCCCACATCCTGATGCAGTGTTTGACAGGTGCCTGAATTCGCATATACATGCTTATAAATACAGCTAGGTCACACAGCCTGATGAAATGTAACTTTTTAGCTTCTCTAAACCATCTAAAAATTCTTTGTGGTTTCCAGTCAAGTTATGTGGAATACATTTCCCTTTAGTTTTGCTAGTATTTTGCATCATTGATGTCTTTCATTTCGCTATTTTGAGTGCAGAAGAGGTAACCATGTTGCTCAATTATAACATTCACCGCAGTGACCATCATTTATATCAGCAGCTGATATGATAAATGTTTACGCTAAAATGTCTTTGTGTACTGCACCATGGTTTTTACAGTCATCTAGTTGTACATTTACCGAGTTGGTTGTCATCTAAGTCGTCATCTGTTATGTTAAACGTTTGCGGTAATCACACTATAACGTCTTTGTGATTACCACTTGGGTTATGTGAAATACGATTCTTCATTAGTTTCACAAGTATTTTGCCTCATTAATGTCTTTCATTCCGTCAATTATGCATGGGTATGGGTAACCACGTGGCTCAAGGCTAACATACACCGCAGCAACTGGCACCTAAGGCAGCCACTGATACCATAAATGTTCACGCTAAAAGGTTTTTGTGATTTTCACTGATTCTGCATGCGTACATATACTGATTTTTCAGCCAAAATTTCATCCATTCATTAAGTCACAGTGTTCTAAAAATTAAAACTTTCGTTCGATTGGTTGGTGGGTTGGTTGGTTGGTTGGTTGGTTGGTTGGTTGGTTGATTAGCTCATTATCTAAAGATTGAAAACATTACATGCATTACCCTAAATTACCAGACACTGTCACACATTACTGTTCTGGTGTTGTACGGTTATAATTCCGCAACCGAGTGTGAATCTATTCACGACAGGGTTGGTAGAACTCCTTTATCGCAAAGCCTCCTTTATCCAAAATGTTGTATATTTATGACTAACTATGACTGAATGATAGCACTTCTTGCTATTCCAAATGCTTCAACACCAGATCAATGGCTCTCGAGGTTACGCAGCACAGGCCTGATGTGAAAACGCCAACAAACACTATTGGAAATACTTAGCTACAAGCTCTCTAATTCGTCCACGTTCTGAGGTATTCTTGTGTGTGACAAAGTAAATATCTTGTTTTGACAGCCCGGGTGTCGTTCATGAACCAACGTTCTCCAAAGTCAAGCGGCTCAACATTTTTACAAAACAGCATAGTTAAGGTTTAACATCCACTATGTCAGCGGCACAGTTGAAAAACATGATTTCGTTCACAACACAAAACACTAGTGTATGGACAGTAAGAAATACGACAAGCTTTGATTTTATGGTAAATTTCACAATTAAGCTCGAATTAAAAATATATACAAAATAGGGCACGCAAAATACTAGCTTCTATGGTCTACATCTTTAGTACAAACTATTCTTAGGTTCGTCATCTAGTGCACTTTTCGCACAAACTCAAGTTTCATATGTTCAGATAGGAGTGCAATTAGTCAGGCATAGTGAAGGTTTGAAATGTGATACAGGAAATCCATCCCCAAATTTATCTTTTATACACTAAACTCGTTAGCAACAATTCAAATCTGACCATGGTCCGATTGAGATTAGGATTTTCAATAGTTTAAAAGTTGAAAATTCAATCACTCATCCAAGCAGCAAACAAACAAATTCAAAAGGCATCACTTTCATAAACAAATCAAAGTACTTGCGATAATCACGACATTGTCATTTTTTATCAACTGTAAGGATCAGAACTCAACAGCCATAAATTATTTCTAAGGGATAAGGTGCCATCATTTGACACACGGTTTAAAGCTCATGACTATAATAAAAAATAATTATAATATTCAACAACTCCTCTGAACGCAGCAATAATAACTTTGTCATGGTATATAAGATCTGCAGTGACTGGTAAATGGACTGCGAAACAACATGACCTGTGTGCGAAAACAGAGGTTCTGGTGTAATTCTGTGAAAATAAATATTAGCTGAAATGTAAATCTGCGAATAAAATTTCTTGTCCATATCGAGACAGAGAAAATTTTCGCAAGAGTTTACAAAACCTGTGTTGAATGTTGAATGACGCAAATCTCTTTTAGTAGGAACATTATTTCAAAATCCATAACACACAGTTTTTGTGAATGTGGAAATTCTCCATAGATGGTTTTTGCGAATGCGGAATTTCTCCGCAGATAGTTTTTGCTGTTAATTATAATGTCTTCCCTCTCATATTCAATAATGTATTTGCTTTCTCATGTCCAACAAGTCAGGCAACCGAAATGCCCAGGACCGATAGGATTTTAAAGAAATCAAGAACGAAAAGGAAAGCATTTGATTTCTCAAGAAGCCTTTCATTGTTATGAATTAGATGAGGTTGCTAAGGAAGCCTCTGGTTGCTAAGCAAGGCGTACTTCTTAGGGAAACGTATAGTTCAGACTGAATAAAACTATCTGGAAAGTTAAATGGAGATAGTAGCATTTCTCTATAGATTTGATCATATACGAATCCTTTAATTTATTAGCATTCCTACTAAATAATCTTTCTTCAAAGACAATTGCCAACGCATTTCTGTATAAGCATGTATCATTGAAGGGATGAGTAGCTACTAGCTATTGTTAAAATTTACCTAACACAAACTAACTATTGAAAATATAAGGTGTAAGTAGTTACATGCTATATCTTAGCAGTGAAAGTTTGCAATAGTTTCATAATGGTATCATCAAAACACGAATCATGCAACCAATTTCAATTATCATTAATTTTATGTTATATTCATTCATGACCCGTCATTGCAAATTGTTTGATATATATTACATGCCATATTATATCATTGAAAGTTCTAATGAACCATAATGGTTCCACAAAAGCCAGGTTCCTTGGAACCAATTTCGACTACCATTAATTTTACGTTAAATTCATTCATAGCACATCATTCCAAGTCGTTTGATATATTACATGCCATAATTTAGCATTGAAAGTTCAATGAACCATAATCGGTCCATGAAAAGCAGGTACCTTTGAACCGACTTCGACTATTAATAATTTTACATTATATTCATTCATGGCACATCATTCTAAATCGTTTGATATATTACATGCCATATTTTAGCATTGAAAGTTCTAATGAACCATAATGGGTCCACGAAAAGCAGGTACCTTTGAACCGATTTAGACTAATAATAATTTTATGTTATATTCAAGCATGATACATCATGCCAAGTTTTTTTATATATTACATGCCAAATCTGAGTTTTGAAAGGTTCCCCCGAACCATACTGGTTTCATGAAGCCGCATACCATTGAACCTATTTTGACTACAGTTAACTTAACGTTAATATTCAATCGTGGCATGTTATTTCAAGCTATTTGATATAATACATGCCATATCTTAGCATTGAAAGTTTCCAATGGACCATAATTGTACCATTGACCACATACCCTTGAACCAGTTCTGACTGATATTGACCATCAAGGAAGACGATCACGTGTCTTCACTTAATTCACAAGCCTTTTCTCTTCTGTAGCTATAGAATCTTAAAAAGCAGAACAGCATTTGGCAATGCACAGGCCGTTTTTACAAGGAATTGTATAGTGAAAAACGTGGTCCCCTATATTATTTTTGACCTTTAGAACCGGAAGTCGTTCACCGATTTTTTCCACCAACGAACTCAGTCTTCCGATATCCCTAAGTTGTCGAATTGCGAAAACGGAAATCGAAAATTCGGAAGCGTTCCAAAGCTAGAGCACCAACGGACAGACGGACAGACGGACAGACAGACGGACGGATGGACGCACATTGTGAAAACATAAATACCTATCGGTCCTAATAATGTAGTTACTTACATATGTTCAACAATGTATTTGCTTCCTCATGTTCAACAAAGAGATGATACACCTTTGTTGTGTTGCTAAGTTTTTATTTTACTTACTGTTCTTAAAGATGTTCTGAATGAGTGTTTTTGTTTCAATGTCAGTTCTTTCAGATCTTCTGTTTTCAATGAATATCAATGTCAGTTTATAATTTTTCATGTACTGTATCTCCTCATTTGAGGACTTTTCTTCTAATAAAGATATGTGTTTTATAAATTAAACACTGATGTATTCTGCAATATTTATTGGAAGCCTAACATGATTGTATGCCTAACAAGGTTATGGGTCTGCAGTACAAATATGTTTCCATATCTTTAGCAGAGGAGTGTCTATTGCAGAGAAGATCTGAAGTATAAGAAGTTTAAAATTAAGAAGTGATATTATTGGATTTCATTTTTCTATTATTAATTAGGTATGGAGCCCTCCATTGATAAACTGAAAGCTAACAATTACCATACATGGATCAATGATGTGAAAGTTATTCTAATGGATAGAGGCTGTTGGGGATTTATAAATGAAAAAGAGGTGGAGCCTGATGCAACAGCAAGCTCTAAAGAAATGAAGGAATATAATATGAGAAAAGATACAGCTTACTCAACAATCTATCTAAGTGTAGACAAGGAATATAGAACATTGATGTCTGACACAGATGATGCTGCTGAAGAGAAAACTGAAGGAACACTTCAAGCCAGACTCCCGAGCACGAATTATACAATTATTAGATTCATTTTTTAATTCTAGAATAGATGTTGGTCTCTATGTCGCTCATCTGAAAAAAATTATGAATAACTTGAAAGAAGCAGGACACCCACTGGAGGACTTATATCAGAGCTTTCAACTGATGAGGTATTTACCTTTGAATATACAAGGAATTGTTCGAATTATATATCGATGGAATGATGATCAATTTAAGTTCGACAATGTGCTTAAAGAGCTATTGGCAGAAGAAAGCAGGGTGAAGCAATGTGCTATTGACTTAGGAAAAGAAGAGCATCATGCATACAGGGTAAAGAGTACTATACAGAAAAAACGAGATGTTGCCAAAGCACCTAAGTTGATGAAAAATAAGTGTAAAATAAAACAATGTAAAATGTTTGAAATGTCAGAAATTTGGTCATCTAGCTTCCCAGTGTAAAGTATATAAGACTTTTGTGGATAATACATTTGATAAATCATTTTTGACTGAAGCCTTTATTAATCAGGAAAATTATGTAAATGATAAAGAATCTTTGAGAATCGGTCTTTGACACTGCTGCATCTACCCATTTTTGTAACAACCTTAAGTTGATTAGTTCATATGAAGTGGTCAGTAACACAAATGTGTCTCTGGCTATAGGTGAAATAACTAGTCCCATTGAAGGGGTGGGAACTATAGAATTCAGTTTTATAACTGATCGGGTAAGGCAAGATAATACTTTGAATAATGTTATGTACAGCCCTAAGCTTAGGCAAAATTTAGTATCAGGTCCATGTCTAGACAAAAGAGGCGCTAAATTTGTGGGTCACAATGGAAAAATCACTGTATATAGCAGGCGTGGGCATAAATTATTTTAAGTTAAATGGTCTGTTTTATTGTAAACCTAATTTTTATAATGTAAATGAGAAAATTAAAACACCTATAGGATTAACAACCTCACAAGAAGGCCTAGAAATATGGCATCGACGCTTTTGCCATATAAATAGCAAATGTATAGTTAATACAAGTCAACAAGACTGTATCAGAAGAAAGAAACCGTCAGTCAATCATCCTAAAGGTTGCACAGCTTCTGAAGGTGTCCCCAAACAATTAAGGAACAAATTGCAAATGAGAACGGAAAGGGGAATAATGATAAGATATGCAATGAAAATGAAAGGGTATCGCATATGGATGCCAGATCAAAAGGCTGTTAAAGTAACCATAAATGTTACATTCGATGAGAATGAAGGTAGCAAGGAAGCTATACCAGGCCCTATTAAAAATTATAAATTGGAAAAATATATTCCTCAAGTTTCAGAAGAATCGGAAACTGATGATGAAGAAAAAATAGACAGTGTCTCTACAAAACATGAAATGGAATCTCTTCCATTTTACAAATTTAAATGGATTAGAACTGCTGTTTCTAGACCTGATGGTTCTAAAACAGATATATATTATGGTATTGAGGGTATCAATACGAGATTAAGATCGTATAATGATGCACAAAAATATTGCTCTTCACATGGTATAGATTATAAACGTGAATATTTTAATTTTAGTGGTAAAAATGATTATACTGGTCCTGTAAATGAAAATGTTAATTTATATAACAGTCATAATAATGCAAATGTTGATTTAGAAGCATGCCATATAGAAGTTGTTATTCCAAAAAAATTATAAGGAAGCAATTACATCATCCTCAAAAAAAGAATGGTAAAAGGCCATGGAAGAAGAGATCGACACTATGTTAGATAGAAATGTATGGCAGCTTGTAGAAAACCCACCTAATGTTAAAATATTACTAAATAGATTGGTGCATACTGTAAAAAAGAATGAACAAAATGAAATTATTAGGTATAAGGCACGTCTAGTAGCCCAAGGCTATAAACAAGAAAAAGGTGAAACGTATGAGGAAGTATTTAGTCCTGTTGTAAATTTTTCAGTGATTAGATTGTTTTTTACTATTTTTGTGTGTTTATTAGGTTGGATCAATTGTCAACTTGATGTCAAATGTGCGTATTTATATGCAAACTTAAAGGAAAAAATTTATATGTATCAACCGCAAGGCTTTGCTAATTCTAATAATCCAAACTTTGTATGTATGTTAAACAAAGCAATTTATGGTCTACACCAAAGTGGTAGAGAGTGGTTTTTCGAAATTCACAAAGTATTAGAAAGTTTGAATTTTAAAAAATTAAAATGGTGCAAGTACGTTTATATTTTCGATAACAATATTGTTCTATTATTATATGTCGATGATATTGTAATCTTTAGCAAATCTGATGCACAAGTTGAAAATGTTATTTCAATGTTAGGTATCAAATTTGATATGAAAATAATGGGTAAAACAAGAAAATTGTTAAGTATTGAATTTGAAGAATGTAATAGTAAACTATACATACACCAACAAGATTATATCAGGAAAAGCTGTAATATGTATGGGGGATTCAATATCCCTATTACCTTATTACCAATAGCTAAAGGAACTGTATTTACTAAATTAGATTGTCCCAAAAATGAAGATGAGATTAAAAGAATGGAAGGATTACCTTACAGAAGTCTCATTGGTTGCTTATCTTATATAGCGGGTCGTACAAAACCAGATATAAGTTATGCAGTAAATATATTATCACAATTTCCAGAAAATCCAGGTTATGTTCATTGGAACATTTTCTTAAAATTACTTGGATATATAAAGTGTACTGAAGATTTAAAGCTTGATATCTATAATATTAATAATTTAAATATAAATTGTTACAGTGATTCAGATTTTGATGCTAACAGAGATGATAAGATATCTATGGGAGGCATTATTTTATTTGTTGATAAAGTACCCATTATTTGGAAAACTTTTAAACAAAAATGTGTAAGTCTGTCTACAATGGAGGCAGAATATGTTACTTTAACTGAGCAGCAAAGGAACTTGTATGGTTTATACATATTTTAGATGCATGCAAATCTGCTAAGGTTTTTAACTTAGACTCTTTTTATAAACTGATGTGTGATAATCAAGCTTCAATTGGCTTTTCAAAATCCCCTATAGAAAACAGTAGAACAAAACACATTGATGTTAGATTTAAGAAATCTTGTTTATGAGAAACTGTTTGACTTGAAATACGTAAAAAGTAAAGAAAATTACGCTGATATTTTTACGAAAGCATTACCAAAACAGAAATTTAATAAATTTGTCAAAAGTATTTTTATAAAATAATTTTATGGAAAAATTTGTATAATTTTTAATATGTACTATTGTGAACCTGAGAATGGGGGGGGGGCAATGTTAATTATAATATCTTCACTCTCATGTTCAATAATGTATTTGCTTTCTCATGTCCAATAATGTAGTTACTTACATATGTTCAACAATGTATATGCTTCCCCATGTTCAACAAAGAGATGATACACCTTTATTGTGTTGCTAAGTTTTTTTTACTTACTGTTCTTAAAGATGTTCTGAATGACTGTCTTTGTTTCAATGTCAGTTCTTTCAGATCTTCTGTTTTTAATGAATGTCAATGTCAGTTAATAATTTTTCATGTACTGTATCTCCTCATTTGAGGACTTTTCTTCTAATAAAGATATGTGTTTTATAAATTAAACACTGATGCATTCTGCAATATTTATTGGAAGCTTAACATGTTTGTATGCCTAATATTTGCGAATGCGGAATTTCTCCACAGACAGTTTTTGCGAATGCGGAATTTCTCCGCAGACAGTTTTGCGATTGCGGAATTTATCCGCAGACAATTTTTTCGAATGCGGAATTTCGTTGCAGACAGTTTTCTGATCGTGGAATCTCTCGGTAGACAGTTTTATGATTACGGTATTTCTCTGTAGACGCTTTAGTGATGTCGATATTTACCGTTAAGTCGTTTTATCTTATGTGAAATAACACCCAAATAAACTTGACCACATACCACTCTTTAATTGCCACCCACAAATGATTTATTTCGAGGCTAATTATCCATTTGTGCGTGGGTGATATTATTAATGTAATGCATTATTTTTAAATTTTCCTCATATGCGTTTATACAATGCAAAGCAATCAACAACAATAATATACATGCAGTGTACAAAGTCGTAGCAAAGGTCCTTTCTGTATGAGGGGTGATGATCGCTCCATTATCGTTGTTAAAGAAATTTCAAAGAGCAAAAGACCTCGAGGTATTTATGGTAAAATCGGACAATAGCTTTTTTATTTACGTGTTTAGCGTAAGTGCTAGTTAGTATTCACAAGTGAGCACGTGTTATGATGTTGAATGAGTAACTCGGAAACTTCTTATACGGGCATTTTCCATTACTGATGCTCTCCTTATTTCATTTGAGCTGCTTATATTTGGCGCCCGCTTCCTTAGACCTCTCAGTGCTCGCTGCTTCGTCCTTTGCTGTGAGTGTGGGATTCCCTCGCTATGAACGTCAAAGCTGCATCGCTTGCTTTTCTCGCTCACTTCTTCTGGTCCTCTTCGTGCATGCTCTAGAAAGTTCTTTTTCATCCTTTTCTATCAGTCGTCCATTTGCACCATTTTCTGTTTCTTCATATTTCCCCAGGTCTCGTTTTTCTGTCTTAATCCGATCGTAAGTTTTCCTCTTTTTTTTCTTTTTCTTCCGAAATCACCGACGCAATGCGTTTCTGCGTCAATCATAATTGTTGCTCATTAGTCTATTTTCTGATTTCTTCACCAATAAGTGATCGATGCTCCCACAGATCGCAGCAGGGATGGGGGATGGTGATCGGCATTTCTTCGACGACCATCACCTCTAAATTTGCTGACACTTTTACGTAATTTATTGGCCAAATGTAATGAGCTACTCTTAGGTGTATAAAAAGCCCAAGCAAATACCATGAAACTTTAGAAAGATATTGCCAATAGCATGAGTTGAATTTCAGTTGCTGTCAAAAATATACAAAACGATAAGAGGTTTGCTCCAAATTTTATATTTTGGTTCTGACACCAGTATATCAACAACTAGCAGGGTACCCGGCATTGCCCAGGATAATTACACTTGTAGGTAAACAGAACAACCTCAAAAAGCTAAATTAAACATCCAAATTGGTTAAATAATAACTCAATCACTACAATATAGAGCGAAGGGACTATCCATTCAAAGAAAAATCCAAAAGACAGGAATTTACCTCTTCACTGAGAAAATCCATTTTAGGTGATATACCGGGACTTGATTTACCGAAAGAATTCTATGCATTGAATTCTATATTTCACAAACTTTGCCTTGCATTGTTGGTCATGAGACATGTTGATCCTTGAATAGTGTTGGTGCATTGCATGTTGACACCATTGTTGATACATATTGTTGTACAAACGTTCATTTGCATTGTTGGTCATGAGATATATATTGTTGGACCGTGCAGAGTGTGTGAATTGCATGTTGATACCATTGTTGATACTTATTGTTGCAAACACTTTGTCTTGCATTGTTGGTCATGAGATATTTCTTATTAATATGCCCTGCCATGACCATGAATATCGATTTTTTATCAAAAATTATTATTTTTTCGAAATCTGAGGTAGACAGTGACCTTCCTCATGCTTTAGAGGTCATGTATGCGAAATTTTATCAAGATCGGAATAAAACTGTAGATTTGTATAAAAAACAAACAAACAAACCCACAAACAAACATCCTTCTTTATATTTATACAAGAAGAGGTACCCGGCGTTGCCCGGGATAATTACACTTGCACAAACTTTTCCTTTCATTGTTAGTCATGAGATATTGATTGTTGATCCCTGCCTTGTGTTGGTGCATTGCGTGTTGATACCATTGTTGATACCTATTGTTGCACAAACTTTGCCTTGCATTGTTGGTCATGAGATATTTTTCATTAATATGCCCTGCCATAACCATGAATATCGATTTTTTATCGATAATTATTATTTTTCCGAAATCTGAGGTAGACAGTGACCTTCCTCATGCTTTGAAGGTCATATATGCGAAATTTCATCAAGGACGGAATAAAACTGTAGATTTGTATAAAAAACGTACAGACAAACAGACGCACCCACAAACATCCTTCTTTATATATATAGATAGACTAGAAGAGGTACCCGGCGTTGCCCGGGATAATTACAATTGCACAAACTTTTCCTTTCATTGTTGGTCACGAGATATATATTGTTGGTTCATGCAGTGTGTTTGTGAATTGCGTGCTGATACCATTGTTGATACCTATTGTTGTACAAACTTTGTCTTGCATTGTTGGTCATGAGATATTTCTCATTAATATGCCTTGCCATAACCATAAATATCGATTTTTTATCGATAATTATTATTTTTCCGAAATCTGAGGTAGACAGTGACCTTCCTCATGCTTTGAAGGCAAATGCAAGGCAAAGTTTGTGCAACAATAGGCCCATTGTGTTCGCATCAACAATGGTATCAACGCGCAATTCACCAATAACAATGAGCACAGAATGATGATGTAATGTTAAAGCAATCTTTCCAAGAATTATAACAATGATGATGTAATATGGATAAGTTTCAATTTGTAACAATGCATAGA
>JAHWFO010050510.1:1384071-1425565 GCA_023313115.1 Rhysida immarginata
ACACTAAGTATACATCTGAGGTAAGATTACGTGAGTAAGAAATTATTTAGACTAGCAGTGGCATCCTTGGAAAGGTCCAGCCATAGTGAGCCTTTAAAAAGATTTTTTTCGAATTTTCATTAAGAATTTTTACTGTATTAATTCTAAGCATTTTCCTGTGTTTATTTTTAAGATATTGGAAAATTTAATTTAATTTTTTGAGATTGTTCTGTTTACATCCAAGTGTAATTATCCCGGGCAACGCCGGGTACCTTTGCTAGTCCTCTATATATATAAAGAAGGATGTTTGTGGGTGGGTGGGTGGGTCTGTTTGTCTGTATGTTTTTTATACAAATCTACATTTTTATTCCGATCTTGATAAAATTTCGCATACATGACCTTCAAAGCATGAGGAAGGTCACTGTCCACCTCAGATTTCGGAGAAATAATAAATATCGATAAAAAATCGATATTCATGGTTATGGCAAGGCATATTAATGAGAAATATTTCATGACCAACAATGCAAGGCAAAGTTTGTGCAACAATAGGCCCATTGTGTTCGCATCAACAATGGTATCAAGGCGCAATTCACCAATAACAATGAGCACAGAATGATGATGTAATGTTAAAGCAATCTTTCCAAGAATTATAACAATGAACATAAAATGATGATGTAATATGGATAAGTTTCAATTTGTAACAATGCATAGAATTCCTGTTATTCAGGCTTTTCTTAGAAAAGAGAGTTCTTAGAACTTAACAATTTCTTGATAATCTTTAAAAATGATCAGTAACTGGAGATAATGGAGAGTTAGCAGACTATTGAGAAAGAGTGGAAAGACGACAGAGGAAGCACTCCTTTAGCTCCGTGATGTATTGAGCAAATGGGAAGCAAGTAAATAGATGAATCGGCGACTGCTAGACTGCACAAAGTGATGAATGGCCAAGTTTTGCTTCAACACATTGAGAGAAGAGTGGAAATTGCAACAACACTAAGTATACGTGAGTAAGATTACGTGAGTAAGAAATTATTTAGACTAGCAGTGGCATCCTTGGAGAGGTCCAGCACCATTGTGAGCCTTTAAAAAGATTTTTTGCTAAATTTTCATTAAGAATTTTTACTGTATTCATTCTAAGCATTTTCATGTGTTTATTTTTAAGATATTGGAAAATTTAATTTAATTTTTTGAGATTGTTCTGTTTACATCCAAGTGTAATTATCCCGGGCAACGCCGGGTACCTTTGCTAGTTCTTTATATATATAGATAGATTAAGATATCTTTCTGAATTTTCACGATATTTTCTTGGGCTTTTTCTACACTTAAGAGTAGCTCTATATATTTGGCTAATAAATTATGTAAAAGTATCAGCAAATTTAGAGGTGATGGTTGTTGAAGATGCCAATCACCATCCCCCACCATTACTGCGATCTGTGGGAGCACCGATCACTTATTGGTGAAGAAATCAGAAAATAGACCAATGAGCAACATATATGATTGACAGTAGAAACGCATTGCATCAGCGATTTCGGAAGAAAGGAAAAATTTACGATCGGATTAAGACAGAAAAACGAGACCTAGGGAAATATGAAGAAACAGAAAATGGTTAAACATTATTTACTAAAAATCCCCATATTTAATCATATGTTTAATATTTTTATATTCTGATTGCAGAATATTGTAACCACTGTTGTTTGTCAAGTTTACTGAAAATGGCATTGTATTAGATTAAAAACCCTGCTTGGTATAAACAGAACACTTATGAAAACATTTTGAATTTTTTAAACACACCTTTATATCTCCATGAATATACGTGGTATTCTCATGGAAATGAACACAGATAAGTGCAATTAGTTTCTGAATCATATGCTACAGTTATCATGCATTTCAAGCATTTTTACAGGATAATCCAAACATTATTTTGTGGTTCACTTTCTTGCTGGTCCCCTATTTGCATTCAGGACAAAACTTTCGCTGACATATATTAGGTGCAAAATGCTCTTTATACCCCTGAAGTTTCAGGATAATTTGTCAAATATTTTTCTAAATATTTGACAAAATGTCTAAAATCAAAAGTGTCCGATTACTTTTGGGTAGTGTATGAGTAAAGGGGCTCTAGTCGGTCTTCTACTGCTATATCCCATCAGTGACAAATTTTGCTGTACTCATCTCATAGAGAGATTTCTAATACATCTGCATTGAACTTGGCTTTTAGTTGATGTAGTGACGTGTTTTTTTTTTTACGAAGGACCATTCTAAAAATAACGAGCATTGACCTGCTGTGGTCGGCCACTGCGCTGTCAATGGTAGGAGGCAATACCTGAAACCAGGTACTCTCTCTACACTCGTACCACTGTGGATCGAGGAGCATAGGTCTTCTGCTGCTATATCCCATCAGTGAAAATTTCGCTGCACTGATCTCATAGAGGTGTTTTTAATACGTCTCCATGGAACTTGGCTGTTACTTGGCGTAGTGACGTGTTTTTTTTTTCAAAAGACCATTCTAAAAATAACGAGCATTTAGCTGCTGTGGTCGCAACTGTGCTGTGAATGGAGGGAGGTAATACCTGAATCCAGGTATACTGTATACACCCGTACCACTGCAGATCGTATGAATTTCCTGCACAATTTCAGGAATGGAATGTTCCTTGTGTCTCGCTCCAATTGCCATTACATCTTCAAACTCTGATAATGCCTGTCGTGTAGCCAAAAAGCACGTTACAAGTCATTTCAGACGACTGATAATAGTCCATTTGACAGCACTAGTATGCTCTGCCTGTTTTTACATCTTTTAAGCGATACAAGCGAACCTGAAAATTTTCATTCGACGATCCCATGACTTTTGGCACTTCAAAATATATCCTTTCCTCTACATATGTAATCTATGAATAGGGTTTTCAATGACGACCATGATAATTCAATATTAATAGTTTATCTTAGAATTCTAAAATGGTAAGGTTGCAATGCCAAATTTTACTGGAAAAATCAATGAAAGCACACAATTCCATTAAAACATTTTAAAAGAATTCATTTCGATTTTTCAGTATAAATTTTCACCATATTAATTCTAAGCCTTCTTCACATTGTTCATACGTACTGTATATTCATATTCAGATATTGCTAAATGCTATCACACAAAGACCACGAGCAACAGCATGCTTAATTGTAAGTATGTAAGAAATCATCATGAACATTAGGCGATTTTTGAAAATCATTTGGAGGGAAGAGCGCAGTTCTACATAATTATCGAAGTGGGTCCAGATATGCCTTACCAGGGGGAATGGGAGTTAAAAATGAGCATATTCTGTATTACATAATTTTTGGATGGCCATTTGCCAGTGGCTTGACACCGTGCTTCTGAGAATGCTGCTGAATACATTCGGTTGAGTTTAGCTCTGACAAGTGAGTGTTCTACCCGCATGGTTTATGTCATTTTTCTCCTGGCGAGTATTGGCCTTAAATGGAGAGGTGGAATTCCAGAACGACCATATGGTCTCTTCTAAGATGAGAAGGCTGCTATGACGAGCTCTGGCTTTGTTAATCCCAATTTTTCGGAATATTCCACGAATTTTGCATTGAATACCATTTAGCAAAGTCCATAGAGAAAGTTTCACATGCCAGCAACGGGGTAATTCCTGTAGATGATGATGGTGCTGGAGGCTTTCCAGATTACTTTATCGCACTGTGGCGTGAGTGGTAAGGGGTGACAGTCATGGTTTCGGGGGCATCAGTGAACAAGTTATCTACTCAAAATAGGTCTAATCGAGAATAGAAGTGGGATCCTTGATGGAATGTGTACCCAGGATGCTGCGTACATAGTACCGTCCATAATTCGAAAAATGCATCCTGCTGGCACAGATAATATAAAGGGTCCAGAAGAAAAATTGTTGTCATTTGGTTGGCTATTTAAAAGTCTCCAGCAGTCACAAGGGGATGGGATGAATACAGCAAAGAGGCTCTGAACAGTGGGGCATAGACGTTAAAGAAGTGGAAACTGAAGTCAGACGTGTTGTCTATGCAGGGAGTTGAAAATAGGCAGCTACTTCTGCAAAAACCCAAAAACCGGTGGGGGGGGGGGTCGACGCGAACCTGAGGACGACTTTTAACCCCTGGAAGATGCATTAATTCATTGACAGTGAACAGCTGCAAGAAGACAGGGGCAAAGTCTCGCTGATTTCCGTGATCCTCTCACATATAAAAGACGACACCTGTCGATTTGCTGCTATGACGTCAAGCAGATCTTGAAGACTCCTGACTAGTTAGGGGTAATTCACAAAATACGTTCGCTAAAATTACACACTAATTAATTCTGTGTAAACTCCTTATCTCCCCTTTGTAACACTATCATATTACTCTACTCTTCTCTGAATGACCGTGTGTAAAGAATTCCAGTATCCCTTTAAAAGAGGAAATCTTTCACATATAAGAGGAGCCATAATAATGTGCATAAGTAGAGGCATTTTTAGAGGCCAATTTTGCATGACAATCAACTCGATATTTTGTTTGGTCATCTTTTTGCCCTGAATGCTGCGTCAATTCTTCTTGGCATGGACTACTCGAGATGATTTGTGGAATGTGAGGTCGTGCTTAAGATCATGCACTTCTTAGTTCTTTGGATCCATCTGTCTGATGGCTTTTTCACTTTTATCCAACAAATCATCAATGGGATTGAGATCTGGAGATTAGAAAGAGGGGGTATCTAAGCAAAGTAGACTTCCTTCATGTTGCTGAAACCATCCTGGACAATGTGAGCTTTATGTTGTTTAAAGTAGCCATCTTCTTTGGGATAAACACCAAAATGACAGGTTCAGCTTCTTTTCCTTCTTTCTTTCTCCCATCGTCTGGTGGCAAGTTGAGTCCCTCGTGGATGCTACTTCACCAATAAGCTCTATCTCTAGCCATCTCTGTCTTTATTCGTAAGTTGGAAACTGGAGCTCTTTTTAAGAGCGAGTATTTCCATCTTCTCCTCGGTCTTCCTCTCGGCCTCTTTCCTTCGAGCCTTACATTCAGTGTCAGGTTCGGCAATCTGTGGTGTGGCATTCTCACCAGGTATCCAAACCAACTTAGCTGTTGTTTTAGGATGATATTTGGGAGAGAGTCCCTGTAGTCCAGGTCTCGTTTTACTTGGTCATTTGTTTTACCTTCAGTCTAATGTGTTCTATCAATTTTACGCAAGGCTTCTAATTACCTTTTTTCGTTTCTTGTGATTCTCCAGCTTTCACATCCGTATGATGTTGTTAGAATGATAATGGATTTCAATAGTTTTATTTTTAATTCCTTTGAGATGTTATTGTTACTCCAGATTTAGTTTAACTTATTCATGTTAGTCCATTTTATATTTAATCTGCGTTTCACGGTTTCTGTATTGTTTAGGTTCTGTGTCATTTTGCTACCAAGGTAAATGATAGATTTAACCTGTTCTATATTTTGGTTTTCTAATTTTGTTGAATCTCATTCCTAAATTTTTACAGGAAACATTTAGTAGGTTTATTGTTTTTTCAAGATGAGTCTTTGATGCTGCTAAAACGATTATGTTGTCTGTGTATTTTACATGGTCAATGTTCCTGCCATTGATTGTTATTCCAGGTTCACAGTCTATGTCTTTGCAGATTTCTTCCAAGTAAATAATGAATAGATAAGGTGAGAGTGGGCATCCTTGCATAACTCTCCTTTCCATCTTGAGTTTCCCAGTTTTTATTCCATTAATTCTAACACATGTTGTAGAGTTTTGATATTGTAAAGGAATTCAGACGCCATCACGAATTCCGATGACGTTGTCGATCTCTTTCGCACTCGCTATTTCTATGCGTCGGGTCGGAAAGAAAGGCGACTTAGAGCTCGTTGTCAACAATGGCGACACCAGAAGACCAATGGCAAGCGAGAGCAGGAATTACATCGTGATGACGTGGAAAACCGAGGTCGAGGAGTTGGCTTTAGAGGAGTCAGAGCGAACGGATGGAAAAAGGAGAATAGGAGCTCAAACGAATGGATACCAAAGGACGGCAGCTTGTTAGCAATCCTGAGGGAAGAGAAGGAGTGCGACCGAGTGACGGTAGCATCCACAGAAACTCCGCCGAGCGACAAGCTCCTTGATCCGGCGAGAGAGGTTAGCAACGAGACCCCCACTACAACGAAGGTATCAATGTGCTGATGTGGCAGAACGAACTCCGAGATTCTTCCTCCTGTAGAAGCAGAGCAGTTTCCCAAACTCCCAAGCTAGACATTTAAAACAGACATGGACTCTCTAGTAAGCGCCAATTTTCAGATAGGCTTGTGCGCCCAGTTTGCTCAATTAACTTTTCCTGAGTTGAAATTTTATGAACTCCGCTACGCCTCACATGTCAGGTCTGTCTTCTTACGTTAAATATGACTTGGGTTTTGTACTCGTAAATAGATCCCGATAGAAACGTAGTCGGTAATAACGTTTAGCCGTTCACGTTTCCTGCATAAATTCTCGTCAAATTCTGGTAGCGAATAGTATCGAGAAAACGCATCCCTTTACTCATTACTTACACAACGCTAACAGGTATCTCATTAAATTATAGCGTTCCATATTGAGACCAGCTTAACATGCCTACTGTGAAAAATAAAAGGAAACCCTAATTCACAAAGTTTCCCGATTAGTGACCTTATATTACCGGCTATGACTTACTACTGTTATTCGTGTTTCTGTTTTGTGATAAGCTTTGAGCAGAAGTTACGTACCAGAGGTGCGAGTGCTCAAGAGCTTTCTCATTATCGAATTTTGATCATCTAGCTGCGTGCTGAGCATCATAGTGTTGGTGATCTGCTACAATTGCATGTGGCATGATTGTTAATTTGTGTTGTGTTAAGGAAGTGCCTTATTCCACTTGTGATTTTTATGAAGCATGAAGTAGTCACGTTACTTGTGTGTTATATTTATGTTCATGCACAATAGTGCCGAAGTGGTTACCTATTAGTATTGATTAATTACGCCTTAATTTATCTTTATTCATTAAGTTTATTAGAATTAAAGTTTCCTTTTATTTTTCAATTGATTTATTTGATATCAATCAATACTTTTATTTTCAATTCGCCGTATGCCATTGTGAAATCTTCCCACTGCGCATGCTCATCAACTTGCATCATTTTTACACATGACAGATATAAGTTTGTGATAAATGCAAGTGCTTCCGTTTCGAGAGATTTGGAGTTCAGAATGTTTAATAGATTATTTCTGTCTATTGCGTTGAATGCCTGTTTGAAGTCAATGAAACAGCAGTATAATGGCCAGTTGTATTCCCAGCAAAGTTCTGCTATTGCATTTAGTGTGTAGGTATGGTCTATAGTGGACCTACTCTCACTGAATCCAGCTTGTTCTTCTGTGACTATTTCTGTCATCAATGGTTTGGTATTATTCTGTAATATTCGAATTAAGATTTTGTACCCGTGGTTGAGGAGGGTGATGGGTCTATAGTTTTCAGATGCGTTTATTACCTTTCTTGTGTATGGGTATGATGATTCCTTCTCTCCATTCCTTAGGAATTTCTCCTCTGTGTAAGATCTTGTTAAAAAGTGTTTCTAAAAAATCAATGATTGTTTGGCTTCCACCTCTCCAGAGTTCAACAGGAATTTCATCTGTGCCTGGTTACTTTTGAGGCTTCATCTGTTTCACTGCTTCTATTATTTCGCTTTTCAGTATTGTCGGAGCACTTTGTCTGGGCTTGTATGTTCCATTCCTTGTTTCTTTTGCATAGTGTTTGGTAGCGCCCCTGCCATATATCTTTAATTTTCTGCAATGATCCTGTTTCCTCCAAGTTATTTTTCTTCATTGTTAATGTTCTATTTTGATGTGGCTTTAATAGTTCTTTAATTATTTTAAAAACTGTTTTAGTGTCATGTTTTTTGTTGGCCTCTTAAACAAAGGTTTGCCTTTTCCTCAAGCCATGAGTTTTTTTGCTGCTTTACACATTCTTTCTACTTTGTTTTTAATTTGACTGAACGTTATTCTGTTTTCTTCAGTGTTTGAGTGGTTCAGTTTATTCTTGACTTTTCTTTTTTCTTTCAGCGTCTCGAGGATTTCGGAGGTAATCCATTCACTGTTAGGTTTAACGGATGCCCCTGAAACTTCGGCAGCCTTTTTGATACCTACTTTGCCTAGTTCCCATAAGTCATGTTTCCTAAGGTTCAGCTTGTTTAGCGAAAATATTTAGCTCTGTTTTGCAATTCAAACGTTGATCAACACATCTTAAAAGGTCCAAACCATTCCAGGAAAACATACCTTAAACCATAACACTGCCTCCATCAGCTTGAAGAGTTGTACTAATGCATTTGGGAACATGTTTTTGTGCTATTTCCGCCAAATTTTCACTCAGTCATCTGCATTGTTTTAAGAGATCTTGTATTAATATTTTTTTTTAATTTTTTTATGTCTCAAACTGGTATTGGTTTTAAGAAAACATTTTTATTTAATGCAATCGAATATTTTAATCAGTTGCCTATTGATATTAGAAATGAATTTAGGATAAATTGTTTTATGAGATCTTGTGCTAATTGTTTTTTAATAATTTTTTAATGTCTTAAACTGGTGTTTTTAAATGTTGATGTATTTGATGATTTAGTTCCATTATTTTCTTTTGTAATTTATGCTTGCGATGATAGTGTAATTTGAATGTGGCATGAAAAGAAGCTTTAGCTTACTACCTCTTTATTTAAAACAAAACTAAAAACATGATGTATCTGAAAAAGTGATTCATCGGACCTTGTGGGAGAAGCAGATACCAACAAGCATATACTTTTAATAAATTAATTTCTAACATTCAGAGTGAATGAATTTCTAGTTTGCAAACCTTATTTATTGCCTCATTTTTCAACATTATCACTGCATTGGTTTATGCAATGGTTCCATCCTGCATAGAGTTTGTGTATATCCATGTCAAAAAATTTCATTCGGCTGATTGCGAGGCCACCTTCAGACAGTCATTTCATTTTGCACCGTATGCTCCTACTTTGATTGTCTTGCCTTTGGGAACAAAATCACACAGGATAATGCTGTGGACAATGTATATTTACTTCTCTTAGGCTGCAATCTTTTTAGTGGTAGAACAATAGAAAAGAAATTTTAAATAAGACTTTCGTTGTATTTTGTGCCACAATAATTAATACTTGTGATATGATTAAAAAAGAAGTTGGAGAAGAATGTGACAAAACAACCAGGCAAACTACGAGGTGCGTTCAAATTATAGGTTAGTTTCGAGAAATACGCCCACCCTTTTATATGACAGGAAGTGATGCTTCCCCTGCCATCATTTTCTCATATCTGCCGTCATTTTAGAGAAAGAAACGCGTCTCCTGTAATTTTTTTCCCGATCAAGGACCGTCACATTTTGCCAGTCATGTTTATTTCAACCAAACACCAACACTTATTAATGGTCTCTGATGTCTAGCTCCCGACAGGGCTGGAACTCGTTGAAAATTGAATAGTGGCGATGCATGTACAATCGGCCCAACTGCACCTGCAGCACTGCTAAAAATTTTAGTTTCAATTTCAATGAAACTTCTCGAAGGTCACAGAGAGTCCTACAGTGATGGATGCGGCACATGACGCGATCTGTTTTCCTTGGCTTCTTGAAACATTGGAAAATGTCCGAAGCTCGATGACCGTTTATATTGTAACGGACATCGCAATGATCAGATAGAAGAATTCTAGAAATTATAGTTGTTCCTACTCAGTTTCGCATGACAATAAGATTACCTTAACCTAAAATCCTAAAATAATAACATCCACGTTAACACCTAATTGGTTGACTCCTCCAAAGTGGAGTAAAACAGCATTTATTTTTCTATATTAGGCATCATACAACAGCAATTCAGAGGTCAAACATAAATAAAAAATGATTATTAATAAAATTGATAAGAGTAAATAACACTTTACTTGAAATATAAATTGAAATATAAAGTTTATGCTTTTTCATTAAAAAGGAATAAATTGAAGATATTCTTGTCACACTGTAACAATAAAATGACAAACAACACTGCAAAACGGAAGCAGTCTATTTTCAGTAAGTATTTATTTAAATGATTCACTTTTGGGTTACTTTATTTTCAGGAATTTGGAAAGGTAAATCAACAAAAAATGATTCTTAATTATACCTCAGTATTAAACGGGCGTCCTTGTATTCAGATAACTCATCAAATCTCAATATTTAATTGCGATTCCCTTTTTCTTTTCGTCTTACAGTCTTTAAAGGGAACCGACTGGATAAGAGGAAATACTTCACTTACGTGGGTTGTAATACTTGTTTACAATTCTAATCAGCGTTTGTCACAGTGTAGCTGTTTCGATCCAACTGCTAGCACGTTGACACTCAGGGCAGAAAAAGGAAATCAATTAACCCTTTACCCTAAAAATAATTTAAACTCAAGGCGAACGCACAAGAAAGCTGTGAGACAACCTGGCTTGAACAGGGGTACTGTTCTGAAATCGATACCCGTAATGAAATGGCAAACTCTAAGACGCGTTGGAAGTCCAAACTTCACAGTTGCATGCAAAATAACGATTGAGCAAGACCAAGAAGTTTGTAGAACAAATTCCCAATTATCCAGTCCAGGTATAATACCCATCAATTATTACACAATTATTTCTCACCTACCCTTTACAAACTATAACTTAATAGTAAAACTATTCAGACACCTCGTTCACGCTAGGTAAACAGGGCGTGCAATATACAGAGTGCAGAGTAGAGAGACAGAAAAGTGAGAATTGTGATTCCGAAGAACAAGGTATAACAAAGTTTTATTCGACCAAAATTACAATTAGAATAAATTGATTTTCAAAAGTACGGTGTAAGGAGCTAACAAGGCATGGCTGTACTGCCAGGAAGTGGAACAGACCTGTTCTAGGAAATAAAAAGGAACACCTACAAACCCTTGCTGAGCGGAAGATGATCTGAAAATATATGAAAATTGAAGATAATTGCAAAATAATTGCAATAAAATTAATGAATGATAAACAGCAGTCTATGAACGTGCAGAATTAAAAGTGGTGTTGAATAATCCTCCAATTAAAACAAAGAAAAAAGCAACTTTGGGCATTAAACTAAACACTAAGTTCCATACGGCTTTCCATTGTGGCAGAAAAAGAACTGTTCCAGATTTGCAGTTGAGACAATGAACCAAATTAATAGTTGTCGAACCAATTTAACTTCCTCAATGGTAGGCATTCGAAGATGATGCTGGAATTGAAAAACGCATGGCAGAAGAAAAACGTCCATTAATCCTTGAAGAAAACACAAGACGAAAGGACAGGACTAAGATAGGAAAGAAAAAAAACAAACAGAAGGGGGGAAAACAAAACTAAAAAAAAATTCCACAAAACATTAACCACACAAAGACACACAAGCAACAAACACAAATAAATCGGGTGGTGATAAGCATTAAACGTAATGATGATTCCTGGAGAACAAACTGCCGGCAATTTGTAACAAATTCCATCCACTAAGTACAGGTATTCAGAAGGCTCAGGAAAATTCCGCAGCTGGGGTGCTGCTGAAACCTTGTCAACCAGAGAAAGAATATATTGTCCGAAACGAAAGACATTTAAAGAACTGCAAGAATAAAACAAACGTTAATTGGAAAAATTCACTTATCTGGAGTGTGTATTTTCCTTCAGGACATTTTCTCCTTCAAGGGCACACAATCCTAATCACCAGGAGCATACGTAATGAGTCCTTCCACCAAAGCAATTCCATTTCCTTTACAGCACGGTAGCAATTATGATGACGAAACTAAGTTCTCCAGTGAAGCCCACTTCGGTCACATGCCATCTGCAGGAAGCAATACTCTTTCTAATTAATCGCTGGACATTGTCCGCCAAAACAAACTTCCTCACGGCATGCCGAGGCTAGGGCCTACCTCACTCATCCCATCCTCACCATTCTGGTCTCTACCTCTCGATCCATGTTACCTGTCAGCTCCGCACGAAGACCAGAAATCAAAAGCCACTGATAAAAAACATAGCACAGCGTGCAGAACTGTCAACAGTAGCGAAACACATTCCCCTCAGCAAGGGAAACAATCCGCGACGTTAACCGCAAGCCAATGTTACTTTTAAAACAATTACTATGCCAATAAATAGAAAAATAATGTTAAAACAAATTAATCGGTAAAATAAATTCTTACCAAATCCGCAATATTTCCGTAAATTTAACTGAAAGCGGCAGGGAAAATGATTCACCTAGCAAAACTTAACAGGGTATTAAAAAGAAAAAACAACAATAAACATTTTCCACATTATTACATATGGAATTGAAGAATTGGTTCACAGAACCAGACTAAAGTTTTTTAAAGAGAGTAATTTCATTACCATATCCTCGAAAGGAAAGCAAACCACCTATCTTGTCTCTCGCGCCACGAAAGGGTGAATATAACCCCAAAGCATGTTAAGACAGACCCTCCTAAATCAAATGATAAATCTGACGATCGCAGGTGAGGTGCCTGCTCAGAAGAAACGGCCTAGCGCCCCTACGGAAAAGCATAATCCTCGAAAGTCTGTCCGAAAGGATATGTAAGATATCATTTTTTAAAACCCGATGTCAGAACGCGTCACGTGCACCTCTTCATTGTAAAGGGAGGGCACATTAACCCTTTGAATGCCTGCCTCGAACAACTTATCAGACGAAACTGACCAAAAAGAGCAATCCCACAGGGAACACTACAGAACCTCCCCTGCCAACACAAACATAAATTTTTGTCCCTATGTGGAGAGAAATTTTTTTATTTCTATAAAATAAATATAAACAAACATAAAATAAGATTCTTTGGGTATTAAACTAAACAGCAAGTTCCATACGGCTTCGGGCAGAAAAGGAACTGTTCCAGTTGAGACAATGAACCAAATTATTAGTTGTCGAACCAATTGAACGTACCCAATGATTGGAAGTCGAAGATGATGCTGGGCTTGAAAGACGAACGGCAGAAGATAAACGTCCATTGTTCCTCGAAGAAAACGCAGGACAAAGGACATGACTAAGAAAAGAAAGGAAAAAAACAAACAGAAGGGGGAAAAACAAAACTAAAGAAAAATTCCACAAACCACTAATCAAACACAAAGACAAACAAGTAAAAAGACAAATAAATAGGCAGAAGCTCGAGGGATTTCCCAGAATCGCGAAGGTGAATGTAGCGACGATTCCTGAAGAACAAACTGCCGGCAATTCTTATCGGTTTCCATCCACTAGGTGCAGGTTTGCAGAAGGCTCAGGAAAATTCTACATCTGGGCTGCTGCTGAAACCTTGTCAAGCAGAGAAAGATAATCTTGTCTGAAACGGAACTCATTTAAAGAAATGCAAGAATAAACGAATGTCAATTGGCAAATTTCACTTCTCTGGAGTGCGCTACTGTCCTTCAGTTCATTTTCTCCTTTAAGGGCGTGGAATCCTAACCACCGGGAGCATACGTAACGAGGCCTCACTGATTTAATACAGAAGAATAAAGAGCAGAGCGAGGAGCGGAAACGTCTTCCTTCCCCGCCCCCACCGGTGATGCCTGCTCATTTGGTGTACAAGCCATCTGTGTCTGTTTCACAGAATGTGCGACAGAGAACACCCCCTCCTTATGATTATCATAGTAAATTTGAAAATGCAGTAGTCAAGGAGACCGTAATGTGGTCTTCCCCTCAGAATTTATCCGTTATGCATCCAGAGTATGCAAAGGTAAACAAACGACTGGCGATCGTTCCAAATATGAACTCATATTATGGTTATGAGGATGATGCAACACTAGTTTAGAAAAAATCTTGAATTTAACAGGTCCTGGGAAATCGAGTTTTATCTCCCGGAGTAGGAGTCATTGTTTATTGTATGGACTAGGGTAGTGGGATCGTGGGTGTTTTGCTAACTATCCCCTTTCCTCCCTCCTTGTTCTGGAATTGACCGGAATTTTTGGGGAGATTTGCATTCCTGTCCCCCAGTTTGAGAGGTTGGTTCAGGCAACAGTGGTTTATATTTTTTCTCAATGGTTTAATCATGTAAGTATTGGCGTACACATTATTTGGCTTTATAATTTGTAATTTAAAAATATTTAGGGAATGGCAACCTTGTAAATCTCACTAACTTTTGTCGAGATTCGTTATTTTGCGGATTTATTTTTTTATTTTTTATTTTTTTGCCAGCTTTAGTTTTATCATTGTTTACGGTGGCTTTCAGTGCCAGGAGACCTAAGGTCCCCGCTTCCTTTTTTAAAAGGATAAAATGGAGTCGGAAGAAAAATCAGGTGATTATGATTCTCCCTTCCACGCAAGAATTCTTTCTTGACCATGCCAGTTGGAAAGAAAATCTCTTGAAGCATAAGAATCTCTGAGTGAAATAGTTATACTCGCAAATAAGCTTATATTGACAGATGGGACAGAAAAGGGTGACTCTTTTCTAATCTATATATATAAAGAAGGATGTTTGTGGGTCTGTTTGTCTGTGGGTCTGTTGGTCTGTGGGTCTGTTTGTCTGTATGTTTTTTATACAAATCTACAGTTTTATTCCGATCTTGATAAAATTTTGCATACATGACCTTCAAAGCATGAGGAAGGTCACTGTCTACCTCAGATTTCGGAAAAATAATAAATATCGATAAAAAAATCGATATTCATGGTTATGGCAAGGCATTTTAATGAGAAATATCTCATGACCAACAATGCAAGGCAAAGTTTGTACAACAATAGGTATCAACAATGGTATCAACACGCAATTCACAAACGCTCTGCATGAACCAACAATCAATATCTCATGACTAACAATGAAAGGAAAAGATTGTGCAAGTGTAATTATCCCGGGCAACGCCGGGTACCTCTTCTAGTATTAATTATAAAGTTTAATATCACATCTAAAGGATTATTTATCTCTTTAGCGGACATTTAACTGGATAGAAATTCCCGTGAATTATGAATTTTGGTATCCATTACGCGACATTTATATTGCTGGTATCACTTTGAATGCACGTTATATTTTTAAAAAATATTAATTTTGAAGTTTAAATCTTATCTTGTAACAGTACTTGTGTAGGAGATGATTAAGGGATTAACTGATAAGCTTTTCCCCTTCTTGGGATTAGCTCATTTCAACTTCCTGGGGGGTGAAGGTATGTTTTCCTTTGTGTGACTTTGAAAGAAGTTTTATTCCAGGAAATAAAGTAAAGGATGGAAATAGAAACTTTGATTATGAAAGATTATCATAATGTGTTGAAAATTTAATAGATTTAAAGAATTGTATTATCCTAATGAATAAATAATCTTTATTTATTTATTTATTTTTTTATTTATTCTAAGTTTATTTAACGTGTGAAAGTCACGTGATTAATTACTTACGAAATTTTTAATGGGAATTATGGGTAATGTTTATGAATGATAAGAATGATTTAAAATTAATTAAAAAAATTAAAATTTAGGTGACCATAAAGATATGAACTGGAAAGTGAATTGATGTGTCATTACTTTTAAGAACTTTGAACTGTTTGAATGAACTTTAACGATCGAGAGAGAGAAGATGGCATCTTCCCTCCCCCTCCTGTTTGTTTTTTTTTCATAACGAATCGAGACGACAAGCGAGGTGTCAATCATTGATGACGTGGTGGTAACGAGGAAGAAATTGGAGCGACTTCGTTTGTCGGAGCCGACGGTTCACCCCTCCACTTCAATACATTTCTTCATTTTGTTTTCATCAGAACAGACGGGATTTAAATTGCGATCTACAAACTTTCCAGCGCAATATTCGATTCAACTCGAAATGATTACTTATAATTATGCAGATGGATACTGATATGAGAATAATATTTTCTACAAGCAACGATGATGATTCTACATGCGACAGTGACTTATGCCTTGAACTTTTAAACAGTGAACTCAAATAGTATACATCAGTTCAATGTGCACGTTACGAACATTATTAAGGTAACTTGCAAACTTACCTTGTTCATTAAAACTCTGATGTTCATAAATTCTTCCGTGTCCCTTCCCGGGTCTTCCACAGTTAATTAAGTGTAAAACAATAAGTTAAAATATCATTGTTGTATTATTGCTTAGCTACGAGGAAGAGATATGTTGTTGATAAGTTTTTTATGCTTTTTATTAAACATGTAACTATTATAGTAAGTTCTTTGGCCTCTGTGTATCAACTCAGATGACACAAACAACAACTTCTCCTTCCTTATGCCTTGGTATGTATGTTAAGTAAATCCAGGGTCAAATACTGCAAAATATCATTAGGAATATGAATAACAAAGTTTTCTATTCAATGGTGATAATGTTTTTGTATAAAATTGGCATTTTTGTTTGTGTTTTTCTCAGCTTTTTTTTTTTTTTTTTGCCTGCATCGAATTTTTGTTTTGATTTTCCAAAACAACTACCTGTCAGATCCTAATGGATTTTTTTTACTTCAAAAGAAAGAAAATTAAAAGTACATGAAAGAAAGAAAATTATGAATATTGTCATAGTTATCGAGAGCAAATGTTTTGAAAAAATGCACAACACTACATTGTGATTTTTTTTCACATTTTCAGACAAGAATATTTTAATTTTACTCTGTTATGTACTCAAACATGGATAGTGATATCTTTCTTCAAATTTAATATATTGGTTTTGTAAATGTTTATAAACTAATTTTTTATTCAAAATTAGCATATATTTTTATATATTTTTGCATGTATCTGACATATAATTTTGAGGAGCATCTGGTCCTACATATGCAACAGGATGTCTATATGTTCCAATAGCATATTTTATACATGGTGTCCGAAAAGCAGTGTTGGGAACTCAGAGGTTTTACTTTTAAATCTGAAGGTTTTTTGGAATGGCTCAAGTTTTTCAGAGGTTTTTTTTTCCTGAAGGAAAAACTGAAGGAAAAACACTCATCACAGACCAATGGAAGACCAGAGGCGTCATTACGTCATATTGTTTCTGCTCCTACTTTCTTATTGTAACGGATACATTAGCCAATCCGGTTTCGAGATTTGGCGCTGGCCTCTCATTGGTGTTTTATATGTATGCATTGGATTAAATGGACGACGTTTCACAAATTTAAGGGATATGTAGAGGATAATGTGGTGAACATTTTTTTTATTATAAACCCATAGTCCCAAACGAAAAGCGACGGAGCCACAGCTTGTTTGATGTCCTGGTTTGTCAAGCATTGAACTAGGCACGTTTACTACGATGTCCCCTGTCATTGCATCTTGTTAGTTTGGAACATACCGTAAGGGTTGAAGGTTTTTTTGCGCTCTACATTCTGTGGTGTACGAGTTCAGGAATGTAATTTACTGTGAGGCAGGAAACAGCGAGAACTTTCGTACCCAATTACGTACAGAACTGTTACTGGACTGTCCCATTGCAGATCGCCACAAATTATCTCAGTGTACCTCTGATCTGCTTATTATTACGTATTACTCCATCAAGCTTTAGCGTATCTGCAAAGAAGCAACTTGATGGAAGGTGATTAATCAAACATGCTGTGGCTCCGTCGCTTTTCGTTTGGGACTATGGGTTTATTAATAAAAAGTGTTCACCACATCATCCTCTACATTATCCTCAAATTTGGAAACGTTGTCCATTTACACCCTGTATAAGCTGAAAAATGGGGATCATTAGCACACACTAATGTCACGTGGATTTTTGCAGAGTGATCGTGAAAAAGAGAAAGAACGACAAAGTTTTTGATAGAGAAAATAAATCTTTATTCGGCATAAAATAAAGCTTAAAGTCAGTAAGAAAATTAAAGATTGCACAGTGGAAAGTTTCTACACGCTGGAGCTTGAAGCAGGATAGTTCGTCTATATGGTCGTTGCCCGTCTCGGATGTAACACCTGATGCTATACGATGAAGTTCGCCGCTGGCGAAGATCTGAAGATGAGACTGGATGCTGGACACACTTGAAGAGTTGATTTCAGCAATTCCCGTCGAATTATGGACGCACACATAAGATGACGTAGGTATTGTAGACTCGCTACGCCGAAGCACACTGCTGCTCCAGAAATAATGAAATGGCATAAACTTGAGACATCTAAGGCTCCTTTTGCCTTCACGTCGCTCAAATCAAACGCATTGGAGGCTGACGCCCCTTTTCTTTTCGCCGCACTCACCAAAAATAAGCACAATACACTGCGTGTATCAATAGAGATGGGTAGAATGCACTTTTACTTTTCGACACAAAATCACTTTGGAAACTAAATTATTTTCACATGTTAAGGGTAGGTAAGCCTTTACGAGGTACACTTTCACGCTTACAAAAAAAAACTGCTACACTTTGTAACACAAATATCTTTGACTTAATTATGAGCCCATTAACACACTCTGGAATTTTGCTGTCGCACTTATATCGATGCTTACAATTGAACTGTACCCTGAGTAACACCACAAAACACGCACTTTATCACTTGTCGGTAGTTACTAACGTTGACTACTGAAGCTGTCGGAATCCTAACGTTTTGGACCTGGCAACTTATGTCGAACGTTTACGGCACACACCTTAAAACGGATACGAATGATAGAGTTAACACGAAATTATATCGACGGTAGCAAGATTGCACATACCGCATAAAAAACTGTCTCACGTCGAAGTACGCCCCGTCTCTGAATAGTGCTTCCAAAAAAAAAATCACCACAAACTAAAGCTCGTTGCGTCACGTGATTGAATGATTTATTATACCGTAAATAGTGTCCCAGTCGATAAATTAGGATTCATAAGACAAGTCCGGTGAGTAATGTCCAAGTAGTTTAAAGAGAACGATTAAGGAAAAGAGTACGAGGGTCGTGGCATGATTCCCCCTGTACCGCTTATGACATAGGCACGAACTGAAAAAGGAAAAATGCACACGGCCTCGTCGTTTTCCACGAGTTTATTTGCGTCGGGGTGAAATACTGTTCAAAATTCACTCAGCACCGTGGCAGGAATTAAGGAGTAAATTAAGGAGAGATTACTTACTCCGACAACACGTAGACTGCAACAACTGCCTATGCGGGTTAATCGCCTCCCGTCTCGTGTAGTAGCTTGACGACGGTACGTTTCAGCGCTTCGCCGCTCTTGGTTTCGTCCGTCGTCTCTCGCTTGCTCATTCACGGGCGGGGAAGGTCCGTCGGAACTCACGACGTTCTCTACGACTTGGGAAGGCGTGCTTATGAATTCAATAAACCGCTCAATGGCTTTTTCCAGTCTTTTGTGCCATTCGTCGGCCTCTCGGTAGCGCTCGTCGGCTGCTGCCCGCTGTCGTTTCTCGTCGGCGTGTTGCTCGCCGACCGCCTTCAATGCTGTCGCCTCGTCCTTCCCGCTATCGTCTAACGTTCCCCTGGATTCCACGTGTAGCATGACATTGTCGGAGACGCCTCTCATACACCGTGCTATCTGCCGATGATGTCGTCCTTCGTATCTGCCACCCACTCGAACTCCGCCTTCGTTCTTTTTCCTCCGCTCGCTCTCGCTCCGTCTCGGCTTCTCTCGCTCCTCACTAGAAAAAAAATATCAAAAATAAAAGAACAGATAAACAAAATGGATAATGCCGCTATTAAAAGTGTTGTAGGCAAACTATGAAATGATTTAAGAACTACAAACGATTAGATTACTATAATAAAAGGTATATTAGCTCGACTAAATATAAAAGAGTGCATTTATTCTTAATAAATGGATAAACATTACCTCAATAAAAAGAAACATATATTCAGAGTTTGGATATTACATTAACAACTACTGAATATTTATGTCATGGTAGTGGATTATAAGCATTCGCTTTTGTGTTTTTAGCTGTATTTTTCTTGAGTATTGCTATACAGGAAGTAATAAGGAAAGAAATGAAAATTAAAGAGAAATTACGAGAATTTAAAACGGTTGCAAAATTTTATCGTAATCTAGAAATTAGATATAAAGCCAAAGAAATTGATGAAGATTATATAATTAAAAGAGAAGGCTTTTTAAAATACTTAGAATATTTTCCGAGAGAAAATTGCTAAAAACAGATTAAATTGAATGGATAAATTTCTTTTATGCAAATGAAAGTGATTAGAGAAAACGTACCATTTACTAAACAGATATATTGTTTGAGTGAGAGGAAGAAAATGGATAATGAAGACAGTAAATTAGATCAAACTGATAATAATAGATAACATATCTGGTCAAGTTGTGGAAGTAAAAATAGCAGTTTCATTTCTGTAGACGATGCTAAAAAACTAGCTCAAAAAGGTGGATTTCTACCATTTTATTAACACTTATGCCAGCTTTTATTGTAAGTTAAAAATTGGTGGTAAAGGCGTTGAAAAAGGTTTACATCATTCTCGAATAAAGTTTCTCTTTATATAATATAGAAATACAGAAAATAACGAAGAAAGTTAAAAATTTCAGAGATGTATTCTCTATAGATCATTTTCTTCACAAAATAAAGAAAAATGAATCAAGAATTGTAAATCATCAAACTTCTAATGAGTCCAGACGTCATCAGGTAGCTTATTTTAATAATGAATATTTTGATAATTGTGGTTTTCCACCTTCTGAAGAAATAATAAAGTATATTAAAACTAGATATCTGAAAATCGTTTATAATTCTAAACAATATCAAAAAATAATTCTGTATTATGTGGTTATTATTGTAAGGGTTTTATTAAAAAGAGTATTAAAAATATTCTATTTTATGATATTATGTATTCTTTCGATCAGAAACCATCCAAAGTTAATGAAATCAAAGTTTTTAAAATTAATTAAATGGGTATTAAAGAAGGGATAATTTCAGAAATTCATAAATCAGCTAGGAGAAATTTTAAAACATTCATTTTTCCTAATTTAACTTGCAAAGTTACCTGACAGGGCCTAATGTTTTTAAAAAGTTTATAATGAACGTGGACAAGGCATACGTTTGATGGTTACATACCTGTATTTGGCCAGCTGGTTTAGTTGAAATGGATACTGGAAGTTTAAAAGGAATATCTAAAATTAATAGAGGATATAAAAATATTTTAAATGTTATTGATACTGATTCTAGAGTTGCTTGGTCAATTCCAGTTAAGAGTAAAACTGGTAAATTAGTCACTGAAAAATTTAAGAGTTTTTAATAAACAATTTTAATCCTAAATATTTACAAACTGATCACAGGAAAGAATTTTACAATAAAGAATTTCAAAATTTAATGCAAAAATATAATATTATTATTCAACATATAGTGATAAAAAAGCTTCTATAATAAAGAGATTTAATGGAATGATGAAGGAAAAACATGTAAAGAATTCTCTAAAAGAGAAAAAGTATATTTGGATAAATATTTTAGAAGATTTAGTTAAAGATTATAATAATACGTATCACAGAAATATATGATGTTGAGGTGAATAGAGGTGAATAGAAAATGAACAAGACATATTGATTATTGTATGTTCAAATAAAAATATTAAAAAATTACAAAAAACAATATTGAAAATGAAAGATTTTGTAAAAATCAATAAAAATAAGGGGATGTTTGAAAATTAATGTACACCATACCGGTCTACGGAGGTGTTTAAAATGAATAAATTTATAAATTCTGTACATATTACTTATAAAATTGTAACGTTTTATTTATAATTTATAACGTTTTTCTTAAATTAAACAAAGTTTTAATAGAGAAGGCTGCTCTTAAATTACTTCAAACCTATCTTTTGATCAAAAGTAATATCTATGTTATTCTGAAAATTAATCCCTATCATTTTAAACATTAGTTTTTAAAATTTTACGTTTAAAACACCAAAAAAAAGCTAGTGTAATTAATTAAATTCCTTTAAATAAAGTGCTAGAATCAGAAATTTAACTAACTAAAGGAAACACTACTCCCACAACATGAGTGAGATTAAATTTAAAGAGAAGATGGCAATAAATAACGTAGAGATGATTTGAAATATAAACATCATTTAGATTTAACATTGTGTTGTGTTTATAAGATATCAAGAAGAACTTAAACAAAGTTATGATAAAACTAGACTAAATAGGGTTGCATGCAGTTGAAGTGTCCTGGCAAGCAAGCGCACATAGAGAATTTAAACATGGATCTTTAATGACAAAAAAGAAGTAATTTATAAAAACTGTTTATAAATGATTATCCCCATATGTTTAATAAAAGCAAAATAGCATTACTGCAAAGCTTTTAAATAAAAAAAGATTTACAATTGTATGTGAATTAGACATGAAATATAAATCTAAGCCTAACTGAATGTAGCAAGATAAAATTGCTAAGAAAAATTGTGTAAAATGCATTAGAAATACTAACAAAAATAATTGTGTGGCCGTCACAATTAGAAAGAAGCAAAGACATCATACTGAGCCAGGCTAGACTCGAAATCCAAGTAACTGCACATAATGCAATGTCAAATAGAAAAAGAGTTGTAAAATTCACATACAAAAGCTAAAATTATATTTGACAGCAAATTATTAAGAAATTGAAGAAAACTTCTCGTCTTCAAAAAAATTTGTAAAGGAAAAATTAAATATAAGAAATTAAAAAAAAGGAGTTTGACTACTCTAATCAGCCATTTGCTTAGATGCAATAGGAACAAAAATTAACCAAAAAGAAAGTAAAATCCTTTTAAAAAATTGTTAAAAGATAATTTGGAATTACATTATAGTTCAAGAAGGAAGATAGGAAGAAAAAATTACATAAGAAAAACTTAAAATTTGGAAAGGTTAATTGTCCAGATTAAAAGTTAATTTTTAATCCCCAAGGGCTTAACTAGCTCACTACAGACAGCAAATATGTACAAGTTACATAGTGAATGACTGGTATGATGAAGACTACTTCCGGAGAAGAGATTGTCTGGGATGACCAAACAAATCTGGATCACAGTTTATAAAAAAAAAAATGTCCATCTCGACAGAAGTGGACGAGGAAGATGAAATGGGAAAAGGCTTACATATCTGGAAATATTGTAGAAAGTGAAGTCAGGAAATTATCTTTGTAGAAAACAAACAAACATCAAACTGAAGGGTGAATGCTGTAGTGGCTAAGGAAGATGGAAAGGCCTCATGGTAGCATCATGGCAGAGCAGCAAAGTAGTGAAGTAGTGATAAAAATTCCAATGTTGACAAATTTATACTCCTGGAGCAACAGTCAAGATGCACATGGCTACCACGCAGCAACAATAGAAAAGCACTCTTCAGAGCATAATTATGTAAATAGGAGAACAACCTTTAAAAACTTAACAACAATCAATGTATTACAAAGACATTGTTGGTGAAATCTAACAGCAAAGCCTTATCAAAAAAATTAAATCAACTTAATCTAGTCAGATTAAGAGAATGTCAAAAGGTTATATAATCAAATATTTATTAAGATCCTTAATCAAATATTTATTAAGATCCTTATATAAATATTGAAAGAGCAAATGTGTTCACATATATTACTTTTATTATTAGTTATATCCTTTTGTGTTCTGTCCAAAGCAAAGAAACAATCAATAGATAGGAAGAATTTAAATCACAAACAGCCAGAAAATTAATATGAAAGTTGATTATCATATGTAACAGCCATGACCAAAATATCCTGTTCTCTACTATCTAAAGTAGTACAAAAGAAAAATAGTACTACTGATATAACAAAATTATAAAAGAAATATTCCCTGGGCAAAATATTTTTAAAATTGAAATGATAGTGAATGGTCAAAACTTGTAGCACAAGATGAATTTAATGGCTGAAAGTCAGATAAAATATTATAAGTAAAAATGTGATGGAAGAATTTATTCGAACATCACGAAATTAAAGATTAGAGTGGAGAAGAAATTAAAGGTAGATTTTGTAAAGAAGAATTATTGAATACAAAATATCCTCATGATTATTTAGTTGAGAAGTTAATAAGAAGGAAAGGTGATAAAGTCTATGGCAAATGGTTAGGTTTTGATAATTCTCATAGTTGGATAGATAAGAAAAATGTTTCATTTGAAATATTCTTTTTAAAAATAAAAAATGTTCAAATTCATTAATAATAAAAATCTGTATCGGGATCATAATTTATAATGTGTTAGTATAAATGTGTAAATTCTTCTGATAATTCTTCATAATCAAAAACATTCCTCCAACCAATTTCATCTTGAAATTTTCTTATAAAATTTTTTTGTTTGAATGCACAATTGTTTGCATTGTATCAATTTCATTTGTTAACAAAAAATAAATTTTTCTGACCTGTAGCGAGAATTAGTAAGGCATTCATTGTTTCTAAATCATTCTTCTTTTTGTCAGCTCTGACTATGGTCTTATTGTAATTTAACAGAACAAGTACATGGTGTGGTGAAGTGATTTTGCATTCTGATATCACTTCGTCAGCATTCCTTCCGAAGAAGGGTGCCAACATAAATTAAGAAAGGGTGGGATCGAATTGATATGCATAAAGTAGGTTTATTTACAAAATAATATCAAGATAAATACAATAATACAATAAGGCAAATACAAATCAGCAGGGAATGACAATTACTGCTTTAAGCTAAAGCAATTAAGTGACAAATGTATGACCCTCTATTACTTAGCACCAGTCTAAATAAAGAACTCCCAATTAACTACCAAGTCAAACCTCAACAAGGGACTAAGAAAACTCTGTGTGCATATAGGTTACAAACACGAACCTAAAGTCGTGTTCCAAAGGCCTCAAAGGGGTTGGTTAGTGTAAGGGGATACCAAAGCCAACACACCGGATCCTACACCAGCAGGCTACCAAAAACCCGAACCAAAACGGGACAAATCCACCTCTACAACTAAACCGCACATCCACCAAGCAAACCTAAACAAGTACCCAGCATGCACACTACAAGAGTCACCAAACCTTCCCCAAAACAAGATAATAGTTTAGTTACCCACTGTGCTAAGAATACACTCACATATAAATGCCTTACAAAATCATCTGATAAATATCAACAATTAAAATGGCACATTAAGGCCAGATCAAATAGTGGCAAAATAAGATGACAAAAACTAGCGCATAACTAAGCAAAAGATTCTCACAAATAATAAATACAGACAAAGAGTCAGACCTAAAGTAGGGACCTAACAACCTCACTGTACAAACTGGTCACAAACATGGAACTTCTGCCGTGTAACAAAAGGACTCAAGGGGATGGTCGCTGCAGTGGGAAACGAAGCCAACTTACCGGATCCATCACTGGTGTGCTACACAGAACCCGAAATCCAGCCCGTACCAACGGGACTACCCATCCAAAAGGGCGGGTCTAAACATCCACTGCCAAGGAGCCACAAGACCAAAGCCCCTACACAACACCTGTACCAAGAATGCACTTAAATCCAAAAGCCCCCAAACAATCCCAAAATAAAAGGGCTGCTTAGCTACCCTATGCATTAGTATTAAAATCGTACTAAAAACTCCACTAACGATTGATGCAAAAGTATACTATCTAACTTCGATAATTCTAAAACACTACAAATCAATAATAACATCAATAATCCAAGTTACCTAATCAATGTACAGCATAACAACCTTAAAGAGATACAAAGCATCTTATTACAGCTACAACAATAATCTATTAAATAAATAAACTTGACTTCCTTCAGTCATTTCAACACAATATTACAATAAAGTAAACCCTCATAAACAAAGTTAGCTATTCTACAGTTAATTTAATTTATAATCCCAAATTCTACAATTCTTCACAAAATCTGATAAGTTTATAACCCCATTAATATCTCAACAGATACAAAAAAAATCAATTCAAAGGCCCGCTAATTATGGCAATAAAACTCCATTAAACCCAAAGTTAACATTTCTCCAATCTACAATAATAAATTCCGTCAATAACTGTTTAAATAATACTAAACCTTACTAACCCTTCCATAACCAAAGGGCACAATCTAAAGATCCCATTAATAACCAATTAATCCATTCCCGCTACAATTACAATCCACAATCCAAATTTAAAGAAATAATAAAATATTTCACTTAAGCATTACACTAACCTCCTTTACAAGGAATCCAATAATCTAAACTCAATAATAATACAAAATAAATTACACCATTAACCCCTTTAAGACAGGAAAATTTTGATCAAAAACCGGAAAATTGCGCTAATTTATTCAAAAATTTTTTCTAGCCAAAGTATATTTATTTATGGCGAATTTTTTTTGTGTAATTTTTATTGATGTTTAGGTAACTTTATGAAACAGTATATTTTATGTTATGTGCATAATTTATTTTTAACAAAAACTCTGAAAAATACAAATATGAGTAAAGAAAAATTAATCTTGTTTTAATGAAATTTTAGAAAAAAAACGAAATTATTTCCACTTAGTAAATTAGGCTGAACTAGGTGAAGTATTTCATTGTCTGTATGAGAATTAAAAATTAATAAAGAAATTTTATTTATTATCAATGTTATGAATTTTTTTCATAACTATGTGGAGATTTCAGGGGTTTGAAGTTGGCACCATCATGTAATTTAAGGCTAGTTGACGTAATCTCGTAGATCTAACTACAACCAATCAAAATCCAGGCCCCATCTCTATCCACCAGAGAGCTCTTGAGAATATGATTATATGTGCATTTTATACAAAAAAAATAGCGCTTGTAAATTGCATATATGCTAAGAAAAAATTAAATATTCATTTATTATTATAAAATTTGTATTTTTTTTTTAAAATTCAATGACTTGTGTTTATAAACATGAAAATTCATATAGAAACAAATGAATACTGTTTACGTTTTCAAATGAAGCTAATTGAAAATGAATTTATGTGCGAATTTTAATTAAATTTACAATCATTTTGGATATTGTAAATATAATTTTACAATATATTTTAATTTAAAATTAAAAGCATTTATTAGAATTTGGTGCATAAACGAAAAAACAATTTTTTGGTTCAATTGATGTTTTATTATTCATGCAAAATAATAAAACGTTACCCAAAAATTTCTAACTATAAAATAAACATTCCGAATGCATATATACTAGTCCATTTACTAGTATTTACTAGTCCACATCCGAATTATAAGTCTTAACGTGATGTGAACAATTCTTTATAAAGTAAACAATAAACGGATAAAAACAAAATTACATTCCAACCTTCTAAGCATTGGAGCGGCCCTATAGAGGAGGAGGAGGGGGGGGGGGGATTTCGGAATGCATTCTGAAATGACATCATCATGGCGGCAGTCACATTTTATTGTTGTAAATCCGCCTATATTTTACGTTATTTCTATTTTCTAAATTCATTTTATGAATTGTCATTATACTTAAAATAAAGAATAGACTCTGAGGATTAAAATAAAAAAAAGTTCCGTATACCCAACTGCAATAACAATCTCGCAAATTGGCGCGAAAGTTCAACTTCGCGAAATCGAAAACAAAGAGGGCACTAAAATTACAAGGATGAAGTAAAGGTAAGATAAAAAAAATTTTATATATATTTATGCAGAAAAACTTGTATGGAACAATTAAGGAAGCTACGAAATTTCATAAAAAGCAGGTTTTTATTAAGTAGAGAATAAATATATTTTAAAATGAAGTATGTAATGGGTATATAAGATCGACGTTTAGTTTGTAACATCCACACATGTTCATTTTAAATTATTTATAATAAATACAATAATTCATTCTCTAAGCTAATTATACTGTATTATTATAGAGAAAGGTTTACTGTATAGAATACAGTAATTTTCGTTTTCTTAGACTGAATGATTAAAAAGATAAAAATTTTTATTTCTGACTATATTATACAAACGAGTAAAAGTGCCATTTGGCACTCGGGCGTCCCAAAAGAATTAATTCTTAAGTAAACTGATCAGTGCAAGATAATACAAAAATTTACCACATGGTTTTCTCTTTCCGGGAGAGCATTAGGCCTAACCTCTAATTACATCTAAAAGTCAAAGGGATCACAGTCTGGGTGGAACAAGATTGTTCCCGGGCCTAAAGCATCTGCTTCGGCATCTTCGTCCTCCTGGGGTTCCATCTCACATGGGTCTAGCTGGATTCATCTCTGGATCAGGAATGATCCCAGATTGCTACTTCAGACCTCCTTTTATATCCAAGGCAAGCGTCGGGCTGCCCTCTAGTGGTGGCGTGGGTGAAGCTCTCACTCCACATTCGGATTTCAAACATGCCACTTCTAGCCTCTAATAGACAGTGACGTCATCGCCAGCACGCTAGATTCGAAGCGTGGGCGATGTTTTACAAAGAAGAGGATTCAAATAAAATTACAAGTAGTCTAAACTCCTATATAATTTGATACACACAGAGTCATTGCAATCTTATATTCTGATAATTCAATGCAATAAAGAATTTATATTAATAATATCCAACACAGTTTGGTGTTGGACAATTAACAGGAGAAAATATCCGGAAAGGGGATTACTGTCCAGGTACAAAAAGGGCTTTCGCCCGACCATGGAGTTTTTGTCCTAACAAAAGGCAAAACATAAGTGAAGATACGGGCGAACTATAACATTCGAAATTAGATGAATATTACTATACTTTGACACCAGAAGGTGGCATGTAGTCCTTTTCTAAGGGAGGACTACTGTAACCCTTTACAAATAATGATAAATAAAACAAACAACAAAGTGACTATGTCACAATGGGTCAAGCAGCAGAGCATTCCACTGAGCAAAGTAAACAAATGAACTATACTGACTTTAATCTAACAAAAAGAAAAATTAAGTGGTCAACTTCAATGTAACCCGAGAAGCCATGGAGAAATAACAATGCTGACTCGTTCGAAGACATGTGAAGGCCGACATCTTGTAAACCAAGCAGCTATTTGTTATCAAGATACGCTATAGGGACTAAATTAATAGGCTCCTGTCAAAGATAAATACTTTCTTTCTATTCTGTGTACTTTACCGCATGTGAATACAAGCAAATCATGCAGTAAAGTACACAGAATAGTTTAATACTATGGCATCATACCAGCCTGTTGCTCATCATATTGAAAAACTGTCCGACCATAATTCAATGATGCTAATTGAGCGCAAATTATGGGATTATGCTAAATGCACTGTGGAACTGAAACCACAAGCTACTATTGAAGAAAGACGTAATTTCACCTTGAAAGATGAAAAAGCTTTAGCTACTATTGCTTTAAGTATATCATCTGATCAACAAGTGCACATTGTAGATGCTAAAACATCGAGAGAAGCCTGGCTCACTCTAGCATCCGTTTATGAACCAAAGTCCAGACCAAGAATTTTAAAATTGAAGAAACAGCTCATGAAAAATCACTTGGAGGATGGTGAGTCAATGTACTCTTACCTAATTCGTTTGAAAGTATGCTATGATCAACTCGTTGAAGCAGGCGTTAAAGTAGATGACACGGAACTTGCGTATTCAATGATGACTGGATTGCCTGATAGCTATGAAGCACTCGTAATGTCACATGCTAATTTGGAAGATGATAAACTTAATTTTAAGGAGATAAAGACAACCTTATTAGTTGAATATGATAGAAGGCCACTAAGTGAACCAGAAGAATCCGAGAGTACATGTCTGTATCAAAACAGAAGGAAGAACCCAACCAAGCTCAGACTTACCAGAAGACAAACGTAATTACCAAGGACAGTAATAAATGAAAAGTGGATTGATTTGGTTGTGGGAAAACAAGTCACATTATACGTAATTGCAGAAGTAAAACTAAGAAGAAACTAAACTTTACAAAAAGCAAATACAAAAGTTATCTGCTGACTACTGTGAACCATTCAGAAGATGAAATGCAACAATGGCTTTTAGACAGCGGAGCAACGAATCATGTATGCAATGATAGAACTTTGTTCAGCAATTTAGTAGATGATACAAGTATGCAAATCAAGACAGCAGGAGGAATTATATATACTGTAGGCCATGGTGAAGTAGAAATGAAGATTTGCAATAGAATTCAAAACGTCACATTGAAGAATGTGCTATACATACCTAAAGTGAAAAGAAATTTAATTTCTATATCACAGATTCAGAGGAATAAGAAAACTGTTCTTTTCTCTAAAGGACTAACAATCAAGAATGCGAATAGACAGACTATTGCACAAGCATGACTTAAAAATGGACTTTACATTGTTGATGGTGAACCTATCAAGCATCACAAGTCATCGTTTATAGCTCGATGTGAAGTAGACTTGGAACAAAATAGCATAAGCGTTTTTGTCATCTTAACACGTCTACCATACAAGAGATGATGCGCAAAAGAAGTTTTATTGGTCTTGAAGAAACTAAAGAAGATAAACAGTCGTGTTAAAGTTGTCAAATAGGCAAATCAGCAAAAACTCCATCTTTTCCCATTGATAAGTGACAGTCTTCAGGGGTGCTAGATCTAATTCACTCTGATCTTTGTGGCCCGATGTCAGTGAAGACAAATGGCAGAGATTCATACTTCTTAACGTGCATTGATGACTACTCTAGAAGAACAGTGGTATACACTATCAAGAAGAAAAGTGATGTACCATCATATATTAAGATGTTAATAGAACAAGCAGAACGTTCAACAGGACAACAAGTGAACAGATTCAGGACTGATAATGGCCTGGAATTTTGTAATAAAACTCTAGATGATGTTTCGTGCACGAGGTATTAAACATGAAACAACTAATATGCATTGTCCGAATATGAACGGTATAGCTGAGCAAATGAATCGTACTCTCATGAACCTTGCAAGATCAAGTTTGGAATCTGCAGTTACCTCCATCATTCTGGGGTGAAGCAGTTGTGACTGCTGCTTATGTAAGAAATAGAATAATACACCCAATGACAGGAGGAGTAGTACCTGAAGAGCTGTGGACAAAACACAAACCTAGTGTGAAACACTTGAAAGTATTTGGATGTCTTGCATTTGCACGTATTCCTAAAGAGAAAAGAAGCAAGCTAGCAAACACAGTGCAACGATGTATCATGGTTGGTTATGCTCATCAAACAAAGGGATATCGTTTATGGAATCCAATAACGAGAGATGTCATCAAGACTAAACATGTGAAATTTGATGAATCAAGGCTTGGCATAGAATGTTTAGACCAGGACCATTTAACATTTTATGATTTTCCTGCATGGAATGAAGAAACCAACACTGGAGAGAGAGATGAAGAACAAGACGATCAACATTGTTATACAGAAGAAGACATAGAAGTAGAGTCAAGCTCAAGTAATAAGAACGAAATAGGTTAAACTAAAAGAAGAAGAGGTAGACCTAAGAAGATTATACGGAACCCATTTGGAAGAGCAGATAAATCCAAGGAAATTAATTATCTGAAAGTTGAAATACTAACTACATATCAAGAAGCAATGCAAATGCCAGAAGCAAAGAATTTGTACAAAGCAATGGAAGAAGAAATGCTAACACAAGAATCAAGAAAAACATGGATTTTGACTAACCCAGCGGAAGACAGAAATGTAATTGGTTGTAGATGGGTATTTGCAGTCAAGAAGGATTCAAACGGTCAAATTAAGAGATTTAAAGCAAGACTTGTTGCTAAAAGTTTTCTTCAAGAAGAAAATATTGACTATTTCCAAACATTTTTGTGAATGCTAAATAATTTGTTATATTTATTTTTTAACAAATATGGCAACTTTTTCACCTCCAATGGCACTGGACTTGCTAAACCAATCACTAGGAGAAATACCAACTCCGGTTCTCGACAATGAGTTTTCAATTTTTTATTTAAACGTAACAAGTATAAACGCCAACCTGACTTGTGTTTTGGCCAATTTAAAATTTATTCCTGTTATCCCTAAAGTTTTAATTTTTTCAGAAACCTGGTATTCTGATCCTGATGATGCTACAACAATTGATAAATATAAGGTTGTTTCTGTTAACCATAAGGATAAGAGAGGGGATGGGTGTTTATTGTTTAAAATCATTAGTCTTTTGTAGTATACCCCAGTTTACCCAAGTGACACAATTTTGAAAACTTTGCAGTCATCATTAACCATAATATTATAATTTTAGCAGTGCATCATCCCCCATCAGGACAGTTCTCTGTATTCCATTCATATTACCTGTGGCCCTTATGGACTTGCAAATATTGGGTAAGCCTGTTGTGCTGATGGGAGATTTCAATATTGATTTTAGCTCCCCTACTCTTAACCTTTTGTTAGACCCTATCACTCGTTCAGGTCTCTTGGCAAAGATGTCAACAATTATCACTTTTCTCCATATCGCAGGACTTACACCGCAATAGATGCTTTTTTCTCTAATATGGACACAATTCTCTTTAGTAAAACAATAGACCTAGCTATAACTGATCATTTTCCTATAATAACTATATTTGGCTTGGCAAACCCACAGATTAACAACCTTGGAATTGTTTCTAGGTGAATTGTCACCCCTCATAGGATTGTTGTGCTTATCTCTTAACTTCTTCTTACCGATTGGTAAATTTTATTTTCCTCTGAGGATGATACTAGTAGATTGTTTGATATCTTCTTAGCGCACTTAAGGAAAGGCTTTGACTGCTATCTTCAATATTGTCCAGTGGTGGTGGGTAATAGACCCATTGCATGGGTGCATAAGCCCTGGATATTGCAAGGGATCATGATTTTAATTAAAAAGAAAAACGCCTATTATCATAAATCTCGAAATAACCCTACAGTGAGAAACATTAAACTATTTAAAGATCAGTCCAATTACGTAAAAAACAAATTATTAAAGCCAAATCAGACTATTTCAGTAAATTATTTATCCGTCTCTACTCAAATAAAGACAAGTGGCATCATTTGAAAAATCCTACATCTGGATCAAATACTGCATGTTCTCCCTTTAGTCAAAAGGGCCAAGTCACTTCCTTGTCCCTTACAGACTTTTTAGAAACACTATTGCCTTCATCTGTGTCAGCTAATTCTTTACCTGTTGGTTACCCAAACAATCTCTCCTATCCTGCGGCCAGTTTATTGTGGCTCCAACTACTGAGGAAGAGGTAATATATCAGTTAAAATCATCTGTTCATGATTCATAGGAGTTTTCTCCACATGTTATTATCCACTGGCATAGTGCCTTGTCTTGTCTTCTTACTATTATAATTAATCACTTTTTAACCTCGGGTATTTTTCCTAATGCTTTAAAATTGGCAAGGGTTACGCCCATTTTATAGAAAAGTGACCACACGGTATTAGCACATTACTGCCCGATTACAGTCCTTCCAGTCTTACCGAAGATTTACGAGAAGCTGTTTGTTTTGCATCGTTCCCAGTTTATATATTCTAATAATTTTATCTCTCCCTATCAGCTTGGTTTCTTTTCAAGAAGGAGAAACTGAAACAGCATGCTATAAGTTATCAGAACATATATCTTATTAATTAAAAAGTAAATAAATAAAACTCCATTTAATTAACAGAAAATAAATAAAATAAATAATAGAAACAATGAAAAAAGTCACCCAGTGGATAAATGTAAAGGTTGAAGGACGAAACACAATTGAAACAAAGGTCTTGTGGAGTTTATGTAAATGAAACACAGATGAAATACAGATGAAACACAGAAGAAACTAAGATCTTGTGGAGAAATGTTACACGAACACAGGGAGGGACACAGTTACAGGTGAAGAAGGTCTATGATGAAAGTTCGATGATTTGTAGACACGTAGATGACAAACTTGAAATGTATTATGAAACGTTATCGGGATTTTTATCCCATCTTCAATACGGTAAACTTTTTGAATGAATTTCAGTAAAAACAATATAATAGAAGATATAATAATAAATATACAAAACAATGTAATCTATTACAATATGTGATATTATGATTAGTTTGATTGTTGTGAACAGGATTGTTGAGTGCAAGAGAAGTGATATTATTGTTTTAGTAGTAATTTCCATTTATTATTAATTTCTATAGATAGTTTGGCTAAATTTTTTTCATTCGAAATAATGTTCATGGTTTCTTTTATTAGTCTTTTTTGTATTTTATTTCTTTACTAATGATTTTGACTTTGTTCCACGTCCAGAGTATAATTTTGGCTAATGCAGTGGTTCACTAAATGATTATTTTTATCTTTGTTTCTAAGTGCTCTTTCATGTTCTTTTATTCGTGTTATTGTCTTTTTGTTTGACCTTCTAGATGTGTTGACAGTTGGTGCATGGAATTTCATATATCATGTTAGTGATATTCCATTTTTCTTTATTATTTTGGTAAATGTCTTTGAAATTAGAAATTGTGTTACTGTTTTGATCTTTTGTTGTTTTTATATTGGTGGTTGTTATTAATGTTTTAGTTATGTTATTTGTTATTTTTGGTATGATTTTAATGTTTGGTATCTGCTCTAGTATTTTTTCTGTTTGTGAAAGGTTTTATTATTGTATTGTATTGAATATCTTCCGTATTGTTCGTATTGAGTTGTGTTATTTTTTGTTGTGTTGGTGAATACTTCTATATAAATTATATCAATTAGTTTTATAGGATAATTATATTTTGATAGGTTTATTTTTAGATTTTGTATTTTTAGTGGGATATATTTTGGAGATGTGATATTTTTTATTCTTTGTATAAATTGTTTAATTGTGTTAATTTTTTGGTGTGTAGGCTGTTGTGATAAATGATGTGGAATGTTATTGCCTTTTGTAGGGTTTTCATATATCTCAAAATTTAGTGTATTTATATCTCTTATAATAATTGAATCTAGAAATGTGATTTGGTTGATTGTCATGCAATTTTGGGTGAATGAGTGGATATCTTTCTTCTAATAATTGTGTTAATATTTCTATTGGCCTATTTGTGATAATTAAGATATCATCAACATATCTCATCCTAATTTTTATGTATTGTTTATGTTGTGAAGTGTTAAGTAATATGTGTTCTATGTGATTTAAGTATATGTTGGCAATTATGGGTGATAATGGGCTGCCCATTGATTATCCAACTGTTTGAGAATATATTTTCTCATTAAATTTGAATTGGTTATTTGTAAAACATACATTTATGGCCTGGATGATTTTTAATATTTTGTTATAAGATAATTTTGTTGTTAATTCATTTTTTATGATGTCTAGTGTTGGTTTTATTGGAATGTTGTCATACATAGCTGTTATGTCAATTGTGAAAGTTTTGTCATTATTATCAAGTTTCGTTTTTTCTAATATTTGTTTAGCCAATATTAAATTATTTGCCAAATATTAGCCAAAAATATTATTAAATTATTGTAATGAAATTTGAAAAAAATTCTTAATTATTCATCTAAGAATTTTGCCAGTTTGTAAGTAGGAGACTGTTTTATTGAAGTTATGATTCTAATAGGGTTTCCTTCTTTATGTATGGCTTAAAATAAATATGTAGCTGCTGTTTTCATTGATTTTGCAAAGGCATTTGATTCTTTGCTACTGAACCTTCTCCTCTATAAATTGGCTAACTTCTATAATATTCATGGTTTGCCTTTACAATGGCTTACTAGTTTCTTATCGAACAGAAACTACGACCAAAGTTATTCAGGTCATCTTTGTCCACAGTTGTTTGTAATTTAGAAGTCCCTCAAGGCTCAATTCTTTCACCCCTACTTTTTAATTTGTCTATCAATGGCCTCACTCTTATCTTTTCTACTATTTCTTCTCTAAACATTGTTCTCTATGCAGACGGTGTGGTAATTATATCTTCCAATCACGATATTCCTTAGTTATTAATTAATTTTAATAACCTGCTTGATGAACTAAAAGACTGGATTATGATGAATTTTCTTTCAGAAAATATAGAGAAAACCAATGGTATTATGTTCTACCAATGTAATAAGTGGAACATACCTAATATATTACCGATATATTATGGTGATCGTCTTATACATACAGTTTCATCTTTTAAATACTTGGAACTTACTATCACTCATGATCTCACTTGGGATCAATATATTAATTCTCTTTTACTTAAACTCAACTGCAAACAAGGTATGATCTCCAGACTAGATTATCTGCCTCCAAATATTCTTATCATTCATGGATACACCCTCTTGTGTGTTATTTTGTAATTTTCTGGGGATCTACCACTTCTTCTGATACAGCTCGTATTTACAAATTACAGAAGTGGTTTCTTCGCACTTATTTTGGTTTACTTAAATTTATCCCAGTGTCTCATTGCTTTGGTCTATTGTGAATCCCAACTATATAGCACTAATTTTACCTTTATTTTTAATGTTATGAATTCTTCATTGGTTTTACCTACTCCAATAGTCTTAGTAGATGGTTTCGATAAACACCATTATTCAATGAGGTTTCTCAATGATTTGCGTCTACCGTTTACTAAGTTAAATTTCTGACAACTTCTTGGTGCGACTATTCCTTTGGAATGCTTACTATTAATAATAATAATAATAATAATAATAATAATAATAATAAATTACCATTGACACTGTATATCATACACGCATCGAATGTTGGGCGCGATTTCCTCTAAAAATCTGCTCCTTCATTACTTACCCAGTGCTTCGTAAACAGTTAAAAAATCATACTATTTTGCATCTTACTTGATTAATTATTTTTCTACTTCTGTAGTCAATATGTAAGCTTTTATGTATGGTGTTATAGCTTCTTAATTCTTGGATCCGTTTTTGTTTATACAACTGAACAACTTTTGAGAGATTTATTAGTTGATTAGTTGATTTAGTTATTTCTAATTTGCACTTTGTAACTACTGGTGAAGACCACAGTCCGAGACCCTACCTCTAATTTTTCTACAATTTCTATTTTTCCATTTCTAACTTTTCTCTTAACTATTCTAAATTTAATTCTATTAATTTTTTGTTTTATTTTGTTTATTGATATTAATAATTTAATGTTTATTTTGTGAGGAGCTTCCTGAGGACCTATGCGTGGATCTATTTGACCTAATGGTCCCTGCTTGTGCTCTATTATTACTGTACTAATGTAAAAATTTAAAAAAGAAATGAAATAAATAAAATTTATTCTGTTGAAAAAACGTTTAAGCTAGATTTTCTAAAATTAAGTGCATATCTATATTGCCCACAGTTAATATGTAAAAAGAATCATCTTTTCTCATTTTTAATATTGTTTGAATATATTTTTCCTTGAATGGTTAATATGTTTCAGGGTTCTCTGGTATCAATCCTTGTTTTGATGTGGCTATTACTATATTTCAATCTGAAATTTTAGGTAATATAATGGTAATTCTGGGAACACAATCTTTTCCAAAAAAACCATCTTTCATCTTTCTTAACCAACTGTTTTATCAACTTTTCTTGTTTTTTAACTAACTCTGATACTTGATTATTAAAATATGTTGTTGAAACAAGAACTGACTTCCGAACCTCAAAGTCTTCTCAACTTGATAATTTTTACTGTAAAAATCTTACTCATGAATGAATAATTGAACCATACGCTTTCTCAGATCACCACCCAATATTTGCTACCATTCAAAGTTCAGTATCTCTTCCACATAAAGTTCATTCCAACAGTACACCATCTCATCTTTGTACTAACAATCGACTCTTCACTCTACTTATTTTCTTAGACTGACTGGAATGACATTCTTAATCCTTTAGACTCAGTTGACTCTAATTTTAAATCATTTTTTAACCATATTCATTTAGGAGTTAAACGATATCTGCCACTAATAAAATCTACTCATGCCGGTTTTAAACAAAACCGACACCCTTGGATGACCTATGAAATTACTCAGTTAATTAAGGGAAAAAACTCAATTTTTCGCAAACTCAAACAAAACAACACAACGCTACGTAGACTTAAATATAAACATTTACGTCTAAAGTTAAAAAAAAAATTTATTATAAAAAAATCATATTATTATAACTTATTTTTTCAATTAAAAAATAATTCCAAAGAGACTTGGAAAATTATTAATAATTCAACATCTATAAATTCTTTTGAGGACCCTACCAGACACCTAGACTATTCATTCATTCAAATACAGATACTCTATTGTTCCTTACAGGTTTGTTTCCAAACACGCCTTCTCATTTTTCACATCTTATTATTAACCACAATCCTAATCATTATAATAGCTCATCTTTTTTCTTAACGCCTACATCATTGCGAATTATTTATGATTGCAAAAAACTTTTTTTCTTCTTCCACTTTCCCTGATGCATTAGGCTGTCCTCCATGTATTTGGAAATTTTGTTTTAACACTATTATTGACCCAATGATAACTTTACTCAATTTATCTTTTGGTAACGGACATTATCCTTTATATTTGAAACATTCTAAAATTCTTCCAATTTATAAAAAAAAGGGCGATAAATCCTCTTCTGCTAATTATTGCCCTATTGCAATCAGTTCCTTTTTTACAAAAAATTATGTATAAATTGGTATCCATTAGACTCAGTGATTATCTTGAAAAAAAACACTTGTTAACCGATTCACAATATGGCTTTCGTCCGAAACGTAATACAACTCTGGCAATTGAAACATTTCTTAGTAATTTAGCTAAAGCGCAAGCCCAAAATAATCACTCAATAGCATTATTTATTGACTTTTCCAAAGCTTTTGATACAGTTTTACCATCCATTCAATTGCAAAAGCTATCTTATCAGTTCGGAATTCGGGGGACCCCTCTTGACTGGTTTTCCTCTTTTCTATCAGATCGTTTTTACACTTTAAAACTCTCTTCTTATTCTGCGACAATCTCACACTCAATGGGGGTCCCTCAAGGTTCTTCCTTGAGTCCGATTCTCTGTAACATTTTTATTAACGATTTTCCTATCTCTCCTAATCATTTAATTTGTATGTACGCCGATCTGACATATTGGCCTTAACTTCTCACTCGTCGGCATCTACAGTTAAATCGTTACTTGACTCCTACCTTCGCACTATAGAAACCTGGACTGATTTAAACAGACTCAGTATTAACATAAATAAAACCGTCTGGCAACCTTTCCTACAAAAAAATAAAATTTCAAATCTAGACTCATATGCTTTTACTTTCAAAGGTGATGAAATTCAAAGAGTCTAAACCTTCAAATATCTGGGAATTACTATTTCTAGTAACTTATCTTGGGAACCTCATCTTACAGTTCTAAAAAAAAATTTTTCCAAAACTTCTTATAATATTTATATGGTCCCCTTCTTTCCTAGGAAAATTCTTATTCAACTTTACTTTTCCTTCTTCATTCCTTGTTATGTTATGGAATAATAATCTGGGAACGGGGAAATGTCATGGACATAATGTCAATTCAAAGACTACAGTTTAGAGTACTGAAAACGATTTTTCATGTTTCTTCAACTAAACTTCTTCTAATTGAAATGAAAAAACATAATATTCTATCAATCTTTGAATTATATATGAATCAATTACTGATTTATCTATATAAATCTAAAAATTCACTCACTAAATCTTTGATTTACCATTGTTCAATTAAATATCCAGTATTTCAGTATGAAACAAGATATAAACATTTAAATAGAATAAGTCTGGTAACAAGAGAATACTGTAGGAAATTACCTGACTATACAGGCTCGCGTTTATGGAGAGCTCTTCCCTCAACAATTGCTTTATCAACTTCTATTTTTCAGTTTCGATCTAGACTCAAAGGCTGGATAAAAGGACTGTCCCCTGGCCAAATAAACAGTTTTCTCTATTAATTAATTTTAATGTTATTTTTGTCCTGGTTCTATTTCATAACCGTTCTTGGTTTTCTTTTTGAGGTTTCGAGATGGGGCCAACCTGACGGGAATATTTTTTTCCTTTTTGGCCCCCTTCTCCCCCTCTTTTTTTTTTTACTGTTACTAATCTTTTATACTGAATGATGAAATCATAGACCATGGATATTAACATGAAGTAGACTTAAAGGTCAATTTACTTATTATTACGATGATATCTGACAGTTTAAAAAAAAACAAAAAAAAACAAACTTTTTTTTCATCTATTTCTCTCACATTTCTCTTATTTCTGCTATAACTAATAAAACTTCTTTCGTATCTCCAAATATATTTTTTCATTGTAGCGGTCCTTGTTCACGAACTAAAATACTGGTTTCTTTTTTTGTTGAGGGTTAATTTAATGTTATTCATAAGTCGGGTTATTGACTGTTATCCTTCCAGATCGTTTTTGTTTACGGTTGATCCTTGAGCTGTTTCGGTTTAAGCTCTGAACTTAAACACTTCCTGCTCAATGCTCCACTAGTCAGCTGAACATCGCTTCCTAACTAAAACATGTTATAGAACAAAGTAAGTAATTAGTAAAGTTTTTATAAGAAAAGGATAAAATTACCCCTACTATTGAAAATTTAAATAGAGAAAATCGAATGATGGAATTTCCTGAACAAGCTGTTTCATTGGCTGAGGAACCTATAGAAGTTTTTACAACTACTTCAGTAAAAACAACAAAGAAGTGTTAAATTTATGATTTAAACACAGGTTTGGATGAGGATGTTATGGATGAGTATCATTTAAGTATGGCAAATGAAAGTATAAATATTCAGGATACTGATGAGAAACAAGAAGCAATAGAAGATAATTATAAAAGCTGAAGCAGAAATAAAAAGTATGAGGACAGTTAATTGCTTTTAAAAAGAAAGCAAATAGATTAAATGATAAAAAAAGTTTTACAATATGAACATAAAGCGTATCAATTGCAAAAATATGAAGCAGCAATCAATATAATAGTACTTCTTAATATCAATTATATAAGAGTAGGAATTGTAATATTGAATAAATAATAAAAATAGTAACTCCCTTTGATTAAAAAAGACAAAAATAAAATAAATTTTAAAAACAATTGATAATGAAAGTCACCCAATGTGGAGAAATGCAATTCATGAAAGGCAGAAACACAGATGAATTGAAGGTCTTGTGGAGTATATTATGTAGAGCTGGATGAAGCAGACGAAACACAGGATGAAACACAAGAAGGTCTTGTTAAAGATCTTGGGAGAATTGTTAATAAGAATAGCACAGGAAGAAACACAATAACAGGGGTAAAAGAACCATGATAAAAGTCTGATGATCAGGAACGTTGATAACAATTTTAATAGGATTTGAAACAATAAAAAACGTTTTTGGGATATTTTATCCCATCTTCAGTTTATAATAATTTTATGAATGAAATTTCCGTTGAAACATAATGAAAACATAATAATGAAAACAATAAAATCAAAAACAATGTGTGTTTGATTCTTGTGAACAGGGTAGGTTAATGGATTGTTGAGAGCAAGTAAAGTGTTATTGTTATAATTTTTTATTTTTTAGTAGTAATTTCCATTTTTATTAATTTTTATAGATGGTTTGGCTAAATTGTTTTCATTCGAAATAATGTTGATGGTTTCTTTTATTATTCTTTTGACGTAGAACTACGTCTATCAGGGGTGCAGCCGAGGAAAAATTCAGTCGCGGTTTTTCAAAAAGTGATGTACATATCTTGGTCTATATCTTTCTATCACTATATCCTACAACTATGGTTATTATCTCGTTGGAAAGAGGAAGGTTGAGTCTTGAATAATAACTAAAAATTTCACCAAATGAGCCACTGGGTCAAAAGTTACAGCAAGTTAAAGTTAAGTGAATTTTATGCTCGCCATCATAATAACGGAATGGCGCTGCTGCAGCATATACATGTGCGGCATGTATCGGAACTAATTGGAGCTAACCACGGCCTATGAGAAAAGGCCTGTGCATTTAATATAAAGAAGGCCTGTGCATTTAATATAAA